>OW121811.1:1202500-1732500 GCA_933228885.1 Leistus spinibarbis | reverse complement strand
ATTTGATCCTAATTACATCATTTCAATGTTGTATTTATGCTAAATATGTCGAACACGGCCAAACATTTGTTGTTGCTCAAATATTGTAAGACTGTCCGAAGATACAATTTCATATTAAATAAATAATTTTTACAACAAATTACATTGAATTCCGACCATTGTGACAAATTCGCCGTGCCGTATTAAAAATATTGCGTAAAAACCAATTGAGGAATGATTATAGATAAAAGAGTAATGAGATGAAACTCTTAAAATTTGATCGTTTTTATAAATCAGTACGAACGATAAATTAAAAAAATAAAATGTACTTACATTATTGTTGCAATTTATTCTATCTTCGACAAATAAAACTATTTTATACACAGAATACAATAAAAAAAAAAACAATATATGTTTATATCCTTAAAAAATAAATTGAAATAAAAGTATTAGCATTTAAGTTACTTTTTAATAGATTAGTAATAGAATTTGGAAGAAAAAATATAATTTAGTTAAATTGCGATTTTAGTAAAGCTTGCGCGCAAAATAATTAAAAATCCACCAAAAAATATAAATATATTCTATTAATTTCTTACTTGGTGTTTGCTAACTACGTAAATATTACATAAAAAATACTAAATAATGAATAAGTATTATTATAACTATTTAATAAACAACATATTAATAAATAATTGTTGACACCTAAAGTTTTCAATAAAGTAGTACGATTTTCGCTAGTTGATTTTTTTTGTTGTTGTTGTTTACAACTGCACAAATATTAATTTCTTCTCAAATTAACGGACAAAACAATTAAATATGTACAGCATATGTCCCTTGCAAAACAATATAGGGGAGGGGGGAGCTGTTGGGGGGGTAAATTTGGGATTTGGGGAAATACGAGAGCTTTGTCAGCACAAACACAAGGGCCGTATTTAGTTAATATTGTCACAGAACTAGATAGTACTTAACGAATTCTCAAATCAGGTCTCTACTTTCGTTAAATTATAATTTTTTTTTAATCTCCCGTTCTTATATATCTTAGCTATTTAATTTTTCATTTACATTCCGTAAGTTTGGTACGGCATCTGGGGGGCGTAGCCCTGTGGGGCGTACCCTGGCTGAGGTACGTAACCGGGCGCCGGGGGCGGAATACCCATTGCTAAATTTTTGGGGAAAAAAACAAAATATTATCGTACATATTGGGTACTTCTAGTTAATCATGGTATACTAATTGAAATTGCTAATAATAATCACTAATTTGCCTCACTGTTAAGGCGAATTGAATTAATTCATACATTCAATTCAATGTTTTCAAATGAATCAATTCCAAAGTCCTGTTCTATTATCAAATAAGTTGATTTAAATCCCTAAATTAATTAAATCCCTTTTCAATTCCTTGTTTGAATTGAATTCCTGCCGTTTTGTTAATAATGTTTAATATGGCCAAAGTCGGACTTACCCGGTCCAGCGGTCAGCATTAATTGTGGTTCGGGAATCATCATAGGTTTCTGTTCTTCAGCTTTTTCTTCAGCTCGTTGCGCATCGGATTGTTCAAGTTTTTCAACTTTAGACGTATATTCACGCGTTACTTGGATCATATATGGCATTGCAAAGTCCATAATGCCGTGACGCCAAGCCAGTTCTAAGATTACATCAGGCCTGAGTAAATCGTAGCACTGAAACACAAAAAAAAAAACTCAAAATATAATTTACACTTAATAAAACACCATATTTGATTTATTTAAAACCAAATTTTCAATTAGTTTAGGTAGAAATTGCACAACTCAAAATTTCTTGGAGATATAAAAATTTAATCAACACTAAATGAAACCCCATATGTATTTTATATATAACCAAATTTTCATTCAAATTGCATAAAAATTGAGAAAGATAGAATATAATTTATAAGTTGGTGCAATACTCGGGGCGTTGTTTTATTTGGCCGGCAGTGCCAGGCCACTTTCCGCCAACTAAACTAAATTAGCCTGGCGTACTTTATACACATTAGTAAATTGATTTTTTATAATCAAATTTTCAATTAGTTTACATAGAAATTGCAAAAAATATAATTATAAATTTCTTGGAGATATAAAAATGTAATTAACACTCAATAAAACCCCATATTTATTTAATAAATAACCAAATTTTCATTCAAATTGCATAAAAATTGCGTAAAATAGAACATAATTTTTAAGACCGGGGTGTGTTGTTTTATTTGGCCGGCAGTGCCATGCCACTTTCCGCCAACTAAACTGAATTAACCCGGCTTACTTTATACACATCAGTAAATTGATTTTTTATAATCAAATTTTCAATTAGTTTACATAGAAATTGCAAAAGATATAATTATAAATTTCTTGGATATAAAAATATAATTAACACTAAATGAAACCCCATATTTATTTAATAAATAACCAAATTTTCAGTTTAATTGCATAAAAATTGCAAAAAATAGAACATAATTTTTAAATCCAGGGCGTTGTTTAATTTGGCCGGCAGTGCCAGGCCACTTTCCGCCAACTAAACTGAATTATCCACAATAAAAAAATTAAAAAAATCTTACTTGATATAAGCAGGCAGTGAAGCAATCGTAGGCCTTCCGTTCCAAGAACCAAGCAATCAGTTCTTCAGCTAATTCCTGTTGACGGGATTCAGCTGTATATTCCATAGCGTCCCGGAATAACCGATCCTTTTTACACAATTCCACGGATTGCTTCCACCGGTTATTACCCTTGTATAAATACGCGGCAATTCGTCGGAATTCAGTTAATTCGTGTTTTTCTAATCGTTGCGCAAGACCAATATTATCAAAGTTATCAAACGCATCAATGGAAGTGCGAAGGCCCTAATAAAAAAAAAAACACGTAATATTTAGTAAATTTTCCCGAAAACTACAAGTATGAAACATACTTGATAGTCTTCTTCATCGATTAATAGAGAGTTTAGAGCTTCATTTATAGCTTTATTATTTAAACTCTGCACAGATCGCAAATACGGTTTGACTAATTGCAAATGGCCGACTTTTGTGAAGAAATTTACGGCTCTAAAATAAATATTGCAGATTTAAATACAATGTTGATTTAATCGTAAACAGGGCTTCCACAGTAATTTTGTATACAAAGTATCTAGAGTGGCATGTACTCAACTTTCTTTTACGCAGTTTTCACTAGATATAGATATAACCAAAACAAGCAGTAAGCCTAACCAATACTCTACAGAAATATTCTGAAATGTCATTTATCTAATTGAGTTTCTTTTTGTTTTCCTATCAAAGGCGCAGATGATCCGATTTTATAAGCTACATGCGAATCCATGGCAACCTAAACAAGATATTTATATGTTTCGTTGCATTTTTCTCGCAACTGGTACATTTTTTGAAGAAATGTTTCAAACAAAAGTTGTGCGAAATATTAATATCTTTCATTATGAACATAACTATATTTGCCGTAAGTGTAGCCGTTCTAGTGATATTGGAGATAGAACAAAAAATGTATAGACAAAGCATTTCCGGTTTGAATATTCTTTTCAAAAATAGGAGGTGCACATCTAGGGCATATACAAGTCTTAAGTTTGAAATTTCATCATTTTTCGTTCGACAGTTTTGGCTCTAGAGCGTTCACAGACATACACAGACAGACGTCAAAATAGTCACATTCGATTCAGGAAAGGTCAAAACGTGTATATCCGTTGAAATCTCGAGTTTGAAATTTTTCCCGATTACAAGACTTACTTATTACTTTGTAAAAGAAAGTAGAACACACATATTTGCTAATTGTGAATTGAAAAAATAAAATGGACACCTTCTTACCTATGGGGAACTTTTCTATACACATTTGCCGAAAATAAAAAATGTGAAAAATCGGTTTTGAGTCAACGACGTTAGAACATTGACGAATTTTGAGCGTTTTTAATACTTTTCATACATTTATAACATGAATATAGTGAATAAAATTTTAAAATAGTGACCGATTTCGGAAAAGTGGAAGCCCAACGTAAATAGACTTACCTGGTGTGGTCCATTCTAGGAGCAAGAACTAGTAACATATCGTTTAACAATAACGGCTTAAAATCCAAATAAAATTGTATCGCCTTGTAATAAAGTTCCATATTAGCGACTTTGGTAACAATATCTTTAAAATGACTCTCCCGCCATGCCTCAGTCGGGTGAGACATCATAGCCATAACCGCGTTATCATACTCCTCATATTTATCGAACAAAAACACTAATTCCGCCCATAAATGTGCCTGTTCGGCGGCTCTAAGGACTTTCGGGATATTCACCCGCGACCAAAATAATTCTAAGTGCTCGCGCATTTTGCTAGGTTTGTATTTAGAGTATAGAATCGCGAGTTCAGTGAACATTCCCATGTGAGCGCGCTCTAAGCCGAGTGCCGCCTCTAGCAGGCCGATTAATTCGTCGAAATGGCCGCGATCTTGGTAATAGTTTATTAAATCTTCAAGTTCATCGGCATGAACGACAATGTGCATCCCGCACATTTGGGCCAGACGAAATTCTTGGGCGTCTACACAGGCGAAACAAACTTCTTTCCAAGTTCGGGTTGAGTTTGCTTTACGTGCACTATCAACAGCGCCCTAAGACACGATTTACGACGAGATTGTAAATCATACATGCACAACACATATAAATCGTTTTTTTCTTGTATTTTTAATTAATAAACACAGCGTTCGAAATTCTTTTAGTATTCAAATGTAATTAACAACTTCAGATTTTCATGATTAAAGACTAAATACTGCTTAAAACTTACTATATATGCCATCAAATTAATCGGGAATAGTAAATGTTTATTTCCAAATGAATTGCTTTAATTTATTATTCCTAAATAATTTGATAACATATATAGCAAGTTTTAAACAGTATCTAGTCCAATAGCACCTTTTTATCATGAACATTTTATATATTAAGTTGTTACTAAATGTAATGTTTCCCGTTAAGGAAACTACGAAGGCATTAATAGTAAAATATTCTTTACTAAATTAATTTCGGTTAAATTGTATAAAAATTGCAGAAAATAACATAAATTGTAAGTTAGTTAAATACTCGGGGCGTTGCATTATTTGGCCGGTAATGCCAGGGCACTTTCCGTCACCTATTAACTGATTTACGGTGTAAAAACTGTTTGAAATATCAATTATTACCCAATAAAACGACATATTTAATATGTATTAATGTTCAAATTTGCAGTAAGATTACATAAAACTGCAAAATATACATTATGTTTTGTACTAAACAACTATAACATTGTTTGAAATATTAAAATTTGATTAACAGTAAAGAAAACGCCATGTTTAATTTATATATGACCAAATTTTAAGCTAAAGTGCATTAAAATTGCAGAAATTAAAATATGATTTATAAGTTAGTGTAGAAAGTAACATAAATTGTAAGTTAGTTAAATACCCGGGGCGATGCTTTATTTGGCCGGCAATGCCAGACCACTTTCCGCCATTTATTAACTGATTTACGGGGTATAAACTGTTTGAAATATCAATTATCACTCAATAAAACGACATATTTAATGTATTAATGTGTAAATTTTCAGTAAAATTACATAAAATTAAAAAATGTACCTTGTTTTGTACTAATAAAAACGTCCAAGAAGTCCAACATTGTTTGAAAGATCAAAATTTGATTAACAGTAAAGAAAACGCCATGTTTAATTTATAATCACCAAATTTTTAGTTAAATTGAAGAAATTAAAATATGATTTATAAATTAGTGCAATACCCGGGGCGTTGCATTATTTGGCCGGCAATGCCAGGGCACTCTCCGCCATTTATTAACTGATTTACGGGGTAAAAACTGTTTGATATATCTATTATCACGCAATAAAACGACATATTTAATGTATTAATGTCCAAATTTGCAGTAAGATTACATACAATTGCAATATATACATTATGTTTTGTACTATACAACTCCAACATTGTTTAAAATATCAAAATTTTATTAACAGTAAAGAAAACGCCATGTTGTATTTATAAATGACTAAATTTTTAGTTAAATTGCAGAAATTAAAAAATCATTTATAAGTTAGTGTAATACCCGGGGCATTGCTTTATTTGGCCGGCAATGCCAGGCCATTTCCCGCCAACTATAGAGTTACGGGGTGAATACATTGTAGTGTTTCAGTTTGATATGTTTATTAGCTGTGATAAGCAAATGTAATTTTGTTATTAATACAAATACAAGAAAAAACCGACTAGAAATTATAAATTAAGTAAAACTCACCTGAAATTCCTTCAAATGTACTAATGTAATCGCAAGTCTCGCAAAATTCGACACATTATTGTACAACAACTTGGCAGCATCAAACATCTTATCAGTAAAGCATCTATCACCAATTTTCTGGATATCCGCATGATTCGGTCCACTAATAAACTCCTCCAAATCAGCTAACCGTCCAGTACGCGCATACGAATAAATCAGTTCACTCTCAATATAAGATTCGCGCGCCTTTTTCCGCGCCATTTGCAAATAACGCACCAAATCCTCCCAACTATCATTTTTACTCGCCGTTTCCACTACATCAATATACGCGGACGGGTCATCAGCTTTAATATAGCTATCAATGGCTTCCTTCACTAAACCCTGGTTTAACTGAGCTCGCGCTAACTGGGACCAAACCGCTGATTCATTACAACGCTCCGCGAATTCATACGCGCGATCCAAATTATTAACTTGCTCAATTAAAACTTGGATTGCAGAAGTGTTAACATCAAACTTTTTGAAGATAGCGAAGGCTTCTTCGTACAACTGGTTATTTATAGCGATGTTAGCTATATCCGGCGCGTCGTAATTGTCTAAACGGTTTATATAATCCATGACTCGAGTGCAATCGGCTTTGATGGCGGTTAAAATGAGTAAATTCTGCAGATTACGGTGGTCGGAGAATACGGAATTATCCAAAACAATTTTCTCGAGGAGTTCGATTAGTTCGTTGGGGAGATCGGCGGTCATGAACGCTTTAACAGTGACTGAGATATCTTCAGGATCTTGTGTTTCGGATAACGCGGTTTGTACCACTTGGTCGATTAGGGGTCGTTTGTAGGGGTTGGCTTCCGATAGGACTTCAGCCCATAGTTCAGCGTCGCGGCGACGCACTAAGTAACGCGCTTCCGATTTGAACAATGAGTTTTCGTTGCACACAGCGATTAATTCGCGATCGCATTGCCCACGCTCGTAGGCAACGCACGCTAGGTGTGGATCCCGTTTTTCGCAGTATCTGCCAACGACGCGTGAATCGTACCACTGGTTTTCCTTCAAGAACCGTTCTGCGTTATTGTTCATATCGATGTAAATCTTCGCCAGTGCATTATGGGTAGCGGGTTCAACGCATTCCTCATGCACGCGCGATTCTAACCAGGGCAGCAGCAATTTAAGCCGGTTACGTTTCTCGACTTCCTCCACAAGTTCATCCGTAGAAAATTGACCACGTACAACCAGAATTAAATTTTTAATAATATCCTCGGAACAATCAACATCTAATAAACCACCAACGACAACCGGAAGTCGGCTAGGATTTACCTTTTGCACATATATTTCAATATATTTTTGCAGCGAATTACGATATAAATACAAGACTAAATCGTGCACAAAGTCGAAACGATCGCAAACAATGATCAATGGTAATTGATCAGTTAGTTTAGCTTCCTTTAAGAAGTTTTTAACCCGTTCTGAGTTATAACAATTGCTCTCCCGGCAAATCCGTTCAACTTCCTTAATTTGCCCAGTTTTGCATGCCGCCTGGATATATTTAAAGTGGACTTCCTGATCCTGGCTAAAATTCACGATTGACCCCAAGAAATAAAACAACCCTTCATACGACTTAAAACTCTCAAACAAATCAATTAAAGACTTCGTTGTAAGTTGCTCATGGTACTTAGTCGCGATTTGGACGCATATTTGCAAATTTTGGCGTATATTCGCAGTTAGCATAGCTTTAAGACATTCCAGGGAGTCTTCAACTGAGAGTGTGCCGAAAAAGTTGACTAGCCAATCAGCTGGGAGTAGATGCGTGTGTACTACAGCACGTTTAATATCGTATAAATCAGTGTAATGTTCAAGGGCGCGTTGTAATAATCCTGCTTTCTCGCACAGTTGGGCAACATGCGCCCGATCGTAGTGGGTAAACATAGCGTTGCCCAGAATAGCGTCGGCTACTTGTGGCGCAGACATTAGGTTCATTTCTAATAGGCGCGTTTGTAATGGGCCTTCGGCAGGCCGGTTGTTTTTGAGCGCGTCGAGCAGGAATGCGGTGCATTGTTGCACCATGTTTTGCTCCATGAATATATCGACGATTTGGTTGATGTCTGCGAGTGGTTCGTCGTCTGCGACCAGCATAGACGCGAAACTAGCGCCTTGATCGGGATTTGTACGCATTACTGAACGCAGGAGATAAATGTAGTCGGGGGTATATGAGACTTTTTTGGCGTAGAGGACAATTTTTTGAAATTGGCCCGTTTCGGCGAATGATTGTATTACCTAAATTAAGGGCGAAGTTAGTTCTACGTTCTTCAAAAAGTAACTTAACTATAGCCGGATATGGGTAGGAATCCAAAAAGGTTTAGTTCAGTTAGGGGTTTAAATCAATTTAATTGAAGCCATTTTGATGAGGACTTAAGGCTTTCGCATTGAATTAATTTCAAAAATTTTAAATGAATTTATGAATTAATCGTTTTTAAATCCTTCAAAAATTCCTTAAAATTGCTTCAAAATTTATAATATACGAGGGCTGTCCGACAAGTACTTAGCCTCACCGGCCTATGGCGCCACTGCCGCAAGAGACATTACCTATGTCTCTTACGACACCCCTAATTATTTTCCTTTATTACTAAGGGACCGATATTAAAAGAAATGTAAATGAGTTACACGAAGAGAAAATTAAACTCACTTTTTCCGGAACATTCGCCCTCAAATAAACACTTAGCGCCAAAGTAGGGTCGGCCTGTTTGACCAAATCGCCCAAATCTTCCGAACACTCCAATTTATCTTCTTTCAGCCACTTTTCCAGCAGTTGTTTACGCCCTTGGAGCAGCACCGGTTTACACAGCTCCAGTGATTCGTAACGATTCAGTTGTCCTTGGTCGAGCAGGATGCCAAAGTATTGTAGCAATGGACTTGTTTGGCCGGCGACAGTCGGGACTTGCTGGAACATTTGGATTGTTTGCGGTGTCCGCAGGATTCCCTTGGGCGCGTTCGCGGCCACTTTTGCAGCTTCAGCGTACTGTCCGTTTTGAAACAACATATTGAATTTACTGACGAACAGCTCTTCGGCGCCGCTTAAATTGTTGCGTACTGCCATGCGTAGCGCCAAATCGGGGTTGTGCAGGACTGAGTTGATGTAGCGAATGATCGAGTCTTCTTCAACGGATACTGAGAGGACTGCGCCTTTTCGGTTCACACCTGCGGCGACAAGGCTTTGTTTCACTTCTCCGTTCTTTGGTTTAGGATGAGTCCAAGGATAGTTTGAGGGCTCAAAATGGGTTTGAGGGTTCAAGGAAAGTGCAAGGTTTGAGGATTCAAGGAAGGTTTGAGGGTTTAAGGAAGTTTTGGGAGTTCAAGGAAGTGTTCTTCTTCGTTCTTGGTCTTTGATTTAGGATGAGTTCAAGGATAGTTTGAGGGCTCAAAAGGGGTTTGAGGGTTCAAGGAAAGATCAAGGTTTGAGGGTTTAAGGAAGTGTTAAGGGGTTCAAGGAAGTGTTGGAGATTCAAGGAAGTGTTAGGGGTTCAAGGAAGTGTTGGAGATTCAAGGAAGTGTTCAAAGATTTGTTGGGGGTTCTAGGAAATGCAAGTTTTGAGGGTTCAAGCAAGTGTTGAGGGTTCAAGGAAGTGCTGGGGGTTCAAGGATCTGCTGGGGGTTCAAGGATGTGTTCGGGGTTCAAGGATGTGTTGGGGGTTCAAGGATGTGTTGGGGATTCAAGGATGTGTTGGGGGTTCAAGGATGTGTTGGGGGTTCAAGGATGTGTTGGGGGTTCTAGGAAATGTTGGGGGTTCAAGGAAGGGATGAGGCTTCAAGAAAGGGATGAGGGGAGGAATTACAAGAAAATTCGCCACCCATCAAATGATTCAATTAGACAGAAGGATCGGAAATGTGAAGAAGCACTGCTCTAAGATGTTTATAAATAATATTTATTTGTACACTCACCGATAATGCCACCACTGGCTTCATGTTGCGCTGTTACGAAAATAGTCTCGCCCGAAATGCGATTCATATAAATACAAGTCGCTGTTTCGATATCATACATATGAATATAGCCATACTTTGTAATTAGATAGATGACATCATATTTCGGTGATACCTAACGAAAAAATAAAGTTTTCTTCTGTTTTATGATGGGAGAAATACATATTTAACGTTTATACGGTCGAGAAATGCAGTATCAGAAGTGGGATTGACTAATACAAAAGCAAATAAACACTCTCAGAAGTGGGATATTCTTACTTGCATAGCGACCGGGAAGTCGTTCTGGGCCTCCGGAGGGAAGAAGACATCCACCGCCTTCTTCGGGAAGGGTTGATTCCCTGCTGGAGGTTGCCCCACTTCGATAATATGTAGTTTGCCGCCTTGTACCGTCCGAACAGCGAAACAGAACAATGTAGACGGCTCTGCATTACCTTCCATTTTAAATGTAGCGAAGCTAGCCGCGTGTCCTTCGATTGGCTGTGAGCATTTTCGCTCCACTGAATATAGCTGCATTGCTCCAACGACTCGATTCTGTTGTGCGGATATCCCGATTAGTAGCAGCCATGTTTGTTTCGGATCTGTACGATAATTGATAATCTGACATCCGTTTAAAGATGAATGCCTTTCGAACATTTTAACTGGTGTTGAATCGCCTTCCATGGACCAATGGTACACAGAGGTCTCGGTCACTAGAGCGAGGGTGTTCAATGAAATCCACTTCCAGAAGACGACGTCCTCGGTCATTGTGTGCGCCTTCATCTTCGATTTCATTTCTATGTTGAAGATCTGAAGAGTTTTCTGTGCTGCTTAACAAAGAAATAACCACAGGGGTCGTTCTCAGAAACTGTTCCAAAGATCCAAGGAATTCCAGGACGTTTTAATAAGGAAATTGTGGAATCCGGAGGGAAAGATTTCGAAATCCTGATTTACCTTCAACGCCCGCTTTGCCCTTGAGGGCGATCACTTTTGAGGCGGGGTTCATGATGGCTGAATCGGCACTGATGGGTCTTCGGATCGGGTTCGTCGGGTCGTTCATGTCGATGATACTGACCTGGGCGGTGTCGCCGATTTTTTCGCGGACACAAATAAATTTGTCCGACTCCATAGTGAGTGTATTGAATGAAATCGATGCCACACCGATTCCGACATTTGTAAGCTATTGTCGTACAATATAATTATATTAGAGACTAAGTGTGCATTTTTAGTACTAATAATCGGTTAATATAACACTTTTTTACGATTCATTGGAATAGAAATAATTTATTAACAAACTGTTCAATAGGAGTAATATTTAATTTATTTTTATTAATAACAATCCTGGAAAATGTACGATTTATCATTATAATATAATAAACTGTGGACAACAAGTGCCCATATCGTATACAGAATACAATTTTAAATTTAAGAGACACAAATTATGAATTTTTAATAGTATATATATATATATATATACCATATATATATATCATTTTTTGACGAATTACTCATATTTATAATTGCAATAGAAACAATTATAATTAAAAATAAACAATTTATTGATAAACTGTGCAATAGTATTTATTTTTATTTATAACCATGGTGAAAATTTTACGTTATAATTAATTATAACATAACAAACTAGGTGAAACAGTAGGTAACATGTGTCCATATCATATACAGAATCCAATTTTAAATTTAAGAGCCACAATATGCATGTTTAGTACTAATATCGATTAATATATGATTTTTTGACGAATTACTCATATTTATAATTGCAATAGAAACAATTATTAAAAAAAAAATGACAAATTGAGCAATATTTAATTATTTTTATTAATAACAATCCAGAAAAATTATTATAATTCGACAAAAACTAGTTGAACCTGTGGTGTGCCCATATCGTTTACAGAATACAATCACCGAGATTATAATAATAATATACATATTCAGATCCATCTGTATGTATTTCGTTTTCTATCCGGAACGTAAATATTACGGATTAACATAGCCAAAACATATAATAAATGCATTGTTTAATTTTGTTTCAAATTCTATGACGCTACGATTATAAGAACAGTAAACATGGATACAAAATATAAATAAAGCGTTCCGGTTACATCCAACTGAATTGATAAATAAAATAGAATAGAATTTCTAAACGTGCAAATCGTTGAATAAACAAACAATAAATAAACTATTTTATTTAAAGTCTTCATTAAAATTAAAATTACTTACATTTTTTAAATAAATAATATAATAATAAAAATAAATTTGAAATATATGAAAAACACGTGTCGAAATAAATAAAAATAATTGTGAAACAACCAACAGTTATTTAATATATGAAAAAAATTGAAATGACGCTACAATTAAAACAAAAGTAACCATGGATACAAAAAAATAAAGCGTTCCGGATACATAAATAAAGTAGAATTTCCCAACGTACTATTCGTTAGACAAACATATAATAAATTAAATATTTTCCTGAATTAAATTAATTAAAATTTTCAAACAAATAAATGTATTTCTTACGCAGTTACAGTTATCGATTTTAAATAATGATAAAATTTGAAATGCTCCAAATAATTTACTGATCTGATTAAACGATGAATCATTGTCAGTAATTAATAAATTTGCTATACATTAAATAAATAAATAAAAATATTTGGAAAATAATAGGCACATGTGGCATAAAAAAATAACGAACAAAGGGCAAAATAATACGTGAAATAACAGTTCTAAAAATAAAATCGACAGGCTTTGACAAGCCAATCCTAAAATATGTTCTACTAATAAAAAAAAACATTTTACGACACTTTTGGGCACATTAGAAACGCATTAGACTATAAATAAAGGGTGCTACGCCCCCTAAATTCCTAAAAAGCAGGGTAAATCTATGTAGGTCGCAATGTCATCTGTCAAAATATGACCACGTACAGTAAATCAAATACGAACAAATTTACAGTAAAACTCATTGAAAATTACCTATGAGTAATTTTATAGCAGTTTTGGGTTGTATTAAATAATAAACGCAGGGTTTTAAAGTCGAGGGGCGGCACAAAAATGTTACCTGTAAATGTTCTTGGAAACGAATCGGTAACATTTGCTGCGTCATGTTGCTGGCTGTAAACGCAACGGCACAGTGGAATTTATGGATCAATCCAGCGTTTCTCTTGTGTTTCGCACAATTTTACAACGTAAATTCACCCGAAAACCGTATTTTATTAAACGCACTTCGCTGGTTTATGTGAAACTAACACCCAACATGGCGGTAACCGATATGCCAAGATGGTGACCGGTGCAACGTCATAAAGTAGTACTACGCGCTCGCCAAACTTGCTCAAAACACAATAAAAACCTACTAAAAACTATAATAATTAGCGTATTGTATACATAAATAGTTATTATTAGGGTAATTGTTGCTTAATTGTCGCTACATGTATGAGTTTTTAATACAGGGACTATGTTTTTATACGTTTGCCAACATGGCAAGCGGCGACTAGGCCTATTGAATAGGGTGCGTTCACTACATAAAATTCCCTTCTCGAACTTAAATTTTAATCAATATAAGGGAATTTCATTGTATTTCATGCCCTAATTATTACCAAACAATACCTTAAATGTATAATGAGTTATTTTAGTTTACATGCCTCAAAATATAGCTCTATCTATATATATTACTAATATATATATATATATATAGATAGAGGGGATATTTGATCTAAATAGGATGATATATGATATAAAAAGGGTTAAACTAGAAGGAAAACAAATTAATTTTGCTGTTTTATTTCAAAAATTAACATGTTAATTTACACATTAGTATTAAAAAATTGGTCAATCCTCGTTTGAATATTTATCTTTTATTTAGTTAAATATTCCCTCTATATATAAATATATATATATATATAGAGGGGATATTTGATCTAAATAGGAAAATATATGATCTAAAAGGGGATAAACTAGGCGAAAAACAAATTAATTTAGCTTTTTTATTGTTTTATTTCAAAAATTAACGTGTTATTTTACACTTAGTATAAAAAATCCGTCAATCCTCGTTTGATTATTTACTCAAATATTCCCTCTATATATATATATGAGATATTTGAGGAATATCCTAATATAATATTAGGATATTTGATCTAAATAGGAAGAAATACGATCTAAAAAGTGTTAAACTAGGAGGAAATCAAATTAATTTAGCTGTTTTATAGTTTTATTTCAAAAATTAACGTGTTTTTTACACATTAGTATAAAAAATCGGTCAATCCTCGTTTGAATATTTATCTTTTATTTACTCAAATATTGCCTCTATATATACATATATATTCGGCTATTTGATATAAAAAGAGATAAACTAGGAGGAAAACAAATTAATTTAGATGTTTTATAGTTTTATTTCAAAAATTAACGTGTTTTTTTACACATTAGTATAAAAAATCGGTAAATCCTAGTTTGAATATTTTATTTACTCAAATATTCCCTCTATATATATATAGAAGGGATATTTGATCTAAATATGATCTAAAAAGGGATAAACTAGGAGGAAAACAATTTAATTTAGCTGTTTTATAGTTTTATTTCAAAAATTAACATGTCATTTTACACATTGTATAAAAAAATCGGTCAATCCTCGTTTGAATATTTGTACTCTGGAAACTAAACAGAAAATCCGAGATTAAAACTTGATTTAAAATCGTTTCCGCGATTTTAAAATAATTATTAACAGAATTCAGACTATAAATGAACATCAAAATTGTTCAGACGAAAGATGGTAATTAAAAAAATCATCATTAAATCATATTTAATTAAAAATAAAAATATATTGTGAAAATATATAAAAAAAATTACATTTTACAATAAAACTTAGTCGAAAAGTCCAAAGCCCATGTCGTCATCTTCAGATTCGGTGTCTTCCTTCTTCTCCTCCTTCTTTTCGGCTGTAAACACATTTTAAACAATTTATAAGTCCCCAAATGGGCAATAATAATTAAATATATTAAGTTTTAAATCAGTTTTTAAAGAATCGTCACAGAACTTTCAGTCGAAAGATGGTGTTAAATTAAATCATCATAATTGCATCGAATATTTAAAAAAAAATGGGGGCAAATCTTACCTTTCTTCTCTTCGACTGCAGCTGGGGCGGCAGCTGCTGCGGGGGCGGCGGCCCCACCACCAGCGGGCATAGAGCTCAACTTCTCTTTGCCTATAACAAAAAAAAAGAAAATTGTTTAGTAAAATTGTCTCCATTTTATAATTTGGAGCAAATTTAAGAGCAACTTCAGATTGGAGTTATGCATCAGGAGTCAGACTCGAAAGATGGTGTAAGTTTTATATCATCATGAACAACAAAAACACGTGTATGGGTTGAAAGAGTAGTGATTCTTACCGGCAGCAATGAGTTCATCGACGTTCTTGCCGTTCAATTCACCGAGAACCTTCTTGAGTTTCTCGCCATCGGCTTCAATACCGACCGAACCGAGAATCTTCTCGATATCAGCGGCCGCTGGTGAGGTCTTACCCCCGAGGAC
Organism: Leistus spinibarbis; assembly: GCA_933228885.1. Classification (NCBI taxonomy): domain Eukaryota; kingdom Metazoa; phylum Arthropoda; class Insecta; order Coleoptera; family Carabidae; genus Leistus; species Leistus spinibarbis. The sequence goes on along the minus strand of OW121811.1, from coordinate 1,716,807 downwards.
AGCCAAAAGGTATGCAGCAACGTAACGCATTCTGGAACAAACAAATTAAAACACACCATGTGGTAATCAATCAACATCACAAAACCAACCAAACATTCTCGCGATATTTGATTAATTTACAATAGAATAAACATTAAACTATTGTTAAACATTAGTAGTTTTAATATAAAACGATGGATGATTAAATAAACTTACTTTTAAGTCTGTATGACACGAAACGTGCGATGCCAACAAAGCTTGCGTTAACACAAGTTGATGTTCGACAAATGAGAGGGGTTCGTTCCCACAATCACTCACTACAATTGCCCATTGCGCAACCACAGATGCGCACTGGCGATTAGAGCAAAATGGACACAATCTCACGCGGGAAACACAAATATACAAACTTTAAACTCATTAAACACAATTATTACGCTTCGTAGCACTTTGTATTAATTATTACGACTCCTTGTACACCATTCACTTATATAAACTCACTAAAACGGAGACACAGCAAATGCACACTAGTGATTAGAGCAAAATGGATACAATTTCACGCGGGAAACACAAACTTTAAACTCATAAAACACAATAAATATATATACTAACACAATTATTACACTTCGTACTACTTTCTATTAGTTATTATGACCCCTTATACACAATTCACTTATATAAACTCACTAAAACGGAGACACAGCAAATGCGCACTAGTGATTAGAGCAAAATGGATACAATTTCACGCGGGAAACACAAACTTTAAACTCATAAAACACAATAAATATATATACTAACACAATTATTACGCTTCGTACCACTTTCTATTAGTTATTATGGCCCCTTTTACACAATTCACTTATATAAACTCACTAAAACGGAGACACAGCAAATGCGCACTAGTGATTAGAGCAAAATGGATACAATTTCACGCGGGAAACACAAACTTTAAACTCATAAAACACAATAAATATATATACTAACACAATTATTACGCTTCGTACCACTTTCTATTAGTTATTATGACCCCTTTTACACCATTCACTTATATAAACTCACTAAAACGGAGACACAGCAAATGTGCACTAGTGATTAGAGCAAAATGGATACAATTTCACGCGGGAAACACAAACTTTAAACTCATAAAACATAATAAATATGTATACTAACACAATTATTACGCTTCCTACCACTTTCTATTAGTTATTATGACCCCTTTTACACCATTCACTTATATAAACTCACTAAAACGGAGACACAGCAAATGTGCACTAGTGATTAGAGCAAAATGGATACAATTTCACGCGGGAAACACAAACTTTAAACTCATAAAACACAATAAATATATATACTAACACAATTATTACGCTTCGTACCACTTTCTATTAGTTATTATGACCCCTTTTACACAATTCACTTATATAAACTCACTAAAACAGAGACACAGCAAATGTGCACTAGTGATGAGAGCAAAATGGATACAATTTCACGCGGGAAACACAAACTTTTAACTCATAAAACACAATAAATATGTATACTAACACAATTATTACGCTTCGTACCACTTTCTATTAATTATTATGACCCCTTTTACACCATTCACTTATATAAACTCACTAAAACGGAGACACAGCAAATGTGCACTAGTGATTAGAGCAAAATAGATACAATTTCACGCGGGAAACACAAACTTTAAACTCATAAAACACAATAAATATGTATACTAACACAATTATTACACTTCGTACTACTTTCTATTAGTTATTATGACCCCTTTTACACAATTCACTTATATAAACTCACTAAAACGGAACACAGCAAATGCGCACTAGTGATTAGAGCAAAATGGACGCAATTTCACGCGGGAAACACAAATATTCAAACTTTAAACGCATAAAACACAATAAATATGCAAACTAACACAATTATTACGCTTCGTACCACTTTGTATTAATTATTACGACTCCTTTTACACCATTCGCTCATTAATGCGGAGCCCCCCCCTTAAGCCAACCCTGTTTTATAACCTACAATTATGTGTAGATTTTGCTAAATATTGTTTTAAAACAGCTAAAAATGGCTGACCGCTTAACACAATTACAAGATTGTATAAATCAGGTTTTATATATACAATTAATGAGTGATATAAATGACTGATATTGTAAATTGTAGCAAGCGGAGCATTTTTGTAATTCGATCGGTATTTTGCAACAATATGCGCCGCCGAGTAAGTTTCCGGGTTTTGATCGATCCGGATCACAAACGCCGAATTCGCAACAAACGCAGGATGATTACGTCCAGTTGTTTACGACGTTAATCGCGCGATGCTCCAAAGATATCGATACGTTAATCGAATCGTTGCCTAGCGAAGAAAGTTCGACGGAGCTCCAAGTATGCTACGGTTTTTTTTTTATTTAGGTGGGTTGCTCATTTCACATTTTTAAGGTGGCAAGCTTAAGACATCTGGAAACTGAGAATCAGGATGCGGCCGAAAGATTGGAGGAAGTTGTGCAAAGGGGACAAGATTTATTGGAGCAAATTCAGGCTGCTTTGAGCGATATTGCGCAAGCTCAATTGGATATGCAACATTTAACTAAAGGATTAAGCCCTACTGAATAAATATAAGTTCTAATTTATAAGCAATGAAACTCTAAATGTATTTTTTAATGTTTAAATAAACAAATGCTCACGAATTTAATTGTTTTGTTGTATTTATACCCGAGACAAGAATTTTTTATTCTACATACTTGTCTCTGTTTACACGCCAATTTATTCAATTTCCATAAATGTGGGAGCCAAAATAATTTTATTACCATATAGCCACATGTATCGAGTGAATTTACCACGAATCATAGGATAATTCTTACCGAATCAGATAAATTAATCGTCAATCATGTAATTCCATATAGCCACATGTATTTAATATTGTGAATCATAGGATAATTCTTACCGAATCAGATTAATATACCGCGAATCAGGATAATTCTTACCGAATCAGATAAATCAATAGTAAATCATAGGATAATTCATCCCGAATCATGGGATAATTCTTACCGAATTAGAGGAATTTACCGCGAAACATGGGATAATTCTTACCGAATCAGATACATTAATCTTCAATTATAGGATATTCTTACTGAATCTTATGAATTTACTAAAATCATGAATTAATTCGAAATCATAGGAATTTCCCGCTAATCATGGGATAATTCTTACCGTATCATATTAATTTACAGATAATCATGGGATAATTCTCACCTAATCATATAAATTTACTATGAATCATAGAATAATTCGTACCGAATCATGGATTTACCATGAATCAGGATAATTATTACCGAATTATATAAATGTACTGCGAATCATGAGATAATTCTTACTGAATCATGTGTTTCCCGCGAATCATGGGATAATTCTTACCGAATCATGAATTTACCATGAATCAGGATAATTATTACCGAATTATATAAATGTACTGCGAATCATGAGATAATTCTTACTGAATCATGTGTTTCCCGCGAATCATGGGATAATTCTTACCGAATCATATGAATTTTCCGTGAATCATGGGATAATATTTATCGAATCATAATTACAGTAAATCAAGAGAATTCTCACCTAATCATATACATTTATTATGAATCATAGGATAATTCGTACTGAATCATGAATTTATCACGAATCAGGATAATTGTTACCGAATTATATAAATTTAGTGCGAGAATCAAGAGATAATTCTTGCTGAATCATATGCATTTCCCGCGAATCATGGGATAATATATTATCGAATCATATTTATTTACTGTAAATCATGAGATAATTCTCACCGAATCATATACATTTACTATGAATCATAGGATAATTTGTACCGAATCATGTATTAACCACGAATCCAGATAATTATTACCAAAGTATATAAATTTAGTGCGAGAATCATGAGATAATTCTTGCTGAATCATATGAATTTTCTGCGAATTTTGGGATTATTTTTATCAAATCATATTAAATTACTATAAATCATGGGATAATTCTCACCTAATCATATACATTTACTATGAATCATGGGATAATTTGTACCAAATCATGGATAATTATTACCGAATTATATAAATTTAGTGCGAATCATGAGATAATTTTTGCTGAATCATGATTTGCAATGCTAAAAATAGGTGGGTTGTTCAATGAAACATCCATAGAACAAATTGTAGCAATTTACAAATTTCAATGTGAATTTGGATTCAAGTTGAAATGTGTTGGGTTAAAAATATATGTGGGGAATGGATAAATAAATATTGATGCACCAAAAAATATAAATTATGTTATATTTCTTGTTTTACTCTTACACATCTAAAACTCATAATTTGCTCAAAAAAAAAACTGCTCAAATTGTCGAGCTGTATTCCTTAAAATAACTATTATCAAATTGTTTCTTCATATATATATATACACATATAATTGCAAAAGAGGCGCTAGAAAAACCACAAAAAAAATAATGAAGGAGTGAAAAAAGTGGCTAAATTTTTATTAAAATAAAAATGAAAAAAAAAAGTTTATAGTTATATACAAGTACACGATTATTTTTATTATTTCATAAAATATTTCACATTCTTTTTTTTTAATTGTTTTTAATGTGAGGGGGGGGGGTTCACGATATTTAGACACTTCACTAACGAGACCAGTGTTCTTATGAGACAAAGGGGGGAGGCGCATTAATTTAGGGTGCCGCGGCATGTTGTCGCCCCACAAAGACAAGGTATTTTCTCGTCTTCGAGGGGGAATTTATAATCGTACGTTATTTCCTCGTTGACGCCAATACTTTGTTTCGAGTAAATCACAATTTTCTTTTGCGATTCAATTGTAATTACTTTGGCGTAACAATTCGGCTAGAAATAAAAGTTAAATAAACAATTTTTGCCACAAAATTAGTCGACAGAGGGGCTTACTAAGCGAATAAATATAAAAAAACTACACTTACATTGCAGCTGTGATTGATGAATCTGGCAAGATTACCACATTTGGTCGCATCAATGATCGTATCCAAGTCGATTCGGAACAAATACGAACTCCCAATCCCCGTCGCCTCATATTTCGCTTCGCGCAAATCCGCAACAACCGGCCGAACCATCTGCCCCACATACTCAATAACCATCTCATCCGCAGCGATCGGTTCCATCGCGAACAAACCCCAATCATGAATCGCCGACTTAGCGAACTTCAAATGCTTCTTCCGGAACTTCAACTGATTGAACTTCAACAAATCCGAATCCGTATCAATGCCAAACGCGGTTAAAAGTCGACGCTGGTTCGAGCGCGCTTCGCGCGATAACCCCTGCATTTTGCTAACCGACGCTTTCAGCGCAGTTGGACATTGCGCGATTGCGTTCGTTTTCGTGTGATGGAACTTCAGCGCCTTTTCACGAGCCTCCAACTTGTAAAAGCCTTCAGTTCTTGCAGACCCAGACGGATGTAACCGGGATTCGTCCCGTTTCCGCCGTTTTGGCGGACTAGAACTTAAATCTGTTACGCAATGATCCACCCAATGAGTGTCGTTTAACCAGTATCCTAGAGTGTCATCGGCTAGCATTGCCTCGTAGGAGGATCGGAGGTAGTTAATGTCTTCCCGATCGATTCCCTTGGTTAGGAATTCGTAAAGGAGGCTCATTTCTTGCATAACGTCCCGATCTTTGTGCTTCATTGATGAGGAGATTGTTCCACGATTCACCGGCATTACGTTTTGAATATCCTGTAACTTCCGGTGGTGATTCGCTTTGGTTTTCCTAGGTTTTGTTGGTGTTACAACCGGTTTTGGTTCAAGTTTAACTTCCGGTTTCATGTTCGTGTACCCATGGTCATGTTCCAAATAATCGAGATGCTTCTCAGGTTCAGTTTCCTTAGGCAATGGAAGACAATAAGAGTGCTCAATAGTAACTTGACTTCTCGGTGAGGAATTCGCATCGGAGGATGACTCGCTTAGTTTACGTTCCGGAAGTGCTCCATTCGCACGTTCAGCTTGTTTCTTTTTAATGCGTACTTCCAGTGTTTCTTCATCTGAGCTCGCACGTGATTCAGCCATTTGTATTAACGCCTCCATTGCTGAATAAGGTTTAGAGTCTCCATTCTCTTTAGGAGCAACAACTTTAGGTATTTCCTTTCGTTCCGGTTTGACGATTTCTGGAACTTTTGTTACTGCTTCTAACTTAACTTCTGGGGATTTTCGTTCGGGCATTACTGGAATATCTTTCTCCCGAACTTGCCGTTCACGCTCTATTTGCTCCATGTATTCAGTGTTACGTTTTCTTCGTTCCAAATATTCTCGTTCTCCTTCGCTCATTTCATCGGAATCATAAGTGAGCGACATGATTCGCTCCCTAGGCTCTGGACTTCTGGTTATTGGACTTGTTTCAACTGGTGCAGGCGGCTCTAGTTTTTGTGGTGGTAACTCTGGTTTTAGTTCTTCCATATCTGGTAGTTCTTCATGTAATGGCGAGAATCCACCATCTTCTGGAATTGGGGTTGATCGTTCGTCGGGAGTCTTAACCCTTTCTAATATACTAGCTGGAATCTCGGTTTCGGAATCAGAACTAGAATCTGAGTCAGAACTCGAGCTTAACTCAGCTTCCGAACTACTGCTGAACGCTGAACTAGTCGATGAACTAGACGATGAGGTCGTTGAAGCTTTGCGCACTCGACGCATCGGAGCCCGTTGCGATGAATTACGCGATTCAGAGTCAGAATCATGAATTATTTCTTCTTGGTCCGAGAATTTCCGCGAATCCTCATCCATTATTATAGGACTGGGGACTTTCTTCCGCCGGAAACTAGGCATTTTAGGCAAACTGGCACGGAGGCCTAAACCGAAATTACTACCTAGACCCACGGTGTCTAGACTGATGTTAGATTCGCGGCTTTGCTCCAATAAGACATTAATGTTGTCTTTAGTAGCGACTTGCGTTTCCAGGACTTCGACGACGACTGGTGTTGGGGTCACTGGCGCTGGACCTACCTTATTTTTAGACTCTTCTTGCTCATCCCACCAGGTTTCAAACCGTTTGAAAGCGGTATTTTCGACCATTTTTTTATTAAAATCGCGCTTAAGTATTTGTTTTAACTCAGCGGTGACTTGCTCAATAACGCCGTTTATGGTTGGAGCATGGGGATCGTCTTTATTAGTGATTTCATTTTTACGCGTTGGGACCATATACGGGACGAAAGGGGGTTGTGATGGGTGTAATTGATTAAATTGGTATTGAGGGAGGTAAACCGGGGTAGAATAAGGGTACGCTGATCGCCAATCGGCTGGGTACGCAGTCGGGTAATACGGACCACCAGGGTAACCTGACACAAAACATATTATTCCGAATATTCCAAAACAATTTGATAAAAAAGTACAAACCTGGATAATACGACTGGAACGTCATCGTAGGATTCGCAGTTCCAACTTCCGGCTGTTTCTCTTCGATTTTCTGCTCCCCGCTGCTCAACGACGACAAAGACATTTGATCATCATCTTTCTCGATTTTAACTTCCGTTCGTGCTCTAGGTGACCCATTTAGCGGACTGTAATGATTCTCTATTCTATCTCCACCCGTTAGTAATTCATCCTCGCTCGACGAAATATCAGATCCGAGTTTCTCCGCGTGGAGCTTCGCCCGTTCGAGCAACGCAGTCGTTTCGAGCGCTTCGCGCTGTTTCGCTAACGTTGCCTGCTCCAACGCGACCCGGTGACATTGCAAATATAGTTCTTCGGACAAGAACGGCGAGGGGGGTGTTGACAACGGCAAATTATTATTGGTTTTGGGGGAGCTTAATCGGCATTCCATATCGGGGGGCGGCGGATTAATAGGGAGATCACTTAAAGAAACGCTGGATCTGTCATCGTCACTATCTAGATTAGTTGTAAGGGGGGCGCTAGTTGGGGTACCGTGTAGACCCCCTAATTTGAGATCGTCGTCTGAGTCAGAAGCGCCTATTTGTAAAAATGGGGGCGCCATACCTCCAGAACCCTTGCCTTTTAAAAGCAACGCAATTCTACACAAACAAACGAAATATAACAAATCACAAATTATGAAAAATGGGGCAAAATTCACCGTGTGTCCAAATCGAGCGTTTTGGCGTCCTCGACGATCTTCTCCTTTTCCTTTTTCTTTTTACTGCGTTTCTTCCGATCGGGCGAGATGCGATCCCGGTCCCGCGGGCTAGTCCATTTGCTGTTGGGAGTAGCCGGGGGCGCAGTCCCTGTCGGTGGCGCCACGGTAGTGGGTGGCAGCCTGCTGTCCCACGATTCGGCGCCAGGTGTCGCCGGCGGCGCCCATTGGTTCATAGGCCACAGATGCGACGGTGGCGCCATCGGGTGATACGTGCTGTAGGGGTACTGCGAATATTGGGGATTATGGGGGAATTCGTACCCCAATGGCGTTGTATTCGACGAGCCGTACGTCGTTGAATAACTATCACTTTGCGATGTTCCGTATCCCATGTCGGAGCTTCCGGGCGTCGGGTAGTCTCCCCGGGGTCCCCCTACGTAAGTGCTCCGGGGGTAACGTTCTCTAGTGTCTTTTACTACGGGGGGAGCCCGAACTATGTGTTCTTCTTTTTCTACAACTTCCCGAGGAAGCTCTTCTTTCTTCTCTTTTTCTACTTCCGGTTTGGGGACTGGTTTTTCTTCTACGACTACCGGAACTGGTGGGGGCTTTTTTTCAACGGTGGCTTCTTCGAAGATCTTTCGACATTCTTCACCGAACGCGTCCAAATATACTTTTAGGACCTGAGGAAATTATTTCCTAATTGTGTTTACGCAAACTAATAAGTTATTTTATACACAAAAATTGTTTAGACATTTTATACATTAGTAAAAACATAATTAATAATATATATATATATATTTATATACGCGGGGAATCGCGTTCCCGGCGACACATGCCGCACTATCGGCCAACTGCAACTTTTCCCCGAGGTTTAACCAGGATTCTTTTTTCTATTCGTAATTTTTTGTGCTTATATATTATGTGTTTTTTTATATTATTATTAGTATTATTGATTATAAACATATTATTCTGTAATTGGGACCTTAGGTCCTATTGAACAATTAAGATTATTATTATAAAATTAAATCGTTTTTCGACTTTTTCGTTTAAAACCTGTGAATATTCTATTACCTAATTGTCTTTTTACGCAATTTAATTATAACTAATAGAATTGTAACCTTTTATAGGCAAATGTTGTACATTTAAAATAAAAAAATAACCGGGGAATCTCGCTAATAATTTCCCGGCGACACATGCGGCACTTACGGCCAACTAATTACCAATTTTCCCCGGACTTTTAAGCGTACAATATTACGAGCTCAAACTCAAAATTAAGTCGTTTTTTGGACTTTTTGGGGGTGGGTAAACTCACCTTGCCCATCACTGATGTCCCATTTAACTTTTCGACGCAAGCCCTCGCCGATTTGACTGCCTCGAAGACGACACGACCCAGCCCTAGGTGTTTGTTCGTCACTGGGTGATAATATATGAATAATTCCTCGATTACACCAAATTTTGTGACCATATCAGTCAAAAAGATTTTGTCTATGTTGTCATTTAGGTGGCAAATGGTTACTTCGAGCGGCGGGGGTTCCCCAACATAGTTGGAGTCAATTTTAAATCTAGAACATAGTATTTCTTCATGTTTAATTTACTGGGGATTAAAATTATATTTAAGGGAAACATAATAATTTGCTAAAACGGGATAATAATAATCGTTGGATTAGGAAGTCTGGGTTTAAAACAAAAAAGGTTCAACAGATAAAAACGTCCAAAAACTACAAAAGAAGCTTTAATCTGACAGTTAAATTTCTTTGTTTAAATGGTTAAGTTGTAAACTTAAACTAATGGAGCATTAACCTAGGAAATTAATGAAAACTAACGAATCTAAACAAATAAACAGGTTTAAAATTTTTTAAGCAAACTTTAACGCAAAAACATATTTTCACTTTGAGGTTATGTGATAACTCAAATTGCAAAATATACATAAAATAACTATAAAATAAACTAGAACGCTGTAAATTAAACACAAATTAATTCATCACAAATAAGTGTAAACATATTTAAATGATTTAAAACAATAAAACATATATATTATATTTGAGGTTATGTAAAGTATAAAGTTGATGTAATAAATTTAAGGATTTAAAAGCTGAAATAAACGGATTTAAGTTCATTTTAGATGAAATCTGTGTATATTTAGTGGAAGATTAGATTTGCTTACCTGGGTACTGGTAAGTCTAGATGTTCCAGTCGTGCCCAAATCCGCGTTAAATGAGACCGGGGGTCCCGAGGCGTCACAATGGGGTATGTGGGGTCGCCGGGGACATTTCCATCGTACCTGTACAGTTTGGCGGAGCCCTTGACCAGAAACGGGTCCACTAGAAGTTTGTAGTTTCTTAGAGCCTTCACAACCATATTTCGATCCATTATCCCATTCATTCTGCACATAAATCACCACTTAACACGTAAAAACTATCGAACTGTACGCGAATTGAAGCAACAAACCTTTATTTACAAACAGATAATATATATATATATATATATCAAAAAGAAAAGCACACAAACATGTCACTAGAACAAAACTTAGTCGATATTAAAATAAAACATTTTCGTTTGCGGTAGAAAACGCGAGTTTTCGATTACAAATAATAAATATACGTAGAGCATCGCGCACAAAATAATATTATAACCTCCATTTATGTCAACTAGCACTGCTAAACACAAACGTATCACTTAGTCATAAAAATTTCATACTTATAACTAAAATAAACACTTTGAATTAAATTAAAACTAAATAATTTATACTTATAAATTATGGAATAATTCAATTATTAATCAATTTAACAAAAAACTATGTAAAATTAGTACACAGTTTGACTTTGGTTATTTAAATGTGACCAATCACAATCCTCCATTTTATCCCTAACATTCACACAGTGTTACCAACTGCAGGGAATTTTCCCTTTTTACGGATTTTTTTTCATGAAAATTAGCCAAATAAGGGCATTTTTACGATTTTTTCTTTATTAGCCATAAGTATTCTTTTTATATGTTATTGTCATACAGCAACAGCAAGTTTTAAAACATAAAAATAATAACTCAGGGAAGTATAATGATCATGCGATAAACGTAGTCGTTGAAGGATTGTTCACAGCTAAGCAATTAAGCTTAGAAAATTACAAATAATAATCTAGTTTGTATTATAACAAGCAATGCGAACATTCCAAGCAACACAATTTATCAAACGTGTTAATTTTGTTGCTTGAAATGCTAGCATTGCTTGCCATAATACAAACTAGATTGTTATTTGTAATTTTCTAAGCTTAATTACTGATTGTTTCGCTGTGAACAATCCTTAAAGATTGTTCACAGCTAAGGAATTAGTAATTAAGCTTAGAAAATTACAAATAATAATCTAGTTTGTATTATAACAAGCAATGTTAACATTCCAAGCAACACAATTTATCAAACATTGTGTTAATTTTGTTGCTTGGAATTCGCTAGCATTGCTTGCCATAATACAAACTAGATGGTTATTTGTAATTTTCTAAGCTTAATTACTGATTGTTTCGCTGTGAACAATCCTTAAGGTTATATTTAGGTTGGTAATAGAAATTGTGGCCGGAGAAAACTGTGGATAACTTTACTGACATCAACTTGAGCGACTTTAAGGATTGTTCACAGCGAAACAATTAGTAATTAAGCTTAGAAAATTACAAATAATAATCTAGTTTGTATTATGACAAGCAATGTTAACATTCCAAGCAACACAATTTATGATAAATTTTGTTGCTGTGAACGTTAACCTTGTATGTCATACAACAAACTGGCATTATTATTTATAATTTCTAAGCTTAATTACTAATTCTTTAGCTGTGAACAATCCTTTAAGTCGGTCAAGTTGATGTCAGTACAGTTTTCTCCGGCCACAATTTCTATTACCAACCTAAATATAACAAAATCCCCTTGATTGATTTTGGCGCTACTATTAAAACCAAAATTGCTTCCCATCACATAAAAATTAAACAACCGCAACGTAGCCACAAACAGCGAAAATGTATATAATCCGTTTGTACACAAAATCGCTGTTTGTCTAATTTTTAATTTACAACATATCAAGGGAATTTCGAATCTAAAATGGGAATTTTCAGCGTACACACAGGGAAAATTTGTTGTACAGGGTTGGCAACACTGCATTCACATTCGCCTATATTTACACTAGTGTGAATTCTTACGCAAGGCATAAATTTAATTGTAGTTTTTCCGATAAAACCGTAGCAAAATGTTTAAAGCATTTGTCGAAAAGTTTGTGCCAAAAGTGACGGCTGAAGAGGAGCCGCCTGCCGAGGAGGCGCCCGAAGAGGAGGAGGACTTGGTTGACCCTCAACAGACTTTGAGAGTATGGCCCCATAACCATTTTAACAAATTTCGCCACAAATACAATTTATTTCCCTAGGACGAGTGTAGAGAAGGGCACCACGCTCAGGCGCTGGCCGGAAAATTGCAAAAATGCAACGATCGAGTGAACTCTCGGTCCCAAACAGCCGAAACTTGTGTTGAAGAATTATTTGATCTGTTGCACGAAATAGATCACTGTGTTACCGCCAAACTGTGGACTCAACTCAAATAAACAGACTTTCAATGAATTTTAACTCAGTTTTTCGGCCGAATTGTCGTTATTTTGTTGTAGTTGTATTTATGTATAGAAATATTTAATAAAATGGTTCGAAAATAACGTTGTAATTGCTAATTTCACTAAAATAATCAAAATAACATAGAATTTTGACTAAAATGGCGGTGTACTTTGAGTCGGGCAATGTCGTAACATCTCGCGGCAAGTGGCCGGCCACTTTCCGCCATTTTTTACATCGTTTACCCGCGGTTTATTAAAATTACCCCCAAAATATTAAAATTACGACATAAATGATTTATGATTAACATAATAATTGAAACCACGGCATTTAACACCAAAATGCGGTGTATATTAACGTAGAAAGTTCATTAAATAATATTTGGGAGATAAATGCAGGATTTCTAATTGAATATATAAGATTGTCTATAGTAGCAATATTAAAATTACGACATAAATGATTTATGATTAATATAATATTTGAAACCACGGCATTTACCACCAAAATGCGGTGTGTATTAACGTAGAAAGATCTTTAAATCATATTTGGGAGAAAAATACACGATTTTTAATTGAATATATAAGATTTTCTATAGTTTTATTGAATGAAATATTTTTTTATAAGAAAATAATAACACGAATAGAGAATGGAACGCTAAAGAACTAATTTTCTTGGTAAATTCGTTGAAATATAACTTTAAAATTGTATATTTTGAGTCCGGTAATGCCGTATTAACTCGCGGCAAATGGCCGGCCACTTTCCGCCAACTTGTACATCGTTTACTCGGGGTATATTATAATTATATATATACATAAATGAATAATGCACGGCATTTACCACCAAAATGCGGTGTATATTAACGTAGGAAGATCTTTATAAATGCTGAATTTTAATTAAAAAGGAATATATAAGATTTTCTATAGTTTTATTGAACGAAATAAATTTTTATAAGAAATTAATAACACGAATACGCTAAAGAACTAATTTAAATTTTTGTACTTTGAGTCCGGCAATGTGGTAACATCTCGCGGCAAGTAACCGGCCACATTCCGCCATTTTATACATCGTTTACCCGAGGTAGATTAATATTTCCTAAAATATTAAAATTACGGTATAAATGAATGATTCACGATTTTTGATTAATATAATATTTAAAACCGCGGTATTTCCCACCAAAATGCGGTGTGTATTAACGTCGGATACTCGTTAAAAATGCTGAATTTTAATTAATAAGGAATATATAAAATTTTCTATAGTTTTATTGAACGAAATAATTTCTTATAAGAAAATAATAATAGGAACATGTTGAAATATAAATTGTGTACATTGAGTCCGGCAATGCCGTAAGATCTCGCGGCAAGTGGCCGGCCACTTTCCGCCATTTTATACATCGTTTACCCGGGGTATATTAAAATGACCCCAAAATAATAAAATTACGGCATAAATGAATGATTCACGATTTTAGATTAACATAATATAAGAAACCACGGTATTTACCACCAAAATGCGGTGTGTATTAACGTAGGAAGATCTTTAAAAATGCTGAATTTTAATTAAAAAGGAATATATAAGATTTTCTATAGTTTTATTGAACAAAATTATTTATTAAGAAAAGAACTAATTTGCTTGATAAATTCGTTTAAATATAACTTTAAATTGTGGTGTACTTCAAGTCCGGTAAATACTGTAACTCGCGGCAAGTGGTCGGCCACTTTCCGCCAACTTGTACATCGTTTACCGGGGTATATTAAAATTACGATAGAAATGAATGATGCATGATTTGAGATTAACATAACCCCACGGTATTTACCACCAAAATGCGGTTTATAAACGTAGTAAGATCTTTAAAAACTGTTTGGGATTAAAATGCAGGATTTAAACTAAAACGGATTATATAAGGGCCACGTAAAGGTGTATTATTTTCTATAGTTTTATTGAACAAAATTATTTTTTAAGAAAATAATAACACACGTATTACATTTGTTTTTTAATTAATTTGGTAAAGCATATTTAATTTATTATAAACATAAAAAGTTATATATTTTTATAGTTAACATATATTAAGTGCTATATATAAAATGCATTTTCCTAAATCGATTTATTTTTAAAGATCTCTAATCGAAAATAGTTTCGACAAATAAATAATTTGTTTCAAAGAAATTGATCATAAATTTACCACAATAATTTGTTGTAAATCATAAAAGGATGGAATGTGATGAATCAACATTTAAACCCGGGTCAAAAAGGACCTATGACTACCCGCCACCTGAAGTCAACACGTCAAAACATACTTTGCAGACACGAACAGGTTTATTCTCGTTAAATTTGATAATCGGGACCTCTTGGTCCGAACATTTACTGCACAAAACTCTGCCGCAGTGTCTGCAATGATGTTTACGCATTGTCAGAGTGAACCCTTTACCACACTCTTGGCACATATCAGATGTAGTCCACGGGACCTGCTGCTCCAGTTGATCGAGCAATCGGAATAAAAGTTGCTTAGTTGCCACCTAATATCACGCATAATTGCTTAAAAACTGTTTGAAATCACGCGAAATTAAAAAAAAATAAACAAACACGCTTAAAAGAACGTATAAATTATTCATTACAAGTTTAAAATTAATCTTGGACCCCGACTATGCCACAATATATGCGTGAGTGACGCAGTACTTCCCGCCAACGGAGATAATTGCTTAAAAAACTGTGTGAAATCGTCGCGAAATGAAAATAAAATAATGAAATAGGCTTAAAAGAATGTATAAATTATACATTAAAAGCTTAAAATCAATCTTGAACCCCGACTATGGCACAATATATGCGTGAGTGACGCAGCACTTGCCGCCAACTTATACGTAATTTCCCCGAAGTATTAAATTAGTCCGTATGACTATATGACTATACGGACTAGTAATATGGTATAAAAATAATAAATATATAATTTTGCCCATAAATAGGGCGAAATTTAACCCTTTGCAAGCATTTACTACCTCAAGTGTGCGAGAAATTATTTACAATTAATTATTCTTACCTGATAATTAAAGATGGTGACCCTTTCTTGATTTTCTGCTGCTAGGCATGCCTTCACTTTGACTAAGACCCTACAAAGTTGCCCTTGACCCTTCATGTACGCCTGTAAAAGGGGGGTGTTGCCCTAAAAGTAAATACAATACATTTTGCTGGGCCTCAAACCATTAAAATTTTGTCCGACGATGTGAAAAGTTCCCGGCAAGTGCCAGCTCACTTGCCGCCAACTAATACCCAATTTCCCCGTACTCCCAACTACCATCCTAATTACCTGTAAATCGGGTTTATTGATTGGATAATCCGGCATACACTCCAGGAACAGTTCGCAAATGGCCGCCGAATTTTCTTTGCTGCATCGACACAATTCATGCAACGGATTGCGCCCCTTAATGTTCACAGCTTCCGCGTCTATTGTCGATTCAGTGAGTAACACTCTAGCAACAGCTAAATGCCCCTCACGTACCGCTACATGTAACGCATTATCGCCGTCTACGTTCAGAGCGTCGCAATTTGCTTTATTTGTTAATAACGCGGAGACTACTTGCGAATGCCCTGCCTCAGACGCTATATGTAATGCGGTTTGTCTAAAAATAGGGAGTGTTAATTAAAATCAGTAAGCAAGGCGCCAGACGTACTTATGCGCATCGAAGTCATCTGTCCTTGCGCCAGCTAAGAGTAGACTCCTGACTAGAGTTTCGTTGCCTCCCTTTGCTGCTAGGTGCAATGGAGGTGTTAAAGTAGCGTCTTGTACACGTGAATTTACGTCGACATTTACTGATAATAAAAATAGAACTGATTCCAAGTCGTTTTTTTTTATTGCAGTATGCAAAAAGTTTTGTCCTCGAGTGTCAACCTATTTTGACAAAAAGGGTTCATAGAGCTACCTAAATACTATTTATATACTCCTAATCTCTTAAATTTAGTGTTTTACAGCTGTAAAAATATTTAAGTTAGAAGACCCGGGTTTTGTTTGAAAGTTACTGGGCAAGTGGTGCGTCACTTCCCGCCAACTTCGGACACTTTTCCCCGGGGTCCATTAATTACCAAATATGCTTAACTATATACTATAACTAAGTTTAACATATATATTAAGTTAGTTAAGTTCACCTGTTCAGCTGCAGAGGGTAGGCGGTCCAAGATGGCTTGAGCAGCCTTATTATTCCTGAAAGTTAACGCCGTTGCGAACGGGCTCAAACCTGCTTTGTCCCGTAGGGACAAGTCTATATTAGGATGACAAAGCAACAATGTAATAATGGCAGGATGTTGATTTTCAATAGCAATATGCAAAGGAGTCTTATTTTCGGAGTCACGTGAATTCACGTTCGCCCCATGTTCAACCAACGTTTGCACCACAGTATCAAGGCCCCACTGGCAGCACAGATGAAGGGGCGACGCCCCATCTCGCGCCTCGTCGCCTCCTTCACCATTGGGCCCCGGCATTCGTGCACAATCCAAATCGCAGCCGGCTTGTATTAAAAATATAGCTGCAGGCTCCTTGTTTTCATCGATTGCTCTACAAGAAAAGAGAATTAGGGATTGGTTTCAGCGGCGAAGGAGTACGAGGATACCTATGAAGGAGAGTTTGTCGGCATCCTTCAGGCCCAGGCCCCCAACAATCTGTATCGACTCCGTGACGCACTAAAATGGACGCTATGTCTTCCTGGCTCGAATCTAGCGCTGCCCATAAGGGGCAGCTGCCCCTAATATCAGGGGCGCTCATATCTACACCTCGGACACACAGGGCATCGACAACTTCACCCAAACGGCAATGGATTGACAGTTGTAACGGAGATTCTCCCTCAGAAGTTCTAAATATATTTGTATGTATATATGTGTAGAACGCCTCAATGCTTTAAACTCACTTTGCGTTGATATCTGCTCCATTGTCTAACAGGAAAATAGCAGTTTTCGAATCTTCCTTCAATATCGCTTGATGTAACAACGTAAAATCTTTACCATTTCTCACATTTACATCAGCTTTGCCACGAATTAATGTAGGCACTAACTCTTTAAAGCCCTCATTTAACGCTAAACTAATCGGGGTGTCCCCATTAAAATCTTTAACGTTGAAATTAACCGAATGCACACTTGACCCATCAGTTTTTGTATTAAATTCAATAAACGCTTTAACACAATTTAAACTATTGCTTTTGACCGCGTAGTGTAACGCGGTTTGCCGTAATTCTGCAGTTAACGCGTTGGGCAAAGCCCCCGCGTTTAGTATAGCTCCAATTAGGTGCTCTGCAGAATGGGTACAAGCGTAATGTAACGCGCTTTCGCCTAACGCGTTCACATGATTAATATTTTTGATATTGTCGATTAAAAAATGAGCGACTGTGAACGCGTTCTCGCGGATTAGGGTCTGTAAAAGACTGTCGCACGTTGAGGAATATACGCAATCAGGTTGGGCCCCTTTTTCTAATAAACGGGCCGCATAGTTATCAGGGGCGGTGTCCCCTGATTCGTATTTTAAAAGCGCGTAGTATAAAACTGTGTGTTCTTGCGGGTTTGATTTTAAATTAAGTTCTAGTGAAGAGTTTTCGAGTAAAAGGGAAAAGATTTCATTGTTGTCTGCCATAACAGATATATGTAACGGGGTGCTTAAATTAAAAATGTGTTATTTTTAGGGGCTAACCATTCCTAGGAATTAACTTACAATCCTTGGCGATTTTGCACGTTGGGGTTGGCATGTTTAGCCAGTAATTGTTTAGTGATTTTTGCTGAGTCTTTCATTGTAGTTGTACTAGCTATTAAATGTAAAGCTGTATCGTTCTCAGATCTAAAATATTTCTGGATGAAAATAGTTTAAAAAGATAAACTAATAACGTACCGTGTGGTTAAGCTTGCATCGGCTCCATTTTCTAAAAGGAACAATGCAGCGAATGTGTCTTCATTTTTAATTGCTCGGTGCAATAAAGCGTCCCCTGACGGGTCCCTTGCGTTTAAATCAGCCTGGTGTTGCACTAAAGTGCAAGCAATACTCGAGTTATGCGCCCTGAGCGCTAAATCCAGCGGTAGATCCCCTGTCGGGCCCCAAACATTCACGATATCTGGAAGCTAACACAAACATACTATTCTACGGTTGCCGGTAATTCTGGCCGGTAGTGCCTCGTCACTCTCGGCCAAAATTCACGGCGCTTAGGGAGTTTATATTATTTTTCATATATGTGATATTTTTCACTCTTAATTGTTTAGAAAACATTTTTGCTAAGTAAAATAGGCATGAAAAAATATGTATAAATTAAGGAATTCTGTAATAATAAGGAATTATTATAAAATAAAACAATACGTAGTCAACAAGCGGTAAAGACACTTTCACAAAACACAAAAAAATGAAAGTTATACAATATTATATGCTGTTTTAAATAAACTACAGTTAGTTGAACTTTTAAAAAAGGATTTAAACAATAAAATAAACTTAGTTTAACTACACTAAATTGCTTTTTAAGTCGATGTGGGTCAAGTATAATGATTTAAATGGTGAGATTAAAAAAGGAAATAATTTTAGATGAATAAATTAAGGTTTTTAACGACACTAGTGTGCAAAGAGTATATTCTCCGACACACAGTATACAACGTATTATGTATGCTCTAGAATAAAATAGATAATTCTCTTTTAATATGATTCTCTCCAAATTAGGGGTTCTTAAGGATTGTTCACAGCGAAGCAATCTGTAATTAAGCTTAGAAAATTACAAATAACAATCTAGTTTGTATTATGGCAAGCAATGCTAGCATTCCAAGCAACAAAATTAACACAATGTTTGATAAATTTTGTTACTTGAATGCTAGCATTGCTTGCCATAATACAAACTAGATTGTTATTTGTAATTTTCTAAGCTTAATTACTGATTGTTTCGCTGTGAACAATCGTTTAAAGGTGTGTTCACAGCGAAGTAAATAGTAATTACGATTAGATAATTACAAGAAATAAACGAGTTTGTATTATGAAAAGCAATGCTAACATTCCAAGCATTAAAATTAACACAATGTATCATACATTTTATTGCTGTGAACGTTAACTTTGAATGTCATACAACAAACTGGAATTATTACAATTTCTAAGCTTAATTACTAATTGTTTCGCTATGAACAATCCTTAACTCGAATATAATTGTCTTAAGGCGTGTTCAGAGCGATCCAAATAATAATTAAGATTAGAAAATTACAAATAATAATCTAGTTTGTATTATGACAAGCAATGCTAGCATTCCAAGCAACAAAATTAACACAATGTATGATACATTTTGTTGCTGTGAACGTTAAAGGATTGTTCACAGCTAAAGAATTATTAATTAAGCTATTATAAATAATAATGCCAGTTTGTTGTATGACATACAAGGTTAACGTTCACAGCAACAAAATTTATCATACATTGTGTTGCTTGGAATGTTAACATTGCTTGTCATAATACAAACTAGATTATTATTTGTAATTTTCTAAGCTTAATTACTAATTGTTTCGATGTGAACAATCCTTAACTTTGTATGGCATACACCAAACTAGAGTTATTACTTATAATTTCTAAGTTTAATTACTGTTTCGCTGTGAACAACGACGTATAAAGTCAAATATTTGAATTTAGTAGATTGGTTCATAATTCTACGCTACTGAGCTTGCCCAAAACATCTTTCAAGATAACTTTATAGTGTCATCAGCGCATAATGATGTTCAGTCTAGAACCGTTTTTTTGTGGGTACCATGCGTAATTTTACCATGAAAAAATCTGAATCATTTAACTAGAATCATTTATTATAAATATCGCTAATTCCTGCATTCCTCAAAATGCAATTTCGACGCGTAGTAATTCATGAAAATGTAGCAATAAATAAGTTATGTATAGTTTAGATAATACATATTTAACAATTTCTGATTTGAACCGTGGGTCAAAACTGAGCATGTTAGTTGTAGAATCTGGGCCGGCGAAGCCCGTGTGTCCGCCCCGCCGGGGCACCTCTGGTCGCCCCACTGACGGCTACGAAGTGGGGAGGCCAACTGCCTAACATGCCTCAGCCAAACATTCAGTAGTGATTCATGTATCAGTACGAACAAAAACATTGCTGTTATAAGCGCTTTATTGTACAAATGTTGTTTAAAACATAAATGATAACAACTGATTAAGTAGTTTTTAGTTTTAATCAACGATTAAGTTACGAAATGAGTGTAAAGTTGTGATTTTAAAATGTTTTTTACTACGAATGTTAAGGCTGCAATTCTAGTCTTTATAACATGTAAGATTCAAGTATATGGATTTAAGTTGTTTTTGAATTCACCGGGGTCTGAACTGGGGTTGGCAATATACGTGTTAATAATATACTTGAATGGGTTCAAGTATATTATTAACACGTATATTGCCAAATGCATCAATATGATACATTCATGTATAATTATAAGATATTTAAATTTGTTTTTTAATTGTTGCAATATTATCTATAAAACAAGTGGAACATGTACACAGCCAAATGCATCAATATTATGCACATGATTTAAATAACAAATAAAAAGTACTACATTTTTTTTTGCACCAAAATGGGGCGAGATTTATAACACGTATGTTGCCAAATGCATCAATATTATGCACGTAAATCAAATATTCAACAGTATTATATATGTTTTGCATTATATGAAACTGGGGCGACAAAAACCATATGATTATCACGTATATATTGCCAAATGCATCAATATTATGCACATAATTCAATTATTCTACAGTATTTTAAATTCAATTGTATGTTATATATGTTTTACATTATTTAAAACTGGGGCGACAAAAACCTTATTATTATCACGTATATTTTGCCAAATGCATCAATATTATGCACGTAAATAAAATATTCTACAATATTATATATGTTTTGCATTATATAAAACTGGGGCGACAAAAACCATATTATTATCACGTATATATTGCCAAATGCATCAATATTATACACATAACTAAATTGTTCTACAGTATTTTAAATTTAATTGTATGTTATATATGTTTTGCATTATTTAAAACTGAGGCGACAAAAACCATATTATTATCACGTATATATTGCCAAATGCATCAATATTATGCACATAACTCAATTGTTCTACAGTATTTTAAATTTAATTTTATGTTATATATGTTTTGCATTATTTAAAATTGGGGCGACAAAAACCATATTATTATCACGTATATATTGCCAAATGCATCAATATTATGCACATAACTCAATTATTCTACAGTATTTTAAATTCAATTGTATGTTATATATGTTTTACATTATTTAAAACTGGGGCGACAAAAACCATATGATTATCACGTATATATTGCCAAATGCATCAATATTATGCACATATGACAATAATTCTACAGTATTTAAATTTTAATTGTATGTTATATATGTTTTGCATTATTTAAAATTGGGGCGACAAAAACCATACAATTATCACGTATATATTGCCAAATGCATCAATATTATGCACATATGACAATAATTCTACAGTATTTAAATTTTAATTGTATGTTATATATGTTTTGCATTTATTAAAACTGGGGCGACAAAAACCATATTATTATCACGTATATATTGCCAAATGCATCAATATTATGCATGTAAATCAATTATTCTACAGTATTTATAATTAAATTGCAAGTTATACATATTTTGCATTATATAAAACTGGGGCGACAAAAACCACATTATTATCACGTATATATTGCCAAATGCATCAATATTATGCATGTAAATCAAATATTCTAGAATATTTAAATTTTAATTACAAGTTTGCATTATTTAAAACTGGGGCGACAAAAACCATATTATTATCACATATATACTGCCAAATGCATCAATATTATGCATGTAAATCAAATATTCTAGAGTATTTAAATTTGAATTACAAGTTTGCATTATTTAAAAGTGGGGCGACAAAGACCATATGATTATCACGTATATATTGCCAAATGCATCAATATTATGCACATACGTTTAAAATTTGAATTTTGCATTATATAAAACTGGGGCGACAATAACCATATGATTACCACGTATATTGCCAAGTGCATCAATATTATGCATAGTCAATTATGGTTTATAGTTTTAATAATGCATTTTTATGGAATTGTTAATGGAAATTAACTATATTGACGCGGAATGCATATTTATATATGCATTTATGTTAAATAAAAATATATGAACAATTGAGAGACGCATTAATAAATTATAATATTAAATTTGTTGTTTATTATTGTTAAATATTGGAATAAATAATTTAAAAACGGAGTTCAATATTTTATTTATTTATTATATTAATTTAGGCAAATTTAAAAAAAAATACACTTATTCTATATTATATTTAAATGTTTTACATAACATTTAACAATATAATTTTAATATTTTTTGGTTTTTAAATCAAGTAAAAGCTATTTTATTATTATATATTATTTAATCTTTAGATTATGTCGAAAATGTAAGGTTTTATACATATTGCCAAAATACCAAAGGTTATTTTAAGTCAACTATTTGAAGGTCAAACAATGTAAATTAATTCAACGATATTTCGGATATTATTTGGGTCAAAAAGCGATAGCGATATTAACGTTTGTTTAAAAACGTGTTATTTTACACGTCATAAATTAGGCCAAGCAAAATATTGATCGCTATCGCGCTAATAGTTATTTTTGTACTAAAGATAATTAAAAAATTCCTAAATTGCGCCTAATATTAATTAAACTACGTAATTTTTCGAAATATTACGTAAAAAATACGAATATTTTCCATTAAATTAATTTCACGATGAAATTCCTCCACTGGAATGACTCATACTGCCACTATGTGCCCATATCATACACAGTCTACGTATCTAACCTAACTAATTCATCTACCTAACCGTTCTACATACTCATTCATTCACACACATACTATTTAAACGTTTTTAACGCGAACGATGACCTTTTTCGTTTTATACAACGGTTACAGCCCCATTTCCGATACGATAAAGCCTTTCCGTTTAGATTAAATGACCTAATATTTCTATTTAATGTAAAATTATTTATTTACGCCTAAAATATGCTTTCTAAACAAACATATCGTGAAATTAAGTGCTAATTTAGCAATAATAAATAAATATTGAACGTTTTCCTAAACGTTGAACCACTGTTAATGATTTTATTTCAATTGCTTCCTATTTAACTAGTTATAGGGGCCTTACGCTTAGGAATGTTTATTTAAGTAATTCTTCCTTCCGTATTATATATATATTTTGATAATACTTGAATTTTAACGGTTTTATTGACATATTTTTTAATGGATGTTTTAAATCACGGTTAACTTGATGCAAAGAAATAAAAATAAATATTAAATGATGTAGTTTAATATTTAGCTCATTTAACAGTAATGTCTTTGATATTGGGCATTAACCCCGTGGTTAACAGTTAACTCTCTTAGAATACGGAACGGAATAATTGCTTTTTCACTTATATATATATATATTATAAAAATAATGTATAATTGTCCAAAATAGTATTATTTAAAAAAGTATAAAATTAATTAAATTAAAAATAATGCTAGAACGTTCTAGGAGTTGCATGTTCATGTTCTAGAAGGTGCCTGGTTCAAGTTCTTGAATTGATATTCACTCAGTTAATTTTAATTGTACTTTTATATTATATTTAATTTTTTAAACAACGTTTAAGTTTTATAATTCTGCATTATTGATAAAAATTATTTTTATTTATTTATTTGTGTTTATTCTAGATATTTTTTCGACTTTAGCCGAAACACTACAGTGCTATAAATGTACTGTGTTACCCCCGAACCCGTATTCGAATGAAACAGAGCGATTATGCTCGAATTTCGATCATTCCGATCGATATATAATCGATTGTCCATATTCAACGATTTGTATGAAGAAATCGTATGAAGTTATATTGAATGGTGGTAAGTTGTTATTTTAAGTACATTTATAGTAAGAAATCTGGGGTGTCCTGCTCTCGACTCTCTTATACGTGTTTAATACATATTTACAAAAACGGTTTTTTAGAAAAATAATTGAAATAAAAGTTTTTTTGTAATTTATTAATATAATATTTAAGATATTTAAAAAATAACACAATTAAACCAGCGATTTTTCAATAAATTGTACATATTTACTGTTTTTTTTTTTTTTAAATAAAATTTGCAATTTTATTATCTTTAACTTTTTTGTAACTCGAGTGATTTTTGAGATATTTAAAAAATAACACAATTAAACCAGCGATTTTCCAATAAATTGTACATATTTACTGCTTTTTTTTTTTAAATAAAACTTGTTAGAAATTTTAATATCTTTAACTTTTATTGGAATTAAATTTTTTGTAACCCGAGTTATTTTCGAGATATTTAAAAAATAACACAATTACATAAGCGATTTTTCAATAAATTGTACATATTTACAGCAACACAAAATATGCACAACTGCTCAAAGCACAAAATATGCACAAATACTCAAAATAAAATATGCATAATTGCTCAAGACACAAAATATGCACAAATGCTCAAATCACAAAATATGCA
The DNA here is from genome assembly GCA_933228885.1 of Leistus spinibarbis. Classification (NCBI taxonomy): domain Eukaryota; kingdom Metazoa; phylum Arthropoda; class Insecta; order Coleoptera; family Carabidae; genus Leistus; species Leistus spinibarbis. The sequence continues at coordinate 1,691,625 of OW121811.1, read as the reverse complement.
CACAATGTTTACAGAAAAACTTTTGAAATAAAAGTTGTTAGAAATTTAATGGTCTATAACTTTTATAAGAATAACATTTTCTGTAACTCGTCTTGTTTACGAGATATTTCAAAATAACGCAATTAAACCAGCGATTTTTCAATAAATTGTACATATTTACAGTATTTTTGAAATAAAAGATGCATTTTTATTATCTTTAACTTTTACAAGAGTCATTCTTTCTGTAATTCGAGTTGTTTTTGGGATATTTAAAAAAAATGACAAGACAATCGCTTCCGGTTGGAATATTTTTTCAAAAATTGTAGCTAATTATGTTGCTATTAATATTAATTATGATATTATCTTTAAAAAACAAATTTTTATACTAATTAATTGTGTCATAACATATTTTAAAGGTAAATTATAGGCAGCGTTGGATATATGGTGTTTGGATTCCAATGCAACACTTGGATACGAATTTGTAAAAGCGAGTGAAAGTGAATGTGCAATATATAGCATAAATGCTGGTATTTTTATAAAAACTCTATAATGTATCCTTGATATGTAATAGTTTTAAAATTTGACCTGATAATCAACATTTTTAATTACAATTGTACCTGATTGAATAATTACTGAGTTGCACATTGAACCAATTTTTTTTTAAACTTTTATATACGCGTAATAAGTCTTAAAAATATTTTATAATAAATAATTTATTTTTTTAGCCCCAATTCAGGGGGTGCAGAGGGACTGCGCCTCCCAAAAGTACAAATACCAGGCGTACTTGGAGGGCAAGTGGCAATCGCAAGTGAAAATCGAGGAGCCCTACACAGAGGGCTGCCAAATGTCTGATGATAAAGGCGCAAGAATATCGAAAACGGAGTATTGTTATTGCCGAGGTTATTTGTGCAATGCTGCATCTAAGTTGGACTTTTCAAACTCTAGTGTTGATGTAATATGCATCATTTTTGTGTATAATGCCCTAAAACTATTCTATAGTTTTCGGTGATTCTTTTAGTTTTAAACATACATTCAAACATGTGATCTATTATTGTAATTTAAATGAATTTTTGTTGTTATGTTAGTGATTAAATGTATTTTTAATAAATATTTTTATTCGAGTCCCGGTTTATTTAGGTCACCTAACACGATTTATTCATTTAGGGACAAATTAAAATGCTCAAAACACAAATAAACACAACCTAAGCACAAAGGCTCAAAACACAAAATATGCATAATTCTTTATAAAATAAAATAGGCACACATGTTCAAAACACAAAATATGCACACATACTCAAAACAAAATATGCATAATTACTCAAAACACAAAATACATACGACTGCTCAAGACACAAAATATGCACAAATGCTCAAAACACAAAATATGCATAATTCATTATAAAAGAAAATAGACACACATGTTCAAAACAGAAAATATGCACACATACTCAAAACGAAACTGCTCAATACCCTCAAAACACAGCATATGCACAACTGCTCAAAACACAAAATATGCTCAAAATGAAATATGCATAATTACTCAAGGGACAAAATATGCAGAAACGCTTGAAACATGCACAAATGCTCAAAACACAAAATATGCACACAAATGCTCAAACAAACAAGGTTCGATTCATACAACGCACCGATGCGTCCAGCTCGCCTTATGAGTAATAATGCAAGCAGCAGCATTTTTATGTCCTTTTGGCAAAAAATTTAATGCTCAAAACACAAAATAATAAACAATGCACAACTATAATAACGGGAAGTACCGAGATTCGGCAGTTTTATATAAAATACAAGTACTAGTACAGGCACTAATGCCTTCAGCTTCGCATATAATCTCAATGGAAAATAAACCATATATAGAATCAAATATTTCAATAGATTCAAAAACGAGTAAAAATCTTTACATAAAGCCTATAATATATCAATAGACTTTGAACCTGTTAACAAGGTTTAAATTCTAGTAAAAACCCAAAAACAATACTAAATATGTATTGTCTAATACATATTAAAGTGTAATAACGTCATATCTACCTAAAATGGGTAGCCTAACACCTAATTTAATCGCAGAAAACTTAAAATCCTCAAAACACAAAATAATATAATATGCACAATGGCTCAAAACACAAAATATAATAATAAACTAGGTACCAATATAATAGAATATTATATAAAATACAAAGGCTCAATAATACTCACATTTGTGTTATGCTTATAATGCTCAAAACACAAAATAATATAATATGCACAATGGCTCAAAACACAAAATAAGCACAAAGACTCAAAACACAAAATAATAACTATGTACCAATATAATAGATTATATAAAATCACAATGGTTCAAAATACTCACATTTGTGTTGTGCTCAACCAAGCACAAAAACACCACATCCTCCCTCAATAATCGAACAGCCGAATGCAGCGGATACTCCGTTTTGCTCTTCAACATTTTGTACAGCAACGGGCCGGACATATGCTCAAAATCTGTGCCGGTCAAGTCGTCCCAATGGGCCGAAATCAGTGCAGAACAGTGCTCTTTTAATGTTTGAGCATCGATATTATCGGCAACCGAGTAAAACTTAACGCACGTGCGCACATTTACTGAGTTAATTAAAGTTTGTTCGCATCTTTGCACTAACGCAGGCAACTTAAACTCAAACGCAGTACGCATTAAGTCTAACGTGACTGCGTCACCGCGTGAAAAATCAATTGTGTCTGTGTATAGCCATTGCAAAACGGATTCGCCGACCTGATCGTCTAAATGCGACCAGTCTAATTCGGTTAAATCCGGGAGTAATTCATCGTTCCAAGCGTTTGAGCGAGCGTCTAAGACGAGCTTATGCGCTGGAACTGAGCGATGTTTGAGCTTAACGATAACGTCACTATACGTCTCGCGCCCGTATAGGTTTGAGACGATAGTTAGCAAACGTGACGCGAAACTATGAGTGTTGAGCTCACCGGTTTGAGCAGCTAATAAATTATAGCGTTTCTCTAACTCGGCGGAGTGTGACTGTAATTTAGTGTATTGTTGTTTTAATAGTGTTAAGTGTTGTTGTAATTTGGTGATTTCGGATTGAGCTGAAATTCAAAATTTGAGCATTAGCTCCAAATCCACAAAATATGAGTTCTAAAATTAGTTTCCTCTTAATACGGCTTTGAATATATAATTTAATTGTAAATAATCTCGACTTAAATAATATTAATTCTAGCAAAAACAATATTAAATATATATTGTGTAATTCTATTATATAGATATTGAAGTGTAATAACGTCATATCTACCTAAAATGGGTAGCCTAACACCTAATTTAATCGCAGAATACTTAAAATGTTCACAACACAAAATAATATAATATGCACAATGGCTCAATAACACAAAATATGCATAAATGCTTAAAACAAAATAATAAACTTTGTACTAATATAATAACGACATCTCTACCTAAATTGGGTAGCCTAATACCTTAATTCAAGAGCAGAAAACTTAAAATGCTCAAAACACAAAATAATATAATATGCACAATGGCTCAAAACACAAAATATGCATAAATGCTCAAAACACAAAATAATAAACTATGAACCAATATAATAACGACATCTCTACCCAAATTGGATAGCCTAATACCTTAAACTCAAGCGCAGAAAACTTAAAATGCTCAAAACACAAAATAATATAATATGCACAATGGCTCAAAACACAAAATATGCATAAATGCTCAAAACACAAAACAATAAACTATGTACCAATATAATAACGACATCTCTACCTAAATTGGATAGCCTAATACCTAAATTCAAGCGCAGAAAACTTAAAATGTTCAAAACACAAAATAATATAATATGCACAATGGCTCAAAACACAAAATATGCATAAATGCTCAAAACACAAAATAATAAACTATGTACCAATATAATAACGACATCTCTACCTAAATTGGGTAGCCTAATACCTAAATTCAAGCGCAGAAAACTTAAAATGCTCAAAACACAAAATAATATAATATGTACAATGGCTCAAAACACAAAATATGCATAAATGCTCAAAACACAAAATAATAAACTATGTACCAATATAATAACGACATCTCTACCTAAATTGGGTAGCCTAATACCTTAATTCAAGCGCAGAAAACTTAAAATGCTCAAAACACAAAATAATATAATATGCACAATGGCTCAAAACACAAAATATGCATAAATCCTCAAAACACAAAATAATAAACTATGTACGACATCTCTACCTAAATTGGGTAACCTAATACCTTAATTCAAGCGCAGAAAACTTAAAATGCTCAAAACACAAAATAATATAATATGTAGAATGGCTCAAAACACAAAATATGCACAAAGGCTCAAAACAAACAATAATAAACTATGTACCAATATAATAGAAGTGTTGTTGTAATTTGGGGATTTGTGCTGAAATTCAAAATTTGAGCATTATCTCCAAATCCTCAAAGTTTGAGCTCTTAAATTAGTTTCCTCAAATATTAGTCTTAATATATGATTTAATTGTAAATAATCTCGACTTAAATAATAATATTAATTGATCAACACCGCCCATTTTTGACTAAATACGTGTATACGACAAAACCATGTCTCTTACCCATTTCTAACGACTTGTACTCATGGATACGTGGTTAAAACGTGTAATTACGTTAATTAACAAGCGTAATTTTGCGTTTTGTATCAATGACAACACTTTGAAAATAATCCTGTCATTTCACACCATAACCTTAAATTTTAGATTTTATATCTTTTACCTCTTCTTCTTACTATTAGCAACGTTTTATAACTTTATTATTGTAACAAATCCTCATTAATACATTATAAGTAATTTCCTAACATACATTAAACTTGGGGACACTTAAAAATAATTTTAAAGCCCAAGGAGAACTTTTGGAAAATTACGATTTTTCAAAATTTTTAACGCTAATTACACTTATATTTGTTTAAAAACGATTCAGTTTATAACCAAATTGCCTAAAATGGATAATTTTTTACTATTTTTGTTGAATTTTCATATTTTAATGAAACATTTTACACTTTGAATTCAAATCCTTCAAAGCGGTGTAGGGATTAAAGAACGTAGTATTGCTAAAGATATTCATAACAAGCCGACTGACTGATAACCTTTAGGTCATTACGACCGAAATTTTCATTTAATAACCGTAATTAATATAAAATTTATAATGGCTTGTAGTCTAAGGTTTCGGCAAGTTTCGCAAGCCGTAAGGTAAGTGATCTACAACCTGTACGTAAACAGTAATTTCGTAACTCCTTATGCTTAAAAACTGTAAAAATGTGGCCTTATCTTAAGAATTTGATCAATTTGCCACGTCATTTACGGGAGCTTCCTTAAAATCTAAATAAGGAGGCTCCATTTACGCCTAGTAAAAATTTCAAACTGATCTAATTTGTAGTTTTCGAGAAAATACAAAATAGTTCACAATAACTCTTGATTGTCACTTAGTTTGCGGTCCTCGAGCTCAAATGAGCCGTATTCCTGGTTGAGCAAAGTATAGGGAAACTCCATTAATGCTCAGTTAAAATTACAAACATTATATTTATAGTATTCGGAGAAAATACAAAATAGTTTAATATTAACTCTTGATTGTCAGTTATTTTGCTGTTTTCGAGCTCAAATTTGCTCAATCGAGCCGAATTCCTGGTTGAGCAAAGTATAGGGACACTCCATTTATACCCAGTTAAAATTATAAACAGATATTTATAGTTTTCGGAGAAAATACAGCTCTAACTCTTGATTGTAATTTATTTTGATGTTTTCGAGCTCAAATTCGCTCAACCGACCCGAATTCCTGGTTGAGCAAATTATAGAGAAACTCCATTTATGCTTTAAATATGTAACCAGTATTTGTAGTTTTCAAGCAAAATATTTCAGGCTTAACAATTACTTATTTTATTTAATGTTTTTCGAGCACAAATTCGCTCAATTGAGTCGAATTCCTGGTTGAGCAAATTATAGGGAAACTCCATTTATGCTGTTTAATTTTAAACCAGGAAAATATTTCAGGGTTATCTATTGTTACTTATTTAATTTAGTGTTTTTCGAGCCCAAATTCGCTCAGTTGAGCCGAATTCCTGGTTGAGCAAATTATAGGGAAACTCCATTTATGCTCAGTTTAAATTTAAAATCACTATTTGTGGTTTTTAAGGAAAATATTTCAGGATTAATTATTTACTTATTTTATTTAGATGTTTTTCGAGCTCAAACTCGGTCAACCGACCAGAAAAGGATTCATGGTTGAGCAAATTATTGGTGAGGAAAATTGAGCCGACGAAGGAGTCGCATAGTCGAATGTTGAGCGATAAAGAGGTGGTATATTCTCTTTACACTCATAATATTAAAGCTGACTCAATTCCACAATATTTAGAGAATTAGTAAGTATGATTTAAACTAGGTTTATATATAAACCTAAGAATTATAGATACATGACATTAGGCTCTTATAGCCCAAGTTTCAGGATCATAAGAGCGTTGAGTAAAATTCACAATGTTTAGAGATGTTTTGAGCTAAAAACCTAGATTTTAAAAACTCTAATAAACTAGAAAATACATAATAAATATATTAAAGTAATAGTTAAATGTTTTTTTTTTAAATTTATTTATTTAAACCCATTTTGGGATCTGTTCCAAAATGGGTTTAAATAAATTACTTACCAAGATTTATGATGAACGCGAATTTATTTTAAAACTAATGTATACATAAAATGTCGAAGATTAGGTTTGAGCAATTATTTTTACTTTAGCAAAAAACAGCAAGATTTAATCAAATCCCAACCGGAACTCGGATGTGATTTGATTGGTTCGTGGACCGTATCAGTTGGGGACATGGACCAAGCCCTGCATTTATGGCGATACAGTGGTGGATTCGAAAAAATTGATTATGCCAAAAAAATATTCAGCACAAACGACGTAAGTTCAAAATATCAAGAAAATAATACGCTCTTAATAGGATAGTATTGCGCAAAACATGGCGGCCAGCGCTCAAACACTAATTTCCCAGCATCCCTCGCTCAAAAAATCATGAAATACCAATAAATCTACCCTATGTTACAACATTACCCCAATAAAACACGTTTTAAACAGACATATTGAAGTCAAAATAAAGTTTCAAATCATTAAATGTACCCTAGTAGGATAGTTTAGCGCAAAACAAGGCGGCCAGCGCTCAAGCACTAATTTCTCACCATCCCACGCTCAAAAAATTATGAAATACCAATAAATCTACCCTATTTTACAACATTACACCAATAAAACACGTTTTAAACAGACATATTGAAGTCTAAATAAAGTTTCAAATCATTAAATGTACCCTAGTAGGATAGTTTAGCGCAAAACGTGGCGGTCAGTGCTCAAGCACTAATTTCCCAGCATCCCACGCTCAAAAATCATGAAATACAAATAAATCTACCCTATTTTACAACATTACACCAATAAAACACGTTTTAAACATATTGAAGTCAAAGTTAATATAGTTTCAAATCATTAAATGTACCCTAGTAGGATAGTTTAGCGCAAAACATGGCGGCTAGTGCTCAAACACTAATTTCCCATCATCCCTCGCTCAAAAAATTATGTAATACAAATAAATCTACACTATTTTACAATAAAACACGTTTTAAACCTACACATATTGAAATCAAAACTCGTTAATGTAATAAATTTCTCAACAGGACTTCGTTAAATTAAACATAGAACAGGGAAAGTTGGTTAGATCGCGACATTTACAATATTTACTAGCATTTAGTTACTGGCCCGGTATACATATGCGTGAGAGCTCAAACATTTACGAAATACGTTCATATTCGCTCAAACCTGGCACTATGATTGAGTGGGGAAACAATTGGGCACGAGCAATCAACTATCGACAGAACAACGACGAAGCCTTTGCCGGATTCTTTTCACAAATCGGCCGTTTATACAACGTACATCATATTTGGTGTAAGTATTACCTGTTTTACACACACACACACACTTTAACACTATTTAAAACGGACTCAAATCGCTCAACAATTGTTAAACATTCGAAAAAGCAAACGCACGTTTTCCCCTGTCAGCGGCCATGATGGATTTCGTGCCGCGCGCAGACGCAAAATGGCACCAAGTTTGCGCGGGATATTTAGGAATATTTTAACTGATTCACTAGGTTTGAGCCTATACACATCTATTTTTGAGCTAAATATATGATTATGAGCATAAATTTTGCAAATTGGCACATAACTTCACACCGCATGGTTGTAATTTGTAGATTAAAGCTATTTATATCATTAGTACTTGAAGTTAATTGTATATTTATACGGGAAATTATGGTTGAGGGAGAATGGGTAACTTTTGAGCGTTTTCAACGAAAAATGCTCAAATTTCGTGTATTAAGGCTTTATATTAGTTTTTAGGGGTTAATTATAGGTATAAAATTATTTTTGGTTGTATTTTAGGAGTTTTATTTGTTTTTATGTCTAGGTTACAAAGATTTAGACACACGTCGGGAAACCAGGGAAAGCGCATGGAGGTCCCCAGGGTGGGACGAGTGTGTTGCGTATACAGTGCCATTAATTAGGGAAATGCATTGTAGAATTTTAGAGCCTACTGCATTTTCGCCAACAAAATAAAAAATACTCTGTAAAACTTTGCCTAACCAATTTTTTTTTTGTAAAATAATCACGCGTATAAAATTTTATACTGGCAGATTTTAATGAATTTATGTTATTATTTTCATTTATACCAATTTATTTTGTTATTTTTATTGTATTAATGCACAACTAATAAATTTTGATTGTTTAATTTTTATATAATTGCTTAATTGCTTCATGAAGTAAAATATATATATATATATATGCATAATTTTTTGTAACTTATATTTGTTTTGTGTTTAATTAATGAGGAGTGGATTTAACCGTGGAGAGAAGAGGGGGTGACTAAAAATAGTAAATTCGTTTTGTTTTGTCATTATTTTCGGATCATTTCATTGAAATTTTACGTATAAAATATTTAACATTGTTACACATAAATATGTAATATTAAAACCACAAGAAAAAACATTAACAAATTTTCATCGATTACAACCTAAAAATACACATCATTCGCTAAATATTCATGTTTTACGCGTTTCACTAAACAACCAATCAAATACATTGTGACAATTGTCCGATTGGCGCGACTTCGTAAATCTAACCAATCAGGATTGTGAGAGCTCTCTCATTGGCTGGGCTTGTTAAATCTAACCAATCAAATTAGTTATGTTTGGATTTGAGTGGTTGTGCCCTGTCGCGTGTTTTGTTTCTTAAGTAGAATAATTATTTTATGCAATAAAATTATTTTTTCTTGTTTAATTCATTAATATTTGTGTAAATTAAAGTTAAATTAATCAAAAACATACAGATAATGGTAATAATGTTCAGTATTATTAATAAGTCTATACAATTTTTTTTTTTAATATATAATGTATGTCCTGGGTTTTTTTTATTATGTCGATATATAATATATATATTATATATAAAAAGAAATATTTCCTTTCGACTTTATTTCTAATGACTATTTTAACAACATTTTATTTTTTTGTTTAATTAATTGTATTTATTTCATTTTCTTTACTTAGAGTTTATTAATCATAACCTAAACTAAAATTATATATACAACTTTTAATATATGCTCGTTTTCTTTTTAATTTAAAGTAATTTAAAGATTTTGATTTTTTTTTTTTTGTATAAGGGTTTTTGAGAAAGACTTATTTATATAAATAATTATATTTATTTATGGATATTTGTAACACAATTAAGGACCCTACCACCTTAATTCATTTAATAAAATTACCTAAATAATAATTTGGTCAAATAATAAAATTCAAATTTTAAATATGTAACCGATCTCGGTTCCACAACAGCCAGCTATTTAAAAATCCAATAAATCGTTAACTATTTTCGTTGAATTCATTAAATTCGTTGCTTTCGGCCATTTTGTAAGCACAACTAATGCCAATATTGTGTAGAAATAACAAAAATACGAGCACATATCTGTTCCGTTGTAAATGCTTACATATATTTACAAAGTGTGAATTTTTTTAGTTGGTGGTTCGACTCTTACCCTCCCTCAATTTTATTAATTAAATATCGAGAGGAGAAACTGCTCGTTAAACAGTATATACAACTTTAAAGACGTGTGATTGGTGTGTGTGTATGAATAGAGGGCGTGGCCTAAACAGATTGGGCGTGGCGCGTAGCATCGCATAGGCGTGGCTTAACGGGGCGGGGGGCAGGGGGCGTGGTTTTGGAGTAAATTTAGCTCGTTTTAACTGTTTTTAAGCCCGAAATGCCTAAAATGGACGCTAGAGGGACCCGGGGGGAAAACTTGTTGAACTGTTGCTATGCGCTAAGCTTAACATAGAGCCGGAGAGGGATTGCTCGTCGTCCGGGTAACTCTCTTTCGATGCCTCGGCTATTGCAAGGGCACTAGAACGGCAATCAGTTTTTTTTTTAAATTAGCGGTACTGAACAGTTTTACGGAACGGGAAAATGAGAATATTGAATTTTTCCACTCAAGATTTAATTTTAAATCGTACAAAGGAAGATTTTAAACGGTATTATCGGAAGAACAAGGTTTGGAGTAAAACGGAACATTATTTATGGGGATTTGACAATTATCAACGAAATAAACTAAAAGCCAAGCATATAAATCGAATAATTTGTAGTTTTATCACAATTATAAAATAAGAGAAGGTTTAATCTATGCGCACAATTAATATTTTAAAATTAAAGACAAATAAAAATGTAGAAACTAAAAGCGTGCTAGAATATTGAAAAAAAAAAAAAAAAAAAACAGTAGATAACAAACCATGGATTAAATTAATTTAACCATTGTTTTATTATTGCCAATATGATTCTGAGCATATTTGTATATCTGTTCGATTTGTTTACCGATCATTAATGAATTAATTCGCCATAAATTAAATTAAAAACTATATATTCAGGGCTTCCACAGCAATTTTGTATACAAAATAGTGAAATAGTGTAGTTTTTAACGGATAAAAGTGAAATAAGTGGACTGAAAAAGGATAAAAAATTAATAATAGTGAATCAAATATTCATTTTGTAGACGCCATTTTGTTTACCTATCATTAATGAATTAATTCGCCATAAATTAAATTAAAAATTATATTTTCAGGGCTTCCACAGCAATTTTGTATACAAAAAAGTGAAATAGTGTAGTTTTTAAAGGATAAAAGTGAAATAAATGACTGAAAAAGGATAAAAAAGTGAATAAAAGGGTAGACGCCATTTTGTTTTTAGACCGATTTTGAGGCCAGATTCGTTATTTGCGACCCCAAAAACCTTGTGTTATCAAATTTCAGGCGATTAAATAAATAAAAGAGTTATACATATTTTAATTAAGAGTGCATTAAAAAAGCTAGAGTGGCCTGCACTCGACTTTCTATTACTTAGTTTTTACACAAATCATAATATTATCGATTAGACTATATGCAAATACATGGCAACATAAATAAAATATTTAAGATTTTTCGTAGTAGTTTTCTCGTAACTGGTACGATTTTGGAAGAAACATTTAATACAAAAATTGTGTGAAATATCTATCATTATGAATATATATTTTTGCCATAAGTGCAGCCGTTCTAGTGATATTGGAAATAGAACAAAAAATGCATAGAGTAAACATGCACTTCCGGTTTCTTAAGTTTGAAGATTCACAATTTAACACATTTGACAGTATTTGCTCTAGAGCGTTCACACAGACGTTATTCCGAAAATAATCACATTCAATTCAGGGAAAGTCAAAACGTGTATATCCGTTGTAATCTCGAGTACGAAATTATTACTTCGGAAACGAAAGTAAAAACACATATTTGCTAATTGACAATGGGAAAAATAAAAAGTGCACACCTTCTTACATATGGGGAACTTTTCTATAAACTTTTACCGAAAAAAAAATAAGGATTTTGAGTCAACGAAGTTACAACATTGACGAATTTTTAGCGTCTTTAATACTTTTCATACATTTATAACATAGTGATCGATTTCGGAAAAGTGAAAATAGTGAATTCGTGGAAACCCTGTATTTTTCGTGTAGATCAAATTTGTTCAGAATTGCTCCAAAAAATATATAAGTGCTCCAAAAAACGAAATAACCAAATTAATCTTACCTAAATCCCAATCTAGCGGATTCTTCATCAAAATGCTCCAACTCTTTTTCTTGGCGTTCGCACAGAATTCTGACTCGTTCCGAGCGTTCCTGTTGGAACTGCTGCGTTTCCGAAGTCATCTAAGAGAAACAAACCACAAACCATAACAAACAAACATATAAACTTGGCGCTAAATCACCTTTTGTTCCAATAGCGCTCTTCGGACCGATACCCGTTCCTCCAATTCTTTTCGTTCGCGATTCCGTTGCGATTCTGCTTGCATCTTATTCTTACTCTGGTAAGCCATCAACATTTCCAATTCAAAATGGAGACGCTCCTTCAAATGGTGACATTCAACCTAAAAGATTTCATCACATAACAAAAAAAACACCAATAAAAGCGCAGACAATTTAAAACATACTTCTTGACTTTCATCCAAACGAATACTTTGTTTTTGCAGCATTTCCGCTATGCTTTGTTCATACTGATCGCCTAAAAGCGCCAATTTGCGCCGTTGCTCCTCTTTTAACTTCTTAATCACGTTCTTTTGATCCTCCTTCGGCGTATTTTGCAATATATGCGCTTTCAGCGCTTTATACTGCCGCGTTTGTATTTTACAAGTTTCGCGAAATTGTTTCCGGATTTGCATTTCTTTCTGCTTCAGTGATTTTGGCTGTTGTTTAAGCTCTAACGCATGTTTTTTTCGGAGGTCACGTTCGGCGCGTAACATATAATCGTTTTGATTTTGAAGCTCGGTTTGGTGTTGCCGCTGCACTTGCTCCTCGCGCAACGCATGCACAGCTTTCTGCTGCTTGTATTCGAGTTCTTGCGTTTTTTCGTGGTGACGCAGCAGCATCCAATGCGCTTGCTCTAATTGCTGTTGCCGTTTGTTTAATTCTTCGCGTAATAGCTCTTGCTCTAAATTGTGGAAGTTTAATAGTTTTTTTCTACGAAATTTACGGATTTCTACGTCCAAGTATTCGCGCTGCGTTCGCAACAGACGTTGCTCTTCGATTGCGTCCGTTTGTTTCATATTTTCCTTTTGTGACCTATTTGGAAAAAAAAAACATACATAAAACCGCCAGTGCTACCAGCCGTTCCGGCCCAATCGCAATAAAAGCGATAGCAATTCATTATTGGAATATATTCAAATTATTGTTTTATACAATAATGTATTAATATTTGAATGTTTGATGACATTTCTTCTGCATTTAAATAAATAAAAAAAAAATAACTTCTTCGTTTCAGTTATAGATGGCGTTCAATGTCTGATTTACATTAAAATATATTTTAATTATTTTTTTAAGCCTATAGGGTCACAATTTGAAAAAACTTTGTCGATATAAAAGATCTTAGAATTATTAGTAAAAAATTCTAATATTTTTAAATATTGACTAAGAGCAGTATTAAGTAGGGTTGTAAATTTTGGGGCCCTATAACTCTGGCCCTGTACTGACGATTGGATTTAAAATGCAATGGGAACTTCACAGGCATGGAAATTATATGTATATCACATTTCATTAAAATCAGTCCGGTACCTTCAGAGGAATTGCGACCGACCGAGCGATATACTTCAAAATATATTTATATTATTATTTTAAGCCTATAGGCTCACAATTGGAAAAAACTTTCATGACATAAAAATATCTTAGAATTTTTAGTAGAAAATTCTAAAATGTTTAAAAGTTGACTAAGAGCAGTATTTAGGAGGGTTGTAAATTTTGGGGCCCTATAACTCTGGCCCTGTACTGACGATTGGATTTAAAATGCAATGGGTACTTAAAATCGGCCCGGTACCTTCAGAGGAGTTGCGGTCATCCAAGTATATGAGTTATATATATATATATATATATATATATATATATATATATTTTTTTTTTTTGATGCAGGGCGACGAGACAAACACTTTTTATTAAGGACATTTTTTGATCCGAGAATGTGTAAATAAAATAGTATTTCAGCGAAGCGGCACATGTATAAACTGCTCTATATAAACTACATTTACGACTAACATACAGTTATATATATATATATATATTTGGATTCAGACATTCAGAGCGTCGAGACAAACACTTTTTGTTAATGACATTTTTTGATCCGAGAATGTTACAGACACACAACCGAGCTAAATAATGGGCTGTGGTATAACTTACTGTAACGTCGCGTCTCGTTGTCGTTTCGGCGTTGTTTCATCTAAGCTCAATTCTCGCTTCCACCGCTCTTTGCTGGCTTTATATTCTTTCTTACGATACGCCTCGAAAGCTTTGCGCTCCGCGTCTTGCCGCGACGTGATGTCTTTATGTAGTTTTTTCTCCGCGGCATGATTTTGTTTCAACTTTTTATCGAGCTCCTGCTGATGTCGAACCTATTCAAATATAAACGTAGAGAACCGTATACAACCAACGAAAATGTACGCGTTGTACCTGTAAACGCTCTAACTCTCGACTAAACGTCTGTAGTAGAGCCTCATACTCTTTGTCAAGTTGCGATTTATGCGCGTCCATTTCGATTTTACACTTTTCCTCAAGTTTGAGCAACGCCCCTTGGTGCTCTCGGCGCATACGCTTGTATCCAGACATTTGTTCATGCATTTCCTCCTAAAATTATCAACGAAGTTGGTTTGTATAAACTAGGGTACCTACATAATATACACTTCGTTTAATTAAAAACGAAAAGTTGGGAAAATTACCTGCATATGTTCTTTTTGTTGTTTAGTGACAATACTTGTAGTCCGTATTGTGGCAAAGTTGTTCGTCCCGTGCTCGACTAGCATAGCAGCAGTGGCAGCGTGGTTCCCGCCGCTGGGGCGGTGCCTCCGCACCGAGACACTCCCACATTCATGCAAATCGCCCCTAGGCGGAGCTTGGTCAATCCCAGCCGGCAGACTATTAGTAGAAGACGACTGCGAACTAGCAGACACGCCCACACTATGCAACGAATGCTCACTAGTCACCGAGTTACTCTTAGAACTATCCCCGCCCCCCATATGCTCATCAGGTGTCTCATCGCCATCCCCAATCGCCGATTCGGTCTCACAAGCATCGACCATAAGGATTTTTTTCATTTTACGATAATTTAGATTGTCTAATTCACGGACAGCCGCTTTGGTGCGTTGGATAAGGTCGACTAGCACGTGGGGTGATCGCGGTTCTTTCACGAACGAATGGGATAGGAGTTTGGTCGAGTTGGGACGGTCTTGGGGTGCCTTTTGCAGGCACACCTCGACAAAATGGCGAAATGTTTGAGACCATTCGGGCGCCTGAAGGGCGGGCGTGTCGTTTTGAGCTATATGGTACAGGGCGGACATTGCGTTCATATTGAAATAGGGCGGCTTGCGCTCCGCGAGCTCTATACATGTTATACCTGGAAAGAAAAATGGCTTATGTCGCATATTTGCACTATTACAGTATTAGGAGTGAAATGGTTCTTGGAGGGATAGAATTCAAATTGGACCTCGTTCTACCATAGGAGGCGGAGAATAGAAAGAGCGAAAAGATACTTCACCCACATAACAGTAGTTGAGTTAGTGGGCACTGGAACGGGATCTATTCCCCATAAAATCAGAGGAATACGAAAGATACAGATCCAAGAATTATAGAAGGAAAACGGTTGATGAAAGTTTCCATTGGGATACAAAGATATGAAGTACAAAGGAGAAAGAAAATTGGATTATGTCGCATATTTGCACTATTACAGTATAAGGGTGTGGGATTAGTAGGAGTGAAATGGTTCTTATTGTTCTTGGCGGGATAGAATTCAAATTGGACCTCGTTCTACCATCGGAGGCGGAGAATAGAAAGAGAGAAATGAGACTTCACTCACTAGTAGTAGTTGACCTAGTGAGCACTGGAATCTATCCGCCATAAAATCAGAGGAATACGAAAAATACAGATGCAAGAATTATAAAAGGAAAACAGTTGAGGAAAGTTTCCACTGGGATACAAAGATATGAAGTACAAAGGAGAAAGAAAATTGGATTCTCGCATATTTTCACTATTACAGTATTTGGGTGTGGGAATAGTAGGAGTGAAATGGTTCTTATTGTTCTTGGAGGGATAGAATTCAAATTGGACCTGGTTCTACCATAGGAGGCGGAGAATAGAGAGAGAGAAAAGATACTTCACTCACATAACAGCAAAAAACAAGTAGTTGAGGTAGTGAGCACTGGAAAGGGATATATAGGAGGGAAATGGTTCTTATTGTTCTTGGTGGGATAGAATTCAAATTGGACGTCGTACTATAGGAGGCGGAGAATAGAAAGAGAGAAAAGATACTTCACTCACATAACAGCAAGAAACAAGTAGTTGAGGTAGTGGGCACTGGAAAGGGATCAATTCCCCATAAGATCAGAGGAATACGAAAGATAGGAGGCGGAGAATAGAAAGAGAGAAAAGATACTTCACTCCCATAACAGCAAGAGACAAGTAGTTGACCTTGGGATCTAATTCCCATAAAATCAGAGGAATACGAAAGATACCAAGAATTATGGAAGGAAAACAGTTGAGGAAAGTACAAAGGAGAATTCCACGATTCCAGGATTGATAAGGGAGATGTGGTAACGTACCTAGCGACCAAACATCGACTTTCCCATCGTATTGGCCCTCGTCCATGGCCAAAATGACTTCCGGCGCCATCCAGTACGGTGTTCCAACAAAGCTATTCGCTGGACACTTTATGGAAGCACTGCCAAAGTCGGCTAATTTCACAGTGCCATTTTCCGTTAGTAGAATATTGCCTGCTTTCACATCCCGATGAATCCTGCCCAGCGAATGAAGGTAACTGAGACCTCTTAGGACACCGTCGCAGATCGCCGCGATTTCTTCCTCTTTCAACGGCCGCTTGTGCACCTCTATGATGTCGGAGGCGCTCCCCAAACAGTATTCCATAACGAGCCATGCTGTATGATCGCGCAGGTAGCATCCTTTGTATTCGATCGTATTCGGATGGTTCAGCTGCTTAAGGAAGCGAATCTCTTTAAGGATGTCTTGCCACTTCTCGAGGCTTTGTTTGCCGTGGTAGGACATTTTCTTGATGGCGACAATCTCCTTGGATAGAAGGCATCGCGCGTAGTACACGGCGCCGAAGGAGCCGTGACCGATTTCGCGCAGGTCTTCGAATATTTTCTCCGGGTCATGTTTGAAGAATAGGTCGGCGATCTCGGGGTCCTTGAGCGAGCCGGGTCGAGGCACAACAGGCATTGTGTGCATCTACTTCACACACCACCCCCTAGCCACCAATTTTGTTACAGAACCATTGTGCCCTAGAGACGCTGTTATCAGCTGGACATAGAACACAAACGCTTCCATTTTATTCATCCATATGTGAACATACAATACACTCGTGCCTCGCCTAGTACACCGGCGACACCCCTCCGAGTTCCGAAACCGGCCTCTCCTCGGGCCGGGATTTCTGAATTTAGTGCACTAGGCGAGGTACGAGTTAATTTATTCGTTTCGACACTTTTGTCATCCTCAGGTCAATTCGTTACACATCCTGAGGATATCACAAAAGATTTTTACGAAACGATTCACATTGATAATAAAAAAAAAACAGTTTTAATTTATAACGCTTTATTTACATAAATTAAGTTGAAAAAGTATCACAAATTGTGTATAAAAAGTATAACTATGCCGTTTTTATACTTTTAAACAAATTTATCAACAATATTCGTATAAAATTGATGTTTGTGACACATTTGGCGAATACGTGCCTGTACCTAGAAATTATTCGACCCAGTGGGCCGAAGGGCTATTACACCCCTGTGCCTAATATAGTTAAATCACAAATAAATAGTGAAATTGACCCGAAAATTCGCAGTTTAAAATCGTTAAACACATTTTTGAAGTGTTTTCGAGATAATCAATATAATACGATTTTGCAAATTAGTAAATTACTAATATTAAAAAATAAAATATTTCGACATTGCTGTGAACTAAACTTTAATTGTTATCAACAGACAAAAGTCTTATCAAAAAATAGGAAATGAACCTACACACCAATGACTAATGTAGACTGTATAATTTAGTCAGAAAAATGACTAAAAATCTTTTACCTTTGTTTCAATCGCATATAAGTAGATTTTAACCACTTTATTTAAATGTAAAAATATAAATTAATATATATTATTTAATCACGTAACGCAATTTTTGTATTGCATTATGCAAAATTAATACAGATAAATAATAATAAAACAAATACACAAATAAATATTTTTAAAATAAAATAATCATAATGCAGTAGAATCTTATGATGAACCAAAACCAAGCATAATTCAAGCCCTATACACCTAAAATCACTCGTAAAAGGTCGAAAAACTAATAAATTGCCATTAAACACACTAAAAACCGTGAACTAAAACCCTTAAAACTGTAAATTAATAAAAATTAACTCGCTTGTCAATTTTTCTAGTCCCTCCCTTCAAGCATAAAAAAAATTTCATTTATTTTTTAACAAAAACTCAAAACACTTCAAACATTCTCGCTACATGTAGTGTACACTTTATAACCCGTAGTTTTCAATAGTGCCATTCATTTGCGCGTATTTTACCACATAAAAACACAATATAAAATAACATACTTACATGGAAAAGGGAAAATCAACAGTAGACAGTTTCAAAATGGCGGATCGCGGAATCATGCGGAGTAAAATAATTTTTTACACTTAACACACATTGCAACAGACGTAATAAACACAAATTATAGGAAATTCAATGCTTTAAGCGCAGTTTTCAACTATTTTCGAACCAAAAAACTATATAGTTTAGCGTTAAACATTTGTTTTACACAAATGAAATCTACGCGAGGTTAACAACTGCATTCACTAATATACTCGCAGTGTTACCAATCGTCCGCTACCAAAAAATAAACAAAATCTAATATAAATAAACTAATTTTATAATCAAATTCCCGTTAGAGCTTTCAATTTATTTAAATAAGACGTAATTAATAGTTAAATTAATTTTAAAATCTATTTAATATGGCAAATTTGCATTTTTGTTTGGTTGGAAACAATGACTGAACGGTCAATATATTTAAGGCAAACCATCAGGTACGTCTAGTTCGAAATAATGCCGTTGAACTATACGCTTTCTAATGGTGGCGCTGCCATCCACTTCAAATATTCAAACAAACAGCGTTATAACTCAGCCATTTTTATGCTACAAGCCATCAAATAATGACTGTTTTTTGAATAAAAACGTATTACGAACACATTGTTCCACTTTTGGTCAAAGTTACATTTCTTAATTACATAAAACTACTCAAAACCTATCATGATTAAATACAAACCACGAAAAATATAAATTGAACCGTACGATTTCTATAAAAAAACATATTAGTCGATCCGTAATTGCATAAATAATGCCTGATAAATATATATATTTTTACGAACGTTAAATTTCAGAAATATATCATAAAAACTGTAATAAATGGTAACAAACTACGATAAACAAAAATTGAACCATAAGATTTCTATAAAAAAAATATTAGTCGATCCGTAATTGCATAAATAATACCTGATAAATATATATTTTTTTTCGAACGTAAAATTTCGGAGATAAAAAATAAAAACTATACTAAATGGTAACAAACTACGATAAACAAAAATTGAACCGTACGATTTATATAAAAAACACATTAGTCGATTCGTAATTGCATAAATAATACCTGATATATCTATATAATTTTTCGAACGTAAAACTTCGGAGATAAAAAATAAAAACTATACTAATTGGTAACAAACTACGATAAACAAAAATTGAACCGTACGATTTCTATAAAAAACATATTAGTCGATCCGTAATTGCATAAATAATACCTGATATATATATATATATTTTATTTAGAACGTTAAATTTCGGAGATAAAAAATAAAAACTATAATAAATGGCAAAAAACTACGATAAAGAAAAATTGTACCGTACGATTTCTTTAAAAAAAAATATTAGTCGATCTGTAATTGCATAAATAATGCCTGATAAATATATATACTTTTTCGAACGTTAAACTTTGGAGATAAAAAATAAAAACTATAATAAATGGTATATTTTTTAGGTTTTTATTTATTATCTCCGAAACTATAGGTTTAAAAAAAATAACTAGGCATTATTTATGCAATTACGGATCGACTAATATTTTTTTTAATAAAAATCGTACGATTTCCTTTTTCGAGCTTGATGTTTGATCCCTAAATAATTCCCAGAAAAAATATTAAATCCCAGCTATCCCAAAAATTTTATCTAATATATTCCCAAGATATTTATGAATAAATCTTTGAATAATAAAGTTAGGGTACATAAATAAATGATTAATTTTATATATTTATTTATTACATATCAAAATAAGTACTTATATAACTAAAATTTATTTATATATATATATATATATTTATCTAAAAAATCGGTCAAAAATGTCATAATATCAATATCTATAATTTTTATGGTAAAACTTCAACACCCGGTTGATCAGCGACGTGGTTCTCAACATTCTCCTCTTGTACACTTCCATAATTTCGGCCCCTAATTTTAACCCAACATTTTATAAACGGAGACATTAAAGTTATGCCATTATACAAAAACATTCCGTATAATAACACAACGAATCCAACCAGCTGAAACGCATAACAAAATATATTGACACCTAACCTACAAAACAGCGGCCATTTTGTTTCCTACACACCTGTAACCATTGGAACTTTTGTCCCATGAAAGAAATTGAGCATAACCAAATAACCAAGGTTCTAACACTGTCTAGAACCATTCTGGTTGTTGCTGATATTTCTTTAGTTACACTAATTCCAGCGAAATTAAAGAATGCTATTGAGATGATTGTACCTAAATAAAAAGGTGAACTTAGCTATATATTACAAGATAGGGTTAAAATAAATAAAAAAGAGGTTTTCATACTGAAATAATAAGTTTATCAAAAAATTCTTCAAATAAAAGTTAATCAAAATTTGATCTTCCATCAATTTGTTCTCTACAAATTTCTTGATATTTTGAACCATTAAATAGTTAAATAATAATAAAAAAATAATTATTATAAATGTTGGTTTTCGAAATAGTTTAAAGGGCCTAAGTATACCTAAATGTGATGCTCGTTCTTTTTGGACCCTTACATTTTTTTGTCATCTTGCTCCGTTTAGGAGTTATTAACAAGTTGTAAAAAAATACGGGTTAATTTGAATATTTTGTTAATTTGCGTTTGTTAACTTAATTATTGGTTTAAAAATAAATAAAAATTAAGAGTTGTTCGAAATTTGAACCTCTTTCTTTTTGATGTCTACATATTTTTTGATATCTTTCACCGTAATCGAGTAAATAAAACATAATATATATTTGTTTCCACAAATTTCTTGATATTTTACACCATTAAATAGTTAAATAAAAAATTATTTTACATTTTGGTTTTTAAGGGCCTAAGTATACCTAAATGTGTTTCTCGTTCTTTTTGGACCCTTACATTTTTTTGTTATCTTGTTCCGTTTAGGAGTTATTAACAAGTTGTAAAAAAATACGGGTTAATTTGAATATTTTGTTAATTTGCGTTTGTTAACTTAATTATGGGTTAAAAAATAAATAAAAATTAAGAGTTGTTCGAAATTTGAGCCTCTTTCTTTTTGATGTCTACAAATTTATTGATATCTTTCACCGTTATCGAGTAAATAAAAATTAATATATTTTGATTTAGGATTTAGGTTTCTAATTAGTTTAGGAGTTTCTAGAATATTAATTTACCATTTAGGAGTAATTAAATTATTTATAAATACTGGAAAATATTGGAAAATATACCTACCTTTATTAAATACAGGATTTATGAGGAAATAAATGGTTGATTTTAGGATAAATAATATCACACACGTATTCACACAATTTAAAATCAAAATAGTTAAGCATTACTTAAAAATTGTTTTAGAAAATAATAAGAAGCATAAAATAAATTTAAACTTACCAATTAACGCTAAATATAAATTAGGATTGTTTCCCATTTGGATAAACCCGTCCAGGACATCTTCTAGGACTCCACGGGGGTTCCCTGAAAACGGGGGTCCCACTTTGATGTAGTAGAAAGGTATTTGTAAAAGACCCAACACGACAAACCCGAATAAACCTTAAAAAATAGGAATTATGTTTATTTTCTTTTAAAATTGTAAAGTCCGGGAATTTAGCAATTTGATGCCAGCGACTGATGGGTCACTGGCCGCCAAAAAAAAAAAGGGTTATTTAAAGATGAAATATTTCATTCATTAATTAATTTAATAATGAAATATTAAATAAAATAATAAACTATTAACAAGGCCATTTTCTGCAATAAATTTAAATAGATCTTCGGTAAGGGCCGAATAATTTTATTTATTCTAAAATTGAATAGTCCGGGAATTGAGCAATGGGATGCCGGTAAGTGATAGGTCACTGGCCGCCAAAAAAAAATACACCGGGTTTTTTATTTATGAAATATTAGATAAAATAATAAACTAATAAATATAAATATTATCAAGGCAATTTTCTGCACTATTTAATTTTTTCTAAAATTGTGTCCGGTAATTAATAAATTTAATTCCGGCGAGTGACGGGTAACTGGTCGTTAAAAAAATGGGCTATTATTATCAAGACCATTTTCTGCAACTAAATTAAAATCGATCATTTTCGGTAAGGGCAGAATGATTTTATTGTGTCCGGGAAATGAGAAATTGAATGCCGGTAAGTGACGGGTCACTGGCCGCCAAAAAAAATACACCGGGTTTTTAACTAAATAAATACTAGATAAAATAATAAATTAATAAATATGATCAAGGCTACTTTCTGCACTAATTTCAACTAGATCATCTTCGATAAGGTCCGAATTATATCAATAACAGTTATCTGTTCAAGAATGCATTTGAAATAAATCAATTCATTGATTAGTCGATAAGTATTTTTCAGAAATACAATGATAAATAAATAGATTAATCAGTTTTTTGAAAATTAATTTATCTAGTAATAACAAAGTAGTCGTTCAAGTGATCGGGGGCAAAAAAATGTTTATTGTTGTTAAGGACACATTAGTTACCTTCCCATCCAACCGCTTGGAGCGCTGGTATGTCTAAACCAGCCACGAATTTCTCTTCGACAACCATTTGAACCGCAGTTATTATTTGGGCGGCAATAATTAATAAATCGCCAGTAATTACATCATTAGAATTATGTGTGTCGTCCTCGTCGCCCTCAGTCATAAAATCGGACACGCCCACCGTAATTAAACCCAATAAAACCAATACCATCCCCGCCCACTCCTGAATTTTTAATTTGCGGCCCAAAAAGGCCACACTTAACAAACCGACGAATATTATCACAGAACCTAATAAAAATAAACACATTTACACCACTGCAACTCAAGATGGCCGCTATTTAAAATGGCCACCACTTAAAATGGCCGCTATTTAAAATACCCATCATTTAAAATGGCCGCTATTCAAAATGGCCACCACTTAAAATGGCCGCAATTCCAAATGGCCGCTATTTAATATAAAAACTGTACATATAGGGTTATAGTTTGAGCTAAAATGGCGTAAATTACCTCGGAACATTTGAAAACTTGAGGCATATGTTAAATTGAGCCCTATGTACATAACGGAAGTCCCAATCATATCGCACATCGCTGGTATTAATAGTATTAAAGGGTTAAATGCGCGGCAACCCTTTACCAGTCCGTTTGTATCCTCAGCACCATTCTAAAATAATTATTTAAAGTCCATTTTAACATGTATAAGCACTAATGCCTACAGCTCCTCGTGTAATGTATTTGGTGGAATTTGTTATTTAGGTGTAGAAAATATTTTTTTAACCACTATTGTGTTTAATAAAGACATTTTATTATAATTCACTGGTTTTTAAAGAGACTTAATGATAAAAAAAACAAACAATGTTATTGAATATTTTAATTTATTATTTATGACCTTAGATATAAAATATCTTGTAATTTATTGTAATTTTGTATATAATACTTAAAAAAATGATTATTTTATGTAATATAGCATTTATAACCAGTGTTTTTTTTTAAAGAAACAAAATGATTAAAAAAAAAAACATAAACAATAATGAATTAAATATTTAACATTTTGCAATTATTACTTTTTATGGCTTTTGGGTTAATATGAAAAATGTTCTAGATATAAAATATCTTATAATTTATTGTATATTTTTCATAAATAACTAAAATATATATATATTTTTTTTTAATGAAATATGAAGATTTATAACCACTAATTATTAAATGAGAAAAAAAAATCAATTATGAAGACAATTTTATTGAATATTATTTATTTTTTAAATAATTATTATTTATGCCCTTTGGATTAAAATGAAAAAAAAAAAATCTATCTAGAAAATATCTTACAATTTATTGTAATTTTTCATATAATAATAAAAAAAATGCATATTTTATATAATATGAAGATTTATAACCACTAATTTTTAAAGAGACATAAAGATTAAAAAAAAAACATAAACAATAATGAATTTAATAATATTTAAAATTTCCATTAATTAATTATTACCTTTGGGTTAATATAAAAAAAAAAAACGTTAAAAATATAAAATATCTTATAATTTATTGTATATTTTTCATATATAACTAAAAAAATATATATATTTTTAATAAAATATGAAGATTTATAACCATATATATTAAAAAGACATAATAATAATAATAAAAAAAAAACAATAATTAATGAAATATTTAAAATTTTGCAATTATGATTTTTTATGGCCTTTGGGTTAATAAAAAATCTTTCATATATTATACAACAAATGCAATAAATTATAATGTATTTTATTTCTAGAACCTTTTTTCATCATAATTATTAATAATTTAAAAAATATTCAATAAAATTGCTTTCATTATTGTTTTTTTTTAATCTTTATGCTAATATTAAAAATCAGCGGTTTTAAATCATCGTATTTTATAAAATATTAATTTTTTTTTGTATAATATGGAAAATATATTTCCATATTATACAAAAAAAAATTAATATTTTATAAAATACGAAGATTTAAAACCACTAATTTTTAATTAGACATAAAGATTAAAAAAAAAAAACAATAATGAAAACAATTGTATTGAATATTTTTTAAATTATTAATAATTATGATGAAAAAAGATTCTAGAAATAAAATACATTATAATTTATTGCATATTTTTCATATAATACTTAAATAAATGAATAATTATAAATAAAACCACTGATTTTTAAAAGACATCATAAAAAAAAACAATAACGAAATCAATTTTATTGAATATTTGAAATTCAATTATTTTATAGCCTTTGGGTTAATACAAAAAAAAAAATCTTTTTATGGTTCTTAAAAACGTTATATATATATATATAAAATATCTTAGAATTCCTTGTAGAATACAGACACACGCCTGAATGCTTTAGTTATTGTATATTTAGTACGGCGAACTAAAAATATGACGTCACTAACACCTAGTCTATGACGTAACGTTTAAGTTGTGTAAACCTAACTATACATATATATTTTGTATACCCCTGAATATATTTTACTTTCAAATTAGTGTAAAAATAATAATATCACTTACCCCTCTACTCAAATACCATTTAAACAGAATTTTGAACGTAAGTAAACACAGAATTTCCCCTAAAAACATGGATAAAGCCTGCAAGAAGGGGTGTACAAACGGTGTAACCTCCCCTTCGCTGTTTTTGGCAGACATTGTATCGGCCCATCTGCAAACAATTCGAATCACCCATTTTAAAGAATCCAAACCAAATGAACGCGTGTATAATTAATTTCGACGATATTTTAAATTAAAATGAACACTTACTTTGTACTCAACGTATTAATAGAACCAGTTACTACTAAAAGTACAGCTAGTCCAATGCGATATTTACTCCAAGCCATTGTGCACTAGTTCACAATTCAACAAAAACTGATTTATGAATTTTAGTTCTAAAGTACAAAGCCACTTCAATATTTACTAGCTCATTTAAGATTAAAAATCAAAACAGAATCGCTGATTAATCATGTGTGTCATCTGTCATGTTGACATTTCGTTCTTTGGCCAGTGACGCCCACCAGGACGGCCAAATGGGCCCCACCCGCACTCTCAAATTTAATTTAAATATATATATATATATTTATATATAACTTTTATCCCTGTATTCAATAAACAAGTTTATATTTAGATTAACACATATTAAATTGTAACTAAATAATTAACTGTATCCATTTTGCATAAAATCTCAGTTAGATTCATGTTTTTGCTCTGTCTGCCCCATGTGTAGACAAAGCGAGAAGATGCGTTTAAACGAAACAAACTGAGATTCTCTGTAAAAAGAATACGAACACATTATGGACAACCATGGCGCGAAATGAGCACGGTTTGAATTTGAAGCGTTTTTTACCACAGTTTAAACTCTTTTCATTCTACATGTGTTAAACAGAGTAAGAAGGTTATTTTGAAGAGAGACAAATACATGTTTTGTGTAAAAAGAATACAGTTAAAAGTGCAGTATATAATTTATAAGAAAATAATAATCTTAGGTACAACGCACCTATGCGTTCAGCATTATAATGTCGCGCTTTTTAAATTAAAATAATTGCTTTTAATTATTATGGCCTTTTGGTTAACAATTAGAAAAATTGTTATAGAAATAAAAAGTCTTGCAATTTTGCGTAGATTATTTTGGTATAAAACTAGCTTAGGTACAATGCACCTATGCGTCCAGATCGCCTTATAAGTATTATATGCGATGCGAGCGGTTTTTAATTATTATGGCCTTTTGGTTAACAATTTGAGCAAAATGTTATAAATATAAAAAGTTGTATAATTTTGCGTAGATTATTTTGATATAAAACAAGCTTAGGTACAACGCACCTATGCGTCCAGCTGGCCTTATAAGTAATATATGCGATGCGAGCTTTGATTAATTATTATAGCCTTTTGGTTAACAATTTGAGCAAAATGTTGTAAATATAAAAAATTGTATAATTTTGCGTAGATTATTTTGATATAAACAAGCTTAGGTACAATGCACCTATGCGTCCAGCTCGCCTTATAAGTAATATATGCGATGCGAGCTTTGATTAATTATTATAGCCTTTAGGTTAACAATTAGAAAAAATGTTATAAATATAAAAAGTTGTATAATTTTGCGTAGATTATTTTGATATAAAACAAGTTTAGGTACAATGCACCTGTGCGTCCAGCTCGCCATATAAGTAATATATGCGATGCGAGCAGACGTTCTTAATTATTATAGCCTTTAGGTTACTTATATGAGAAAATATTGTAGATATAAAATGACTTAGGATTTTTTGTAAAATATTTAGGTGTTTTTATTTTTTTTTCTAAGAGTAGTATTAAGGGGGGTTATAAATTTTGGGGCCCTATAACTCTGGAATTATACGAGCGATTAGATTTAAATTGCATATGGATTTAAATGAGATGCTATATAACATGTGTAGCAAATTTGGTTTAAATCGCTTCGGTACCTTCAGAGGAGTAAAGGGCATAAATTTTATCTTACGAGTATATGAGTTATATATATATATATATATAATTTTGGATTCAGGGAGAGATAAATACTTTTTGTTAAGGATTTTTTATGTTCGGGGACTGTTACAGACACACTGGTTATTTTAGCTCATTTGTATTTCGTACCGCGAGAATTATCGAACGTAACATTTATTTATTGTGGTTTCCATAGTAGTTAAATGGTAACTATTATGAAAAAAATTGCCTGCTTGCTTTATTTACAAATGGCGACAGCAATTGCTCATTATTTATTGTACTAATTTTGAATTAAATCGTGTTTTTTTTCCTGTATAAAATAACATAAAAATGGAGACTAAGGGGGAAAAGAATGTTGGTGTTGATATAGTTGAAGTGTCGTTTCCTCATGAGCCTCCAGAAAAGACTGTCGACAAATACGTGGTCTCCAAATTGCAAAATGAGAAGACATAGTATGGGATATATATTTCACAACCGATTAATATTCACTAAATTAGTGTATTCGTTTAAGTGATTTCCCATTTTGGGATAAAGCCCGCTCAGGTCCTGCATTCAACATGGTGTTGTCCCGTCGAAATCTTTTATTAGCCGAGAATAATTTGCAAAGTAAACGCGACGAGTATATTGAGCGCCGTATAGTTTTAGACGCTGAATGGAAAGATTTAGAGGAAAAAGAGGAGAATTTACGGCGTAGTTTCATTGTTTTCCATAAGGTTTGCTCATATATTCATAGAATGATACCGTTATAATATATGTCTCACTTTGTTTATCCAACATCAAAAGATACATTTAAAGTGAGACAAGCTCATATATTCTGTGGGTGCAGTTATAATAGAACTACACGCTATCTTTATCTACCGCACACGAATGAGAACCTGATTACACACGTTGCTCTCTAAACTTGGTGTGGGTAGTTTTTTCACGACACTAACGCTATCTTTATCTAACGCACACGAATGAGAACCTAATTGCACACGTTGCTCTCTAAACTTGGTGTGAGTAGGTTTTCACGGCACTACACGCTATCTTTATCTAACGCACACGAATGAGAACCTGCTTGCACACGTTGCACTCTAAACTTGGTGTGGGTAGTTTTTTCACGGCACTACACGCTATCTTTATCTAACGCACACGAATACGTTGCTTTCTAAACTTGGTGTGAGTAGGTTTTTCACGACACTACACGCTATCTTTATCTAACGCACACGAATGAGAACCTGCTTGCACACGTTGCACTCTAAACTTGGTAGGAGTAGGTTTTTCACGGCACTACATGCTATCTTTATCTAACGCACACGAATGAGAACCATCCTACTTGCACACGTTGCACTTAAAGCTTGGTGGGAGTAGGACAGGTTATCTATTTGAGTGCGTTAGATAAAGATAGCCAATTAC
Organism: Leistus spinibarbis; assembly: GCA_933228885.1. NCBI lineage: Eukaryota > Metazoa > Arthropoda > Insecta > Coleoptera > Carabidae > Leistus > Leistus spinibarbis. The sequence goes on along the minus strand of OW121811.1, from coordinate 1,662,583 downwards.
CTCACGGAAACTTAACGTGGAACAACACGAAATCTCAGCTAGTCACAAATACATCTTCTTACTCTGTCTACCCAACATGAAAACAGAGTAAGAAGATACATTTATAGTGAAATTTGGATGTGCCATAGTTTGTAAAAGAGAATAAAGAGAAAAAAGAGCGTGCAAAACGGCGCATTACTGAAGAAGAACTAAAACACAAGATACGAAATGAGGAAATAGCGAAAATTAATAGGAAAATTGCGAAAATGACTACAGTTAGTGAGAGTTTAATTTGTAACGTAGACCAATTACAAATATTCGAGGTAAATTTACTTGGAATATTTACCGGTTTTTTCGATTAGAGCAGTAATTTTAGGATTATTTGAGTAAAGTCGTTGAAGATTGGCCCGAGTTTAAGAGCATTACGAACGTGTTAAGCCGTTTCGACGCTTTAAGCACTGCCCGAACGGAATTAATCTCGAAGCAAACGCAAAATTTAGAAGAATTGGAAATGGAGCGATTTAAAATGGTAAAAAAAATTGTGTGAGTGTAAATAAATTTTATAATTGTATTTTGAGCACAGATACGGTTAATTGAGGAACGCACTGGCGCGTTTATGGGTTTGAATAATAAACTAGCGGATTTACAACTTCGATATGAAAAGTCGGCGAACGAAGCGTTACATTGGGAGCGGGTGGCTTATCGCGTGAAAAGCCGTTCTAGCAACGAGTTATTACGTTTGTATCTTGTCCAGGACAGTATTTGGAATCTGTACCAACAGATTTGTAAACGTAAAGGTGTTCCGATTGAGATAAGAAAGCATCAAATTGAAGAGCAGTTGTTGTATATAAAGGGTACGATTATGGAATACAAGAAAATCACGAAAATCGCCAATAAGAAAACGGCACAGGATGTTGATTCGGTCATGACGAATTCTGACCGCACTGAGAAAAGCTAAATCTTTGTACATTCGAAATTTGTAGTCCAATAAATAAATTAATACATAATTGTTTTTTTTTTAAATGAAGTACGACGTAAAAGTAATAAATAAACAAGCAAATCGCTTATATATTGGAAAACAATATTCTTAACCAAACAATTCACTGTCACATGACTTCCTCGTTGCACCTATAGATGGCGTTAAATGTCTGATTTACTTCAAAATATTTAATTAATTTTTATTGCCTATGGGGTCACAAATTGAAAAAACTTTATAGATATAAAATATCTTAGAATTATTAGTAAAATATCTGGAGTGGCCTGCACTCAACTTTCTTTTACGTAGTTTTCAATAAATAGATATTAATATACATATATATCCCAAACAAACCGTCTATATATATATATATATATATATATATATATATATATATATATATATATATATATATATATATATATATATATATATGTATATAGTAATAATATAATTATTATAGAATCAATTTTTATAATATATATTTGCTAACATAATTAAATAACAATTTCAGAGTTTTCTGTGGAGTTTGACAGTTTAAGAGTAAATATGATAAATACTTCAAATTCAGATCAATTATAAATTGGTTTGTTTGAGATTATATATATATATATATATATATATATATATATATATATATATATATATATATATATATATATATATATATATATAATCTCAAACAATACAATTTATAATTGATCTGAATTTGAAGTATTTATCGTATTCACTCTTAAACTGTCAAACTCCACAGTAAAACTCTGAAATTGTTATTTAATTATGTTAGCAAATATATAATATAAATTTATTCTATAATAATTTACCTGATACAATATATTCTAATAAGAAATCAATATTTTAAATATTAATTCAAACAGATAATTGTCAATGTTATGGTTCGTTTGCTTTGCTTGTTTTCAAGAAACAAATGATGTAACTCATGGTTGATCCGATTTAAAAATAGTAATATTTGTCACAAGTGTAGGTATCACCATGGCAACGTAAATAAGATATTTGAGTTTTTTCGTAGCAGTTTTCTCATAACTGGTACAATTTATGAAGAAACTTTTCAAACAAAAGTTGTGCGAAATATTAATATCTTTCATTATGAATATTGCTATTTTTGCCGTAAGTGTAGCCGTTCTAGTGATATTGGAGATAGAACAAAAAATGTATAGAGTAAACATGAACTACCGGTTTGAATATTCTTTTCAAAAATAGGAGGTGCACATCTAGGGTATATACAAGTCTTAAGTTTCATAATTTTTCGTTCGACAGTTTTGGCCCTAGAGCGCTCACAGACACACACACACACAGACACACACACACACACACACACAGACACACACACACACACACACACAGACACACAGACGTCATTCCGAAAATAGTCACATTCGATTCAGGGAAGGTCAAAACATGTATATCCGTTGAAATCTCGAGTTCGAAATTTTTCATGATTACAATACTTACTTATTACTCTGTAAAAGAAAGTAAAAATGCTAATATTTTTAAAAGTTGACTAAGAGCAGTATTTATAAGAACTTTAAACTTTGGGGCCCTATAACTCTGGACCTGTACACACGATTGGATTTAAAATGCAATGGGAACTTTACAAGCGTGGAAATTATATGTATATCAAATTTTAATAAAATCGGCCGGGTACCTTCAGAGATACGTCTACAAAGTTCCTTTATTATTTTACGTTTCGTGATTAGCCAAGGATATTGAAAATTATATTAATATAATCATAGAAGCATATATATTGGAAAACAATGTTTTTAACCAAACAATTTACTGTCACATGACTTCCTCGTTTCGCCTATAGATGGCGTTCAATACCTGTTTTAGTTCAAAATATTTAATTATTTTTTTATTGCCCATGGGGTCACAATTTGAAAAAACTTTGTTGATATAAAATATCTTAGAATTATTAGTAAAAAATGCTAATATTTTTAATATTGACTAAGGGCAGTATTTATAAGGGCTTTAAACTTTGGGGCCCTATAACTCTGGACCTGTACAGACGATTGGATTTAAAATGCAATGGGAACTTTACAGGCGTGAACATTATATGTATATTAAATTTTATCAAAATCGGGCCGGTATCTTCAGAGATACGGCTACAAAGTTGGTCTTACGGACAAACGACCGTGCGAGCGAGGACATAATCCAATTATATAAGTTATATACATTTTCGTACTCAGAGAAACGAGACAAACACTTTTTGTTAAGAGAATTTTTTGATCCGAGAATGATCGAAATAAATAATTTACAATGCACATAAATATTTATTAAATTTTTTCGGAAAAAATATACAATTTTTTGTCCCCCACCCAAATGTGTTAATTTATTGATACCGTTGTTGAATAATTTTCCTGGACTGTGGCAAATGGCACGCGGACACATTATGCAGTCTATCCAACGCGTGTGGCAACAACAACCTGTCTTGTAATTTGTTTACCACCATCGGGTGATTTTGGGCAAATTGCAACGAGTCGATAATATCGCTAACTTGCTCAGTTTCCACACACCTAATTTTAAAAAAATTAAAAAATTATGGAATTATGGGCAGAAAAGTAGTATAAACCCCTGAATTGTAGTTTCTAAGTTATATTTTTTACAAAAAAACTGCACTAATACACATTTTTACTTATATTAAGCAGTATTCTTCTTACCGGATGAGTATTTTGGGTAAGAAGAATAATGGCAATTAAACTTACAATGGGCAAGGTGAAGTTGGCACTAAACTCTCCATTAAATTGTGATGATAACGCGACATTGGATCCGGTTTAATGATACCAGGAACAGGCTTCGCTTTTCTACTCCTCTCGGCCTTAAAATCAAATAAATTAAATATATATTCAAGTTTTTAGAACTAAACCATTTTAAAATAAATACCGCTGCAATTCGTTCTTTATAATAAACCGTTTGTACGAGTTCCGTAGTACGTTTTTCAATTAATCCTAAATACATCCTAACATTATATTCGCTGACAATCGTATTATTACCTAATAAACAATTAAAAACATCAATTAAACATCTAAAGTTAAAATAGAAGTGTAAATTCGTCGAAACTATATAAATATTATTCTTTTGTTTAAAGAATTAAGGGTTATAGACGAATTTACAATCTAGAATTGGGGGAAGTACCTAAAAGTTCTAAAATGGGGGCATTATCACATTTCAATATGTTGAAAATACTTTGGATACCTTGTAGCACTTTGTTAAGTTCATCGTCGAATTTTGCTAATTTCTTCTCAGCGGTTTGGGCCTAAAAAATATTTTTCCTTTTGAAATAAACACAATAATACATCTAAATTTTATTAAATAGCTCATAAATTAAAGAATAAACAATAATATAAATAACGTAGTAGAAAATATCCACCTGTAACAAAACAAGTATAAATTTTAATAAAATTAGCGCCATTTTTTGAATACCTCCTTTATTTCTGCAGCTAACTTCAGTTCAAGACTCTCAATCGTGTCCTTTTGTTGTTTCTCTCTAGTATTATTAAGTTCACGTTGTGAATCTATTTAAATAAACATATTTACTACACAAATTAACCTAAACAAACCGAATATAACCTATATTCGTCTTAAGGTCCTCAATTGCATAACTTAACGACTCTGACTCATGATTCAGTTCATTAACATAATTAAATAATGCAAAATTTTCTTCTTCTTGCTTAACAAATTGTGCTGCAAGCCTCTCCACATCAGATTCCCCACAAAAGTCCTTAAAAAGCCAAATGTGAGACCTATAACCCTATTTACACCCGCCATTTTGTACTTTAATTTGCTGCAATGTTCCCCGGTACTCAGCTAGTTGACGTTCCATTTCTTCTTTAACCTGTTGCTTTTTACGCGCCTCCCTTGCTTCTAGGTCGGTTAAAAGTCGTTTTTGACCCTTTGTGCCTAAAAAGTCTTGCAAATTCGAATCGTGGTCTAATTTACGTTGCAAAGCTCGCATTTCCTAAACATTATAATAGTCATTTTTGGTAAATAATGATGCAGTGGTTTAAATTTGCCGCCAACAATACAGGAGAGTGTTAACTCAGTTAATCTTTTTGTTCTGTCTAACCAATGTGAAACAGAGCGAGAAGGTTCTTACCTTAGTATGTAACATGAGGTCCTGGTTCCCTTTAGACCGTAACGCCGCTAGTTTGTTGCACCATTCTTCCCGCTGGTCGTACGCAATTGTGGCTTGCTCAATTAGATCAAGCATGAATTTTTTACCTTGATTCAAATTATTTATTAATTTCTCCCACAATAAATTAAAATGAGCCCGCTCTTTCAGCAAATGGTCAATTTCAGCGCGTAATTCAAAATTCTTAGCAACAACAATATTAAATTTTTTAATCGCGACTTCTAAACGATTTTCTAACATAGCAACTGTTCTCTGTCCGGCAATAATTCTCGCTTGACACTGTTGGTCTGTTATAGCCTTAGTTTTAATATCAGCAACTGCTCGTTCCATCTAGCAAATAACAAGATGGCGTTATTCCACTTCAAAACTTTAATATACCGTTATACTACTTATTTTTTGCAAATTTTCATTTAACTAAATGGTTTTGTGGTTTAAATAATGGTACCTTTTTTATTTGATAATCAATTTCGGTGAGGTGAGCTTTTTCAGTTTTGACTATTTCGCCAGTTTGGTTATATTCTTGTAATAAGAGGTCTAAATACTGGTTGATTTCTTTATCATCTTTTAACTTTGCGGGGGCCGAAGCTATTTTCAAATCGGCTAGGATATTACTTTGTTCATCTTTTAAGATTTGAATTAATTTTCGTTGGCTTTTTAATTTGCCGCTAGCTTCTCCTGAATAAGCTGATCTATCGCCTTCCATAATCCGGAACTGGGCGAATTAAACATATCAGCAACTTTTACAAATTTTAGATCTATTAATAGTTTTAATTTTTGCTATAGTTGGTAACATTTCCTAATTAATTCTGCTACGGTTGGCGACACTAATATTTAATTTTTACTATAAATACCCAATTATTACATTAATTTATATATAATTTAAATTATTTGCATATATAAATAGGTAATAATTAATCTTCTATGTAGTCTAATTAATTATTAAAGTATTTGACGATATATTTTCTTTACTACTGTTGGTGACATTGTAGCGGGAAAATACGAATTCATTTTCATAATTTGCCCTAATATATTTTCTGGTATTTTAACACCAATTAAGGATTAAAATAAACTTATAGTTTCGTATAATATATTTGAAAAATGTGCATGAAGTCCTTAATAATTAGGTTAAAAGTAACTTACAGCCCTTTGAAGCTTCGACAATTCCGCCTCAGCGACTTGGTCCATGTCGAGGACTTCCGCTACTGGAGCATGTAGCGGCATTTTGAATATGCTTTAATTCTCCTTTCAAAATAATAAAAATAGTTATAAATGTCAAAATTTCGTACTGCTATAAATAGTTGTTTATTATTTGCTATGGCAACGCTGTAATTGTAAGGGACGTATTGGGAAATTTCTAGAAAAGGGCTTCTACTTATTTATTGGTCGCTCTAAAAAATATTCTCGCGAATTGAATAATAACAATTTCCATTTTAGTTGCTAAATTTAGCCTATATTTAGGTGACCCGCAATACATTCGTGTGAAGTTGGCTGCTTAGTTTCATATAACACTAGTTTTGTAAGGTTTAATACTAATTAATCCTGATTATTAACAATTTAATTATAAGTAATAGTAAAATGATTTAAAAAAATACAAAGTATAAGCATCATTTACTACATTTTGCAAATTGAACTTCCTCGTAAGAGTGCAGGTTAGTAATTTGCGCGCCATTATCTTACCGGGGGAAATACGCGCCACGAAATGGCGCCGATAAATTGTGTGCTTCAAAATGGCTGCGTTCCCCTAAATGGCTGTTATAAAATGTTCACAAAATGACTAATGCAATTTACGATTTCCATTTTAGTTGCAAAATTAAGCCTATATTTAGGTGACCCGCAATACATTCATGTGAAGTTAGTTGCTTAGTTTCATTTAACACTAGTTTTGCAAGGTTTAATACTAATTAATCCTAATTATTAACAATTTAATTATATGTAAATGTAAAATGATTTAAAAAAATACAAAATTTAAACATCATTTACTACATTTTGCAAATTGAACTTTCTCGTAAGTAATTTGCGCGCCATTATCTTATCGGGGGAAATACGTGCCACGAAATGGCGCCGATGAACTGTGTGCTACAAAATGGCTGCAATTAAGTTGCAATAAATTGTGTTCCCCTAAATGGCTGCTATAAATTGCTGTAATAAAGCTGCGATACATTGCGCGCTGTTAGCTGTAATATGGCTGCAATAAGTTGCGCTTCACAAAATGGCTGCGATAGACTGCGCGCCATGTTCACAAAATGACTAATACGTGGGGTGCCCCAACTGATAAATAATCATTTTAGCAATACCTACGTCATAGACTAATAAATAATAATCGTAAAATAGAAATAATTCATTTTGTAACAAAACGAATGGGATTTCGATAGTTATAGAAACATGATTTAAATAAGTGCGTGGTACAGGTAGATTATCCCCGTGCGCACATGCTCAACCATAAGTTTACCTGTGTGACGGTGACGTTCACTAAACTCTGAAATTCAGTTTGTGAGTCGCGGTCGGCGAGCGACGTGATATCAGGTGTATAAGTAATATGTATTAATATAGTGCAATAGTTTGTTATTATTTATCTTATAGACAGTGGTTATCATCGATTTATTTGTGTTTGCATCTATTGACAATATTGGTTTATACACTTTTAAAAGGTAACTATTCGTACCTTTGTTTTAAACTTGTTTGTTCACCGTTATTTGTTTTTTTTTTGAGGCTCTCGAGACACAGACCTTTCTTGTGTACAAATATACAATAAGATATTTAATTCTAACATGCAGTAACACGATTGTACTTGTTAATTCTGGTATCTTTATTGAATATATTGATAATTCCACTGATAACATATCAACATTGATTTTTTATATTGTTTTATATCAAATTATAGCGACTTCGAATATCTTTAACTTTAGTTACCCAGAAAATAATTTAAAAATTATATTGCTTACAGTTTGTAATTGTTATTAAAAAGAAAACTGTAGTGGCCTTCACTCGACTCACACTTAGTTTTCATTGTATACGAGTTCAGTTTTGATAGCTAGAAAATTAATTAAAAATAAATTGTTTACATTTTTATAGTTTTTTTAATTGAAAATTAATTTTAAAAAGAAACTGGTGTGGTCTGCACTCGACTCATACTTAGTTTTCACTGTATACGAGTATATGTAGTTTAGTTTTGATACCCAGAAAATTAATTAAAAATAAATTGTTTACATTTCTTATGGTTTTTTTAATTGAAAATTTAAAAGAATCTGGTGTGGCCTTTACTCGACTCAAACTTAGTTTTCACTGTATATGAGTATATGTAGTTCAATTTTGATACCCAGAAAATTAATTAAAAATAAATTGTTTACATTTCTTATGGTTTTTTAATTGAAAATTAAAAAGAATCTGGTGTGGCCTTTACTCGACTCATACTTAGTTTTCACTGTATATAAGTATATGTAGTTCAATTTTAATAGCCAGAAAATTAATTAAAAATACATTTTTTATTGTTTTCTTAATAGAAAATTAAAAATAAACTGGTGTGGCCTTCACTCGACTCATACTTAGACTGTATATGAGTATATGTAGTTTAATTTTGCTAGCCAGAAATTAATTAAAAATTGTTTACAGAATTGTTATTGTTTATTTAATTGAAAATAAAAAATAAACTGGTGTGGCCTTCACTCGACTCATACTTAGACTGTATATGTAGTTCGATTTTGTTAGCTAGAGAATTAATTAAAAATATATTGTTTACTGTTTTGTTATTGTTTATTTAATTGAAAATAAAAAATAAACTGGTGTGGCCTTCACCCGACTTATACTTAGTTTTTACTGTAAACGAGTATAGTACAATTATGTTAGTTAGAAAATTAATTAAAAATAAACTGTATACAATTTTTTTTATTGTTGTATCTTGAATGAAAATTAAAAAAAAAATCTGGAGTGGCCTTCACTCGACTTATACTTAGCTTTCACTGTATACCTATATGTAGTACAATTATGTTAGGCAGAAAATTATTTAAAAAAAAACTGTTTACAGTTTTTATTGTTTGTTTAAATGAAAATTAAAAAATCTAGAGTGGCCTTCACCTGACTTATACTTAGTTTCCACTGAATACGAGTATATGTAGTACAATTTTATTTAAAAATATACCGTTTACAGTTTTATTGTCTTTTTAAATGGATATAAATATAATCTGGGGTGGCCTTCACCCGACTCATACTTAGTTTCCACTGTATACGAGTATAAATAGTACAATTTAGTTAGAAAATTATTTAAAAATGTACTGTTTACAGTTTTTATTGTATTTTTAAATGGAAGTAAATAAAATCTAGAGTGGCCTTCACCCGACTCATACCTAGTTAACACTGTATACGAGTATATGTCGTACAATTTAGTTAGAAAATTATTTAAAAATATACTGATTACAGTTTTATTGTTTTCTTAAATGGATATAAATATAATCTGGAGTGGCTTTCACCCGACTCATACTTAGTTTTCACTATATACGAGTATAAATAGTACAATTGTGTTAGAAAATTAGTTAAAAATAAATTGTTTACAGTTTTTATTGTTTTTTAAATGTAAATAAAAAATCTGGGGTGGCCTTCGCTTATACTTACTTTTCACGATTTATATGTATTAGTCAGAAATATATTTAAAAATAAATGGCTTACAGTATTTTTATTGTATATTAAATGGAAAATAAAAAATCTAGAGTGGCCTTCACTCGACGTATACTCACTTTCACGATGTTTATATTTGTAGGTCAGTAACCAGAAACTGATTTAATAATTAATTGTTTACAGTATTTTTTTATGGTTTTTATATGGAAATCTAAAAGATCTAGAGTGGCCTACATTTGACTTATACGTAGTTTTCACTGTATTTAGACCACAATACATAACGTATGTAAACATTTATCAATGAATCTTTGTTTCTCATGTACTGCAGTATATTATATTTGCATGCCCCCATTTCTCACGACACGCCACTGGCCAAACTTATTTCCATAGCCACTTGTTTGTATCAATACTGTATCCATAGTAACAAAACCAAATAATTACTATTATGATCGTTTTTACGTATTTCCGTCTAATAATAATTAAACCAGTGCATACAAAAATGTCATTGAACCCGAATTATCTTTAAACATAAATATAAATATTGTTATACTATGTTTATAGTTATGTACACGGTTCAATTGTACTACAATATTAATTAAAATTATAACAAATTTAAAGTAGCTTATTTCAACCCGAAATGCTTGTTTACTCGTGCATGTTTTAATCGACACGAATTAGAAAAAAAAACGAATTGTATAAATTTCTATCAACTTTTGTTTAAAAAATCTAATTGTTTTTGTTAAATTTGACAAAACGTAATTATAATTATTAAATAATTGTCAAAAAGAAACTCATTAGAAATTGAAAATTTACTTTATTATTGCAAATACCCACAAAAATTATCCTTGTAAACTGACCTTTAACTATAGTCATTAGTTTAAACAGAACTTAAAGTGTTGCTTAACCAAATTATTTGTTACAGAAACATTTCTTAACACCAAATAACATATAAAATCTATTTTTTTTATTATAAAACGACTAAAAATATTTTTAAATTAATCTAATTTTACAAAATTTTTAATTATTTGTAACACAAAATTAGTAATGGCGTATTTAAATTTAAATATATTGCATTTAAAATTCCCGATAATATTTTAAACTTATAATGCCAACGTTGGAAGAATATATTTACGATATGGAGCATAGACAAGATCATAGTGGGGTGCATGCGACCCCCGAGGACTTATGGGCGCAATTACAACAGAAAGAAGCGGATTTGGTTCTGGCAGCTGAATTGGGCAAAGCTTTACTAGAAAAAAACGAAGATTTGAAGAGGCAACAAGACGCTATCGTTGAGGAATACAGCAGAAAACTAGAAGTGAGTTATTATTTAAATATATATATATAAATATATAACTCAAATATAGGAAGAGATAACAACTTTTATAAAGACACCTAATTTATTACCAAAATACAAATCTACAACTTTTATTTGAAACTTTTTTTGATGCAATCAATCAATTTCGATATTTCACTAGTTGAAGTTAAATTTGCGAAAATCTACGAGTTCGAAGAAATTAAATCCTGTATATCTTATAAACGGATAGAGATATCGATTTTTGTTAAGATCTATGACTTATAGATACAGTATAGATCTATAACTTTAATTTGAATCTTTTTTTGATTTAATCAATAAATTTCAATATTTCACTAGTTGAAGTTTAAATTTGCGAAAATCTACGACTTCGAAGAAATTAAAATCTGTATATCTTATGCACGGATAGAGATATCGATTTTTGTTAAGATCCATAACTTATAGATACAGTATAAATCTATAACTTTTATTTGAATCTTTTTTTGATTTAATCAATAAATTTCAATATTTCACTAGTTGAAGTTTAAATTTGCGAAAATCTACGAGTTCGAAGAAATTAAAATCTGTATATCTTATGCACGGATACAGATATCGATTTTTGTTAAGACTCTTAACTTATAGATACAGTATAGATCTATAGCTTTTATTTGAAACTTTTTTTGATGAAATCAATCAATTTCGATATTCCACTAGTTGAAGTTAAATTTGCGAAAATCTACGAGTTTGAAGAAATTAAAATCTGTTAATATCTTATAAATGGATAGAGATATCGATTTTTGTTAAGACTCTTAAATTATAGATACAGTTTAGATCTATAATTTTTATATGAAACTTTTTTTGATACAATCTATAAATATCGATATTACATCAGTTGAAAATGAATTTTTAAAAACAGCATCTTCGAAGAAGTCAAAATCTATTAATATCTTATAAATGGATAAAGATATTGATTTTTGTCAAAAGATCTAACTTATAGATACAATATAGATCTATAACTTTTATATGAAACTTTTTTTGATTCAATCTATCAATTTCAATATTATACAAGTTGAAAATATATATTTGCTTAAAACTGAATTTTCGAAGTTATAAATCGATAAATATTAAATAAATGGATAGAGATATCGATTTTTGTCAAGAGACTATAACGATAGATACAGATAGATCTATTACTTTTATTTGAAACTTTTTTTCATTCAATTAATAAATTGCGATATTACAATAATTGAAAATTAATTTTTATAAAATTGCATCTTCGATATCGATAATAAATCTATTAATATCTTATAAATGGATAGAAATATCGATTTTTGTCAAGAGACCTAACTTATAGAAACAATATAAATCTATAACTTTTATATGAAACTTTTATTGATTCAATGTATCAATAATCAATATTACACTAGTTGAAAATTAATTTGTATAAATCTGCATCTTCGGGGAAGTTAAAAATCTATATCTTATAAATGGGTAGATATATCGATTTTTGTCAAGAGAACTAAATTACAGATACATTAAAGATCTATAACTTTTATTTGAAACTTTTTTTAATTAAATCTGCCATTTTTAATATAACACTAGTTAAAAATTAATAGATAATTGGTTATTTGAGAAGTAAAAATCGACCTAGATTTAATTGTTAATATAATAAATAATCTTGTATTACTTTCAACAAACATATGTACATATTAAACAATAACTTTTACTTTAATTAGTAATTAACACTATTAAAAAATACAATATATTAAACTCCATCTATAGTGTAATTGAATATTTTGCTACCAGTAAAAGATCTAGTAGTTTTTTTTTAAATTGATATTAGGTTTAATACAATAACTCGTAGCATTTCCGGTTTCCTGTGTATATTTTTAGGGGTGCCCCTTAGACACAGGATGTGGGTGGGGTGAAATCAGTAGCGCACATGTTCAACCATGCATTTATCTAAAACATATTTTCTAAGGAACCTCTTTAAAAATTTGATATGCGTTTCAATACATCCGCTATTAATATAAAAGCACTTTTGAACATCTGTGACGAGACTTTTTTAAAATTGTTTTACACAAAATATAAAACTAGAAATAAATATGTGTAAAGTTTTTGCAACTGTTACTTTTCTTGTAACCTTTGGGAGGTCGATGAATCATTCGTTGTCGCGCACGGGAAACTCGCTTTAGTGTACTGTGTACATACGGGGCACTAGCCGCCAACCGGATTCGTTTGGCCCCACCAAGGTTTACCTGACTGATGTAATGCGAACGACCAACAAAGAATATTGTATTATTGCGCGAAGCGAAAGTAATAAGAAATAATCGCGGACTTAGTCATAAATGCTATACGATTTAGCGATATAAAACAGTAATTAATACTTTTCGGACTATATTCAGGATAATTATGATATGATATGGGCACGTGGTGCCCACGGGTTCATTAGATAATCGATGGAATACGACGTATAGTTTGAATTAAATTAGCTGAATCCGTAAAACATGGATAATCCATGTCTAATAAGATTTAACGTTACACATATCTCGTGTAATATAAAAGATATTACAGTATATGTAATTGCAGTGGTTGCCAAAATGTTGTCATTTCGTCTTTTATGTGATATTTGTGTAATCTTAATATCCTTTTTCGTAAAAGTCTTTTACGAAATATAAATACGAAACAATAGTTTTTTGACCACGATTCAGTAATTTCCTTAATTTTTGTTGCTAATTTAAAATATGTAATTAAGTTATTATATAATTATATATTATTTAACACATGGGCACATATTTTTATAAAGCATTTCCTTGTCCGCTAAATTTTTATTGCATATTTTTGTAATTTATACCCGAATTCCTATCCATATATTCAATGATTACATTTACGCAATATTTCACACATTTTATTACAAATGGTTTATGTTGACATTTAATAATCATCTTTAAGTGAATAGTGAACAATTAATCGAAGAAATGTCTATAGAATTAGTTTATTATCTATGGCAGCTAGCCAGTCGCGTCCCCGACAAGAATAGCATTATTTTACGCAATATTTCACAAATTTTATTACAAATGATACGTTTATATGTTGACATTTAATAATCATCTTTAAGTGAATAGTGAACAATTAAACGAAGAAATGTGTATAGAATTAGTTTATTATGTATGGCAGCTAGCCAGTCGCGTCCCCGACAAGAATAGCATTATTTTACGCAATATTTCACAAATTTTATTACAAATGATACGTTTATATGTTGACATTTAATAATCATCTTTAAGTGAATAGTGAACAATTAAACGAAGAAATGTGTATAGAATTAGTTTATTATGTATGGCAGCTAGCCAGTCGCGTCCCTGACAAGAATAGCATTATTTTACGCAATATTTCACAAATTTTATTACAAATGGTACGTTTATATGTTGACATTTAATATTTATCTTTTAGTGAATAGTGAACAATTAAACGAAGAAATGTTTATAGTATTAGTTTATTATGTATGGCAGCTAGCCAGTCGCGTCCCTGACAAGAATAGCATTATTTTACGCAATATTTCACAAATTTTATTACAAATGATACGTTTATGTTGACATTTAATAATCATCTTTAAGTGAATAGTGAACAATTAATGGAAGAAATGTTTATAGAATTAGTTTATTATGTATGGCAGCTAGCCAGTCGCGTCCCCGACAAGAATAACATTATTTTACGCAATATTTCACAAATTTTATTACAAATGGTACGTTTATATGTTGACATTTAATATTTATCTTTTAGTGAATAGTGAACAATTAAACGAAGAAATGTTTATAGTATTAGTTTATTATGTATGGCAGCTAGCCAGTCGCGTCCCCGACAAGAATAGCATTATTTTACGCAATATTTCACAAATTTTATTACAAATGATACGTTTATGTTGACATTTAATAATCATCTTTAAGTGAATAGTGAACAATTAATGGAAGAAATGTTTATAGAATTAGTTTATTATGTATGGCAGCTAGCCAGTCGCGTCCCCGACAAGAATAGCATTATTTTACGCAATATTTCACAAATTTTATTACAAATGGTACGTTTATATGTTGACATTTAATATTTATCTTTTAGTGAATAGTGAACAATTAAACGAAGAAATGTTTATAGTATTAGTTTATTATGTATGGCAGCTAGCCAGTCGCGTCCCCGACAAGAATAGCATTATTTTACGCAATATTTCACAAATTTTATTACAAATGATACGTTTATGTTGACATTTAATAATCATCTTTAAGTGAATAGTGAACAATTAATGGAAGAAATGTTTATAGAATTAGTTTATTATGTATGGCAGCTAGCCAGTCGCGTCCCCGACAAGAATAGCATTATTTTACGCAATATTTCACAAATTTTATTACAAATGGTACGTTTATATGTTGACATTTAATATTTATCTTTTAGTGAATAGTGAACAATTAAACGAAGAAATGTTTATAGTATTAGTTTATTATGTATGGCAGCTAGCCAGTCGCGTCCCCGACAAGAATAGCATTATTTTACGCAATATTTCACAAATTTTATTACAAATGATACGTTTATGTTGACATTTAATAATCATCTTTAAGTGAATAGTGAACAATTAATGGAAGAAATGTTTATAGAATTAGTTTATTATGTATGGCAGCTAGCCAGTCGCGTCCCCGACAAGAATAGCATTATTTTACGCAATATTTCACAAATTTTATTACAAATGGTACGTTTATATGTTGACATTTAATATTTATCTTTTAGTGAATAGTGAACAATTAAACGAAGAAATGTTTATAGTATTAGTTTATTATGTATGGCAGCTAGCCAGTCGCGTCCCCGACAAGAATAGCATTATTTTACGCAATATTTCACAAATTTTATTACAAATGATACGTTTATGTTGACATTTAATAATCATCTTTAAGTGAATAGTGAACAATTAATGGAAGAAATGTTTATAGAATTAGTTTATTATGTATGGCAGCTAGCCAGTCGCGTCCCCGACAAGAATAGCATTATTTTACGCAATATTTCACAAATTTTATTACAAATGGTACGTTTATATGTTGACATTTAATATTTATCTTTTAGTGAATAGTGAACAATTAAACGAAGAAATGTTTATAGTATTAGTTTATTATGTATGGCAGCTAGCCAGTCGCGTCCCCGACAAGAATAGCATTATTTTACGCAATATTTCACAAATTTTATTACAAATGATACGTTTATGTTGACATTTAATAATCATCTTTAAGTGAATAGTGAACAATTAATGGAAGAAATGTTTATAGAATTAGTTTATTATGTATGGCAGCTAGCCAGTCGCGTCCCCGACAAGAATAGCATTATTTTACGCAATATTTCACAAATTTTATTACAAATGGTACGTTTATATGTTGACATTTAATATTTATCTTTTAGTGAATAGTGAACAATTAAACGAAGAAATGTTTATAGTATTAGTTTATTATGTATGGCAGCTAGCCAGTCGCGTCCCCGACAAGAATAGCATTATTTTACGCAATATTTCACAAATTTTATTACAAATGATACGTTTATGTTGACATTTAATAATCATCTTTAAGTGAATAGTGAACAATTAATGGAAGAAATGTTTATAGAATTAGTTTATTATGTATGGCAGCTAGCCAGTCGCGTCCCCGACAAGAATAGCATTATTTTACGCAATATTTCACAAATTTTATTACAAATGGTACGTTTATATGTTGACATTTAATATTTATCTTTTAGTGAATAGTGAACAATTAAACGAAGAAATGTTTATAGTATTAGTTTATTATGTAAGGCAGCTAGCCAGTCGCGTCCCCGACAGGAATAGCATTATTTTACGCAATATTTCACAAATTTTATTACAAATGATACGTTTATGTTGACATTTAATAATCATCTTTAAGTGAATAGTGAACAATTAATGGAAGAAATGTTTATAGAATTAGTTTATTATGTATGGCAGCTAGCCAGTCGCGTCCCCGACAAGAATAGCATTATTTTACGCAATATTTCACAAATTTTATTACAAATGGTACGTTTATATGTTGACATTTAATATTTATCTTTTAGTGAATAGTGAACAATTAAACGAAGAAATGTTTATAGTATTAGTTTATTATGTATGGCAGCTAGCCAGTCGCGTCCCCGACAAGAATAGCATTATTTTAAGCAATATTTCACAAATTTTATTACAAATGATACGTTTATGTTGACATTATTGTTTTATAATTAAAATATTAAATAAATTAGTTTTGAATTAGTTTATTATGTATGGCAGCTAGCCAGTGTCGTCCCCGACAAGAAATGCATACAAACGCATAGAAACAGTTACGTTTTACAGTGTTTATACTATGTTTGGTGCCTTTGGTTTTTGTAGTAACGCTTGCATAGAAGTTATGTGCTATAAACTGTCTTAATGTCACGTATTTCTTTGTAAAGTTTAGCACGATTAATACTGCCGTTGTAAAACTGTTTGCAAGGTGTCAAACGCCATAAGGAACCATATGATTTGCATATGGTAATCGCAAAATGATTTTTAATATTTTTTTATGGCCTTTGTGTTAACAATATGCAAAAATTGTGTAGATATAAAATATCTTAGAATTTTTAGTAGTATTTTTAGGTGTTTTAGTTATTTTTATAAGGGCAGTATTAAGCAGAGTTGTAAATTTTGGGGCCTTATAACTCGGGAAGTATACGAGTGATTGCATTTATATTGTGAACGGACTCAAATGGGATGCCAAATAATACGTGTAGCAAATTTGGGTCGCGAATTATAAGGCCCCAAAATTTAAAGCCCCCCTTAATACTGCCCTTAGGAAAATAATTAAAACACACAAAAATGCTACTAAATATTCTAAGATATTTTATATCTATAAGATTTTTTCATATTGTTAACTCAAAGCTCGAAAAAAATTAAATCAAATATTGTAAATTTAAAATATGCAGTAAAAAATTGTTGTTATATCAAAATAATCTATAAAAAATTGTAAGACTATTTATATCTATAAAAAAAATTCAAATTGTTAACTAAAAGGCTATAAATAAATAAAAACAGGTCGCTCCGCATCGCATTAAGTATTAGGCGAGCAGAATGCATAGGAGCGTTTTACGCGTACCAAACCTTGTTATCATGGATACCTTACGTATTTAATTGCCTGCATTTTAATACAAAATGTGCTGTTTTCCACTAAGATAATTAAATATTTTATTATTTCTCTATTATATATTGCAATATATCGACAATATTCCGCCAAATTAGCTCTTAAATGCGAGTTAAACTAAGAATAACATGGATTATAAATTTTTGAATGTATTTATTGTTTATTTTAATTAAATCTGTATATATAGGTTATATAAATTATTTATAACTAATAATTAAATATCTTTAGGAGGTTTCACAATTATTTATTATTGTTCTTTGAAAGTTATCCGGTTTCTTAATACTTTAATTGAAAACTAATGAATTTTTATGAATGTTCATATTTATATATAAATAAAATCGTCGACATTATGTGAAATATTTTTTTTCGTACGGTTAAAACGTAATATTTTTAATACTTTAATTGAAAATTAATTCATTTTCATGTTCATATTAAATTAATATATAAATAAAGTCGTCGAAATTATGTGAAATATTGTTTCTATATAATTAAATGTATGAATAGAAGAATATAGAAGACAATTGTCAAATATCTATATTTGCATCCTCGTATAAACATGTTGGTCGCCACTGTTTCCGCTGTACAAACAATAAAACCTACGAACGTGAAGCCTATTCCCCTTTACGCTTTCTAAATCTTTTAACGTTTGTACCTGCTTCGTATCCTGCACAATACATCAAACAAAAGATACGTTAAGCAATTTTTATTCTTCTGTGATCATTCAAGAAACCATACAATGATTTCTGTTCATCTAAAACTATACATTCTAACAATTACAGCTACAAATAAATTGCCACCTAAATACATGTTGTAGCTCGCTTGTCTCGTGTCCTTGAATTCAAATATATATATATAACGTATATACTTGGATGTTAGTCGTCGCTCGCTCGTAAGAGCAAATTTGTGCCCTCTACTACTCTGAAGGTACCGGAGCGATTAACCCCTAATTTGCTACAAATATTATTTAACATACTATTTGCATCTTGTCGCAGTTTAAATCCAATCGCTCGTATACTTCCCGAGTTATAGGGCCCTAAAATTTAAAGCCCCCCTTAATACTGCCCTTATAAAAATAATTAAAACACTCAAAAATTCTACTAAAAATTCTAAGATATTTTATATCAACAGGATTTTTTCATACTGTTAACCTAAAGCTTGGAAAAAATTATTAAATATAGGATCCTAAAATTTGAAACCCTCCTTAATACTGCCCTTATAAAAATAATTTAAACACCAAAAAATGCTACTAAAAATTCTAAGATACTTTATGTCTACAGATTTTTTTCATATTGTTAACCCAAAGCTTGGAAAAAATTATTAAATATATGGTCCTAAAATTTAGAACCCCCCTTAATACTACCTTTAGAAAAATAATTTAAAAACCCAAAAATGCTACTAATAATTCTAAGATATTTTATGTCTACAAGATTTTTTCATATTGCTAACTTAAAGGCCGTAAAAAATTATTGAACATTTTAATTTTAATATACATACTTGATTCAGGTACGTATAACGCACCGATGCGTTCAGCTCGCCTTAAGGAAAATTGAAAATTAATTGGTTTTAATTATTATGGCCTATCGGTTCACAATTTGTAAAAAAATGGTTAAAAAGAAAGTCATTTTTTGATATTGTAAAAAATGAGTAGCGAGCATAATAATATAGGGAACTGTAATGCCATCCATTGATGGCTAGATTAGTTAATTCAACCATAAATGGCACTTTATATTATATTTTATCATTTTTTAGGGTTTTTGTACTTAAAATCAGAAAATATGAAAACAAAATTTTTGTAGATTATTTTAATATTCAAAATTATATTTAATAATTTTTCTCAAGCTTTGGGTTAACAATATGAAAAAATATTGTAGATATAAAATATCTTAGGATTTTTAGTAGAATTTTTGAGTGTTTTAATGGTTTTTATAAGGGCAGTATTAAGGGGGGTTCCAAATTTTAGGACCCTATATTTAATCATTTTTTCCAAGCTTTGGGTTAACAATATGAAAAAATCTTGTAAACATAAAATATCTTAGAATTATTAGTGGCATTTTTGGGTGTTTTAGTTCTTTTAATAAAGACAGTATTAAGGGGGCACAACATTTTGGGGTCCTATATTTAATAATTTTTTCCAAGCTTTGGGTTAACAATATGAAAAAATCTTGTAAACATAAAATATCTTAGAATTATTAGTGGCATTTTTGGGCCTTTTTGTTATTTTAGTAAAGGCAGTATTAAGGGGGGCTCAACATTTTGGGGTCCTATATTTAATAATTTTTTCCAAGCTTTGGGTTAACAATATGAAAAAATCTTGTAAACATAAAATATCTTAGAATTATTAGTGGCATTTTTGGGTGTTTTAGTTATTTTAATAAAGGCAGTATTAAGGAGGCACAAAATTTTGGGGTCCTATATTTAATAATTTTTTCCAAGCTTTGGGTAAACAATATGTAAAAATCTTGTAGATATAAAATATCTTAGAATTATTAGTGGCATTTTTGGGTATTTTAGTTATTTTTATAAGGGCAGTATTAAGGGGGGTTCCAAATTTTAGGACCCTATATTTAATAATTTTTTCCAAGCTTTGGGTTAACAATATGAAAAAATCTTGTAAACATAAAATATCTTAGAATTATTAGTGGCATTTTTGGGTGTTTTAGTTATTTTAATAAAGGCAGTATTAAGGGGGCACAAAATTTTGGGGTCCTATATTTAATAATTTTTTCCAAGCTTTGGGTAAACAATATGTAAAAATCTTGTAGATATAAAATATCTTAGAATTATTAGTGGCATTTTTGGGTATTTTAGTTATTTTTATAAGGGCAGTATTAAGGGGGGTTCCAAATTTTAGGACCCTATATTTAATCATTTTTTCCAAGCTTTGGGTTAACAATATGAAAAAATCTTGTAAACATAAAATATCTTAGAATTATTAGTGGCATTTTTAAGTGTTTTAGTTATTTTTATAAGGGCAGTATTAAGGGAGGCTCTACATTTTAGGTTCCTATATTTAATAATTTTTTCCAAGCTTTGGGTTAACAATATGAAAAAATCTTGTAGACATAAAGTATCTTAGAACTTTTAGTAGCATTTTTTAGTGTTTTAATTATTTTTATAAGGGCAGTATTAAAGGGGGTTTCAAATTTTGGGGCCCTATAACTCGGGAAGTATACGGGAGATTGGATTTAAACTGTGTAAGGATTCAAATGGGAACCTAAATAATATGTGTAGCAAATTTGGTGTGAATCGGTCTGTTACCTTCAAAGTAGTACGTGGGTTTACGAGCGAGCGACGACTAACATCCAAGTATATATGTTTGGATTCAGACATTCAGAGCGTCGAAATTATTTGATCCGAGAATAAATATAGGTTGTACTTCGTACGGCGAGTTAGAAATGAATTTTTATTTGTGCCATAATTGCTACAAATATTAAAATACATATAAAATCTTTATTTTAACTCCAAATACATTTTACAATCGATAAATTTCTATCACAGTCGTTCAGTACAATAGACAGCGGGACAATCCTTTAAATGGCAAAAGCCTTTCGTTTTCTTAATAACGGCAGTCGATTTTTTCGGCACTTCTAGCGGCGATTGCATGTTCACCTCGTAGTCCTTTAGCCGATGTCGATGACTGTGAGGCATGTCGGACATTTTGTACTCGGCGACGACATACTTGTCTTTCGGATGAAAATTCCGGGACGGGTCCGTCACCGGGCCAATTACTCTGCCGAGCTTTGGCCTTGCGTCACATTTCGTCGGGTACGTCACCCGACGTTTCTTCGGTGGCACCTCGTACTTGAGGTACATCGGATGCAATTTGCGGCATTGCAAATCGAGCAGGCGCGCCCCCACCGTCGAGAAACGGGGCATCGGGTTGCACAGGTCCCGCTTAAATGGGGCATCCTTGTCGCGCTCCATCCGGTGGATTATCTCTTCTTCCTGTGTTCTTGGCTGAGGACGACATTTTTTTTAACGCTTTTTTTGTTTATTTGTCTTCGAAATGATGCTTACCGAATGTGGTATGTGTACACTTGGTACTTCTAAAATAAATGCAGCCCCTTTAGTCCTTTGGACTTTGCTCCTAGGAATATCTTCCATCATCGTCTGTATGAAGCACGGAATTTCTTCGAATTCACATTTTTGACAGACTAACATACGGCACGTTTCCTTTGGAGGCTTCTTCTTTTTGCGCCCAAATATCGACTCCCAGAACGTGTCTTTACGCACGACTTTTGGGCGACATTGGACTTGGTGCTTGCTACAATCGTAGGCAAGTTCTTTGAAAAGGTTTGGATTTTGAAGAATCGATCTGGAATTAACACATTTATTTCAGCCCGCGAAATACAAAAATTGGGCCACTATTAAGGATTGTTCACAGCTAAATTATTAGTAATTAAGCTTAGAAATTATAAGTAATAATACCAGTTTGTTGTATGACATGCAAAGTTAACGTCCACAGCAACAAAATTTATCATTAATTGTGTTAATTTTGTAGCTTGGAATGCTGGCATTGCTTGTCATAATACAAACTAGATTATATTATTTTCTAATCATTTGGTTCGCTGTGAACAATCCTTTACTTTAGGCCGAAATTTTAAAATATGCATTAAAAAATTGTTATTATATCAAAATAATCTAGGAAAAATTGTGCAACTGTTTATATTTATAAGATTTTTTCAAATTGTTAACCAAAAGGCTATAAATAAATAAAAACAGGTCGCTCCGCATCGCATTAAGTATCAGGCGAGCAGAATGCGTATCTTGTTATCATTTATATCTTACGTATTTAATTATTGCCTGCATTTTAATACAAAAAGTGCTGTTTTCCACTAAGATAATTAAATATATTTTATTGTTTTTCTATCATATATTGCAATATTTCGCAAAATTAGCTCTTAAATGCGAGTTAAACTAAGCATAACATGGATTATAAAATTTTGAAATGTATTTATTGTTAATTTTAATGCAATCTATATATATATATATATATATATATATATATATATATATATATATATATATATATATATATATATATATATATATATATATATATATATATATATATATAGGTTATATAAATTATTTATAACTAATATTAACATATCTTTATTTATATATATATATATATATATATATATATATATATATATATATATATATATATATATATATATATTATTATGTTTATTTCAACCCGCGAAATACGAAAATTGGTGTCCGCGTAAACCTGGGTTATTCTTAAGGCGGTGTATCACATTACGAGGATTATCGATAGTTTCACATCGATTTTGCGATGTTTTTGTCAGTTTTCCGATGTCACTTCTAAAGGATTGTTCACAGCAAAAAGAATTAGTAATTAAGCTTAGAAATTATAAACAATAATTTCAGTTTGTTGTATGATATATAAGGTTAACGTTCACAGCAACAAAATGTATCATACATTGTGTTAATTTTGTTGCTTAGAATGCTAGCATTGCTTGTCATAATACAAACTAGATTGTTATTTGTAATTTTCTAAGTTAAATTACTGATTGTTTCGCTGTGAACAATCCTTTATGTGATAGGGAGCAAATAATAGGCGTTTAACTATGAAACGTGTTCGTGTGTCCAATTATCGATGTGTCTTGTGTTGTGCGCATGATCAACTTAAAGAAATGTCCCTGTTTTTGTTGTTAGCTGTCAGTTGTGTTGTTTGCATTCATTGTAGATTTATTATATTTATTTTAAAATGGCGAATGCAAGAAAGAAAATAAAATGATCTCCGCTTGTTTACATATCATTAGAATACCACTACCAAGTAAAGAAATTTACTAATTTCTGATGTCAATTTGCTAATGTGATAGATAAACAGATATCGATCATCGGTATCTCGTAAAGAAGGAGAGGATATCGATATCCTTGTAGTGTGATACCGCCATTATGTGTCAAGTGAATGAAAATGTGAGAATTAGTGACAAATTTAAACAGCTAACATCTAAATGTATCAACAAATCGGTAAAACTTACCTTCTTGCGATTGGCCTCAATTTCTTGTTGAGTATAGATGTAATAGATAACAAATGAGAATTTCGATAACTCAATAAATAAATGAGTTTAGTACTAAAAATTTTTTGAATGTGGCTGTTGGCCATCACAAATCCAAAATTTTCACAAAAAAAAATTGCTACGATTGATTTGATATGAAACAATGGAATTATGAAAAATTTGGAATATTTACACCTACCTTGATATCTTGAATTTTATTTCACATTCAAGCTTTTGTTTTAAACATCGAATAAACTTAAAACACTTTTATTAAAACCACATTTTTAAGGAATTATTTAAAACTGACTTTTAAATACAAAATATAAGATAATAAGTATTGCAAACAAGATTTAATACGCGTGAAACGCACCTGTGCATTCTGCTCGCCTGATAAGTAATGCGAAGCAAACAACCGGCATTTAATTATTATGGCCTTTTGGTTAACAATTTGTTATATATTATATAAATGTTATAGATAAGTTGCACAATTTTTTATAGATTATATTGATAAAAAAGAATTTTTTTAGTGCATATTTTAAAATTCAAATCTATAATATTCAATAATTTTTTTCGGGTTTTGTGTTAACAATATGTAAAAATCATGTAGACATAAAATATCTTAGACAATTTAGTACAATTCCCGAGTTATAGGGCCCCAAAATTTGGAACCCCCC
Organism: Leistus spinibarbis; assembly: GCA_933228885.1. NCBI lineage: Eukaryota > Metazoa > Arthropoda > Insecta > Coleoptera > Carabidae > Leistus > Leistus spinibarbis. The sequence continues at coordinate 1,637,686 of OW121811.1, read as the reverse complement.
TTAATACTGCCCTTATAAAAATAATTAGAACACCTAAAAATTCTACTAATAATCCTAAGATATTTTATTTCTACAAGATTTTTTCATATTGTTAACTCCAAAGCCGCAAAAAATTATTAAATATTATAAATTTGCATTATAAAATATGCACTAAAGGTACCGGCGCGATTTACACCAAATTTGGTACACTAATTATTTGGCCCCCCATTTGAACCCATTCGCAGTTTAAATCCAATCGCCCGTATACTTCCCGAGTTATAGGGCCCCAAAATTTGGCACCCCCCTTTAAACTGCCCTTATAAAAATAATTAAAACACCTAAAATTCTACTAATAATTCTAAGATATTTTATATCTACGAGATTTATTCATATTGTTAACTCCAAAGCCGCAAAAAATTATTAAATATTATAAATTTGCATTATAAAATATGCACTAAAGGTACCGGCGCGATTTACACCAAATTTGGTACACTAATTATTTGGCCCCCCATTTGAACCCATTCGCAGTTTAAATCCAATCGCCCGTATACTTCCCGAGTTATAGGGCCCCAAAATTTGGCACCCCCCCTTTAAACTGCCCTTATAAAAATAATTAAAACACCTAAAAATTCTACTAATAATTCTAAGATATTTTATATCTACGAGATTTTTTCATATTGTTAACAGAAAAGCCGCAAAAAATTATTAAATATTATAAATTTGCATTATAAAATATGCACTAAAGGTACCGGCGCGATTTACACCAAATTTGGTACACTAATTATTTGGCCCCCCATTTGAACCCATTCGCAGTTTAAATCCAATCGCCCGTATACTTCCCGAGTTATAGGGCCCCAAAATTTGGCACCCCCCTTTAAACTGCCCTTATAAAAATAATTAAAACACCTAAAATTCTACTAATAATTCTAAGATATTTTATATCTACGAGATTTATTCATATTGTTAACTCCAAAGCCGCAAAAAAATATTAAATATTATAAATTTGCATTATAAAATATGCACTAAAGGTACCAGCGCGATTTACACCAAATTTGGTACACTAATTATTTGGCCCCCCATTTGAACCCATTCGCAGTTTAAATCCAATCGCCCGTATACTTCCCGAGTTATAGGGCCCCAAAATTTGGCACCCCCCTTTAAACTGCCCTTATAAAAATAATTAAAACACCTAAAATTCTACTAATAATTCTAAGATATTTTATATCTACGAGATTTTTTCATATTGTTAACTCCAAAGCCGCAAAAAATTATTAAATATTATAAATTTGCATTATAAAATATGCACTAAAGGTACCAGCGCGATTTACACCAAATTTGGTACACTAATTATTTGGCCCCCCATTTGAACCCATTCGCAGTTTAAATCCAATCGCCCGTATACTTCCCGAGTTATAGGGCCCCAAAATTTGGCACCCCCCCTTTAAACTGCCCTTATAAAAATAATTAAAACACCTAAAATTCTACTAATAATTCTAAGATATTTTATATCTACGAGATTTTTTCATATTGTTAACTCCAAAGCCGCAAAAAATTATTAAATATTATAAATTTGCATTATAAAATATGCACTAAAGGTACCGGCGCGATTTACACCAAATTTGGTACACTAATTATTTGGCCCCCCATTTGAACCCATTCGCAGTTTAAATCCAATCGCCCGTATACTTCCCGAGTTATAGGGCCCCAAAATTTGGCACCCCCCTTTAAACTGCCCTTATAAAAATAATTAAAACACCTAAAATTCTACTAATAATTCTAAGATATTTTATATCTACGAGATTTATTCATATTGTTAACTCCAAAGCCGCAAAAAAATATTAAATATTATAAATTTGCATTATAAAATATGCACTAAAGGTACCAGCGCGATTTACACCAAATTTGGTACACTAATTATTTGAACCCCCATTTGAACCCATTCGCAGTTTAAATCCAATCGCCCGTATACTTCCCGAGTTATAGGGCCCCAAAATTTGGCACCCCCCTTTAAACTGCCCTTATAAAAATAATTAAAACACCTAAAATTCTACTAATAATTCTAAGATATTTTATATCTACGAGATTTTTTCATATTGTTAACTCCAAAGCCGCAAAAAATTATTAAATATTATAAATTTGCATTATAAAATATGCACTAAAGGTACCAGCGCGATTTACACCAAATTTGGTACACTAATTATTTGGCCCCCCATTTGAACCCATTCGCAGTTTAAATCCAATCGCCCGTATACTTCCCGAGTTATAGGGCCCCAAAATTTGGCACCCCCCCTTTAAACTGCCCTTATAAAAATAATTAAAACACCTAAAATTCTACTAATAATTCTAAGATATTTTATATCTACGAGATTTTTTCATATTGTTAACTCCAAAGCCGCAAAAAATTATTAAATATTATAAATTTGCATTATAAAATATGCACTAAAGGTACCGGCGCGATTTACACCAAATTTGGTACACTAATTATTTGGCCCCCCATTTGAACCCATTCGCAGTTTAAATCCAATCGCCCGTATACTTCCCGAGTTATAGGGCCCCAAAATTTGGCACCCCCCTTTAAACTGCCCTTATAAAAATAATTAAAACACCTAAAATTCTACTAATAATTCTAACATATTTTATATCTACGAGATTTTTTCATATTGTTAACTCCAAAGCCGCAAAAAATTATTAAATATTATAAATTTGCATTATAAAATATGCACTAAAGGTACCGGCGCGATTTACACCAAATTTGGTACACTAATTATTTGGCCCCCCATTTGAACCCATTCGCAGTTTAAATCCAATCGCCCGTATACTTCCCGAGTTATAGGGCCCCAAAATTTGGCACCTCCCTTAATACTGCCCTTATAAAAATAATTAAAACACCTAAAAATTCTACTAATAATTCTAAGATATTTTATATCTACGAGATTTTTTCATATTGTTAACAGAAAAGCCGCAAAAAATTATTGAATATTATTTTGAATTATAAAATATGCAATAATATCAAAATTATTTTTTTATATTACTTATAAGGCAAGCTTGCTAAGCTAAGCTTGCCAATTTCTTCACAGTTTTAAGATATCTCAAGGTAGATTTTGTTAAGAAAGTGTGTAAAATTAAGATATATATCGTATATAATTTTATGTATGTAGCAAAAATATGTGATTTCATAACATTAAACTAGAAAATAAAAATAAACATTATGAATTGTTTAGATTTTTGTCATTTATAGTTACATTTATTTTCTTGAGAAAGTCGTGAATAAAAAGTGAAAATTGTTTATCCTAATAACGAGTTTAATAAATATTGCGGCATTTTCTCAAGACGCTGCCGCAGCAATAACCAATTACTAAAGGCTTTAAAAACGGTTTTATACGGCACAATAAACTATAAACTTAATTATTAATCATTTAATCATTTAATGTATATTTATAATTCAATTTTTCCTACAACTACAAGCAAATGAACTTAGCTTTGAAATCTATAATTTGAAAAATTACCAAGCATAATTCTATTAATTTTATAACGCATTAAATATTTTATAGGCTTCGCGATTGTTTTAAATACTTCCTTATATTTTTCTTATTACAGAAGCTAAAACTTTAGATTTTACGGTATCATTTCAAGTGCTGCGCCGTAACTGACGGCCGCTGAAGCAGCTGGTAAGTTACGGCGTCATGCAGTATTAAAAGAAATAGAAAACTAATGGATGTATGTTCTGCTTATCGCGTTTTGAACATCTGTGTTTTATGCTTAATATATTTTTAATGCAACCTACTTTGAAGATCTTAAACAAAGATTTGTTAGATTCGTAAATGAGAAAATCATTATTTTAGTTTTAAATATATGATTTTGCTACGTGTATGTTTAAACATATTGGTAAATGATACTCTCTCAATAACACTTTCAATTTCATCGATATTATATCAGTATAATAAAATTAAACAAAGTACTATATAATTTACAGAGAAGTGAGAGGTATTTCTGACGTAAACAAAAAATGGTTGACCATGCTTCAATAACCATACAAAATAAACTAGATTCTAGATCGGATATCAACGGATATTGCATATTTACTATCTTATACGTACGCATATACGAATCAAACAAAATTCAAACTGACTTTCTTTTATGAAGTAAGTCGAGTACAGCCACTCCACATTTCTGTGGTGTGGTAATTAAATGGCCTTTTTGTGGACCACTTAATGCCAAAGGCACCTATGTCATAGGTGTCGCCGGAAAACGACAAAGAAAACTGTAATAATTATAGATATTTATTTAAATGATCTATAGTTGTTTTGTGGATCATTTAACGCCGAAGGCAACTTAGTGACCTTTTTATATTCTGTTTGACTTCGGTGTAGGTGTTTCTAGTGTCGTTAAAAATAACGACAATCAAATATGGATCTAGTGACTCATTTTATTTATATACCTGTTTTTTATTAACTTCCACGTATTTTCACTACACCAAAGCGTAATTCTCTAAACAACAAAATCTTAGGTGCAACGCACTTATGCGTCCAGCTCGCCTTATAAGTAATATATGCGATACAAAAAGTTTAAAATATTTTTTTATGGCTTTTGGGTAACCAATATGAAAAATTCTTGTAGGTATAAAATATCTTAGAATTATTAATAGAATTTTTGGGTGTTAAAATTATTTTTATAAGTGCAGTATTAAGGGGAGTTTTAAATTTTGGGGCCTTATAACTCTGGAAGTATAAGGGCGATTGGATTTAAACTGCGAGGGGATTAAAATGGGGTGCCAAATAATATGTGTACTAAATATAATGTAAATCGCGCTAATGCCTTTAGTGCATATTTTAAAATTATTAAAATTATTTTTTATGACCTTTGGGTAAACAATATGAAAAATCTTGCAAATATAAAATATCTTAGAATTATTAGTAAAATTTTTGGGTGTTTAAATTATTTTTCTAAAGAGTGTATTAAGGGGGGTTCTAAATTTTGGGGCCCTATAACTCGGGAAGTATACGGGCGATTCAATTTAAACTACTAGTAAATTTAAATAGGATTCCAAATAATATATGTACCAAATTTGGTGTAAATCGCGCTAATGCCTTTAGTGCATATTTTAAAATTGATAATTAAAATTTTCAATAATTTTTTATGGCTTTTAGGTAAACAATATGAAAAAATCTTGTAAACATAAAATATCTTAGAATTATTAGTAAAAATTTTGGGTGTTTAAATTATTTTTCTAAAGGGTGTATTAAGGGGGGTTTTAAATTTTGGGGCCCTATAACTCGGGAAGTATACGGGCGATTGAATTTAAATTGCAACGGAATTTCAATAGGGTGCCAAATAATATGTGTACCAAATTTGGTGTAAATCGCGCCGGTACCTTTAGTGCATATTTTATAATTCAAATTTATAATATTTAATATTTTTTTGCGGCTTTGGAGTTAACAATATGAAAAAATCTTCTAGATTTAAAATAACTTAGAATTATTAGTAGAATTTTTGGGCGTTTAAATTATTTTTCTAAAAGGTGTATTAAGGGGGGTTCTAAATTTTGGGGCCCTATAACTCGAGAAGTATACGGGCGATTGGATTTAAACTGCGACAAGATGCAAATAGGATGCCAAATAATATGTGCACCAAATTTGGAGTGAATCGCTCTGGTACCTTCAAAGTAGTAAAGGACATATATATATATATATATATATATATATATATATATATATATATATATATATATATATATATATATATATATATATATAAAGTCGAGTGCAGGCCACATAGTGCTTGTGTAATAGAGTGGGCTCAGATAACGGTGAATTATCAAATAGAATTGAGATTTAATGCTCTAAATACAAACTGTATAATTTAAAACAATAAAGTATAAGTATAGTTATTTACTTAACACTTTTTAACAGAGTGAAACTTGAATTAAATTAACATATATTTTAATGTATGTTCACATTACATCGTTTCCATTACTCAATGTAACAATTCACACTATAGTTGTAAAAGACATTTTGATGATTTCGCGATACGCAATTGGCAAAGAAATAAACAAAAAAGTTTCCGAAGATCTATATCATATATTTCTGTGCCAAAAATGTAGGATCAATAAATAGGTTTTAACCTTTTCGGAAAATACGACATTTTGAGAACGGCATAATGGTGCCATTCTCAAAATGTCACCCCTGGTTACAAGCGGGGGCCGTGAAGGTGACACCGGAACTGAAATGATTGAATTTCACATAAATGCCGTTTTCCAAATCACTTAGTTTCATCACGAAGCTTAATCATGCAGTTTATTCTCATTCTGGTTGACTTATTGTTTAAAATGTCGTCATTTAGCACGTGAATAAAACCGTCAACTAATCACTGTTTACGCTAATTGTCTAATTGCGTCATATTTACAATACTCTTAAAAATCATTATTAATTTTTAACATAAATACAATTTTTGTTTTCCTTTGTTCTTATTTATAAACATTTATTTATTTTCAAAAATTATAATCACTGGCAAACAAGATTTGGTACGCGTAAAACGCACCAATGCGTAGATCTCGCCTTTAGATATGCTTTGCAAGTAGAGGTTGTTAATTATTATGGCCTTTTGGTTAACAATTTGAAAAAATGTTATAGATATAAAAACTCTTACAATTTTTTATAGATATTTTGATATAAAAACAATTTTTAACTCCATATTTTAAAATTCAAAATTAATTTAATTTTTTTCAGGCTTTGAGTTAACAATATGTAAAAATCATGTAGATATAAAATATATTAGAATTATTAGTAGAATTTTTAAGTGTTTTAATTATTTTTATAAGGGCAGTATTAAGGTGGGCTCCAAATTTTGGGACCCTATAACTCAGGAAGTATACAAACGATTGGATTTAAACTCCGAGCGGATACAAATAGGATACTAAATAACATGTGTACCAAATTTGGTTAAAATCACTTTGGTACCTTCAGAGTAGTATAAAGTACCAATTTTGTCTTACGAGTATTTGAGTTAAATATATATTTTTGATTCATGGTTGGAATTTTTTTGATCCGAGAATGCTACAGACACACACCCGAATGTTTTAGCTTCTCCGGTACTTCGTACAGCGAGCTAATAAATTTAATATCAACATTATTATTTATTATAATTTTTTTATAGCTTTCACGATCACAATTTTAGAAAAATTGCAAAACATAAAATATCTTAGAATTATTTATAAAAAATTGCAGTATTTTTAAATTTTCCCTAAGGGCAGTATTAAGGGGGGCTCTAAATTTTGGGGCCCTATTACTCCGGAACTGTACAGACGATTGGGTTTAAAATGCAATGGGAACTTCTTGACTACTCAAGTAGTATATATACCAAATTTCATTAAAATCGAGCCGGTACCTTCAGAGCGAGCGAGATACATACACCCAAACATATGATTCATTCTTTAAATAAATTTAAGCATTGATAAGATATGTTTTATTTGATAATATCGATAAAAACTATATTAAAATCGATTATGTAATGTATATTTTTAATTTTAGAAATTAATTTATACAAAATTACAGATAACGATAAAGGGAAATATTTATTATTTTTTTTAATAATTATCTAGTAATAAAATAAATTATTTATATATCTGAAAGTAAATCTAAATTTGTAATTTATTGTAAAGACGATTATAAATCACAATTTTACTCACATAAAGCAAATATAATTATGTATTATAAATTCACGCTTTAAAAGAGAATAAATTGACACAGTGACCTTCATTTTTCGGAACTATACAATAATTATCTATAGAAATAATTAATAAACCGAATATTGTTCCAAATTTTACATAAATGAAACTTAATTATTTAATTTCATATTTCCTTCGATTTCAATTTTTTTCTCAGGTATGAAAATAGGTATCAATTTGGGGCTTAATCCACATTAAAGCTCGTCTTCTTGTCTTCATAAAAATATTTTTTTCGTAAAAAAATATATGAAACTTTTCTAGATAATGCGAATAGTATGTATAAGTCACCACTAAACGGGGGAACTCGTATCTCACGAACGGGTCATCTAAATTTAATTTTAATGCTAGATTCTTAAAGCGTATAAAATGCTCTGGTGCTAAAAGCAACATTTAGTATAAAAAGTGCATATTTGACAAAATGGCGGCCGTGTAAAAAAAAAGAAATTTTCTTATAACTTTAGGGCGCTATAAACAATAGTAATTTATAATAATATAAGCATATTATTAATAAAAGCTTTAATAAACAATATATACTTTCATTTAAAGTAAAGAATAAAAAAATCGGTCGATTAGTTCTTGAGAAAATAATTTGCCCAGTTTTGAAAAGGTAGTTTCGAGAAAATAGCGTTTAAAGATTTACTTAAACACGCCTTTAAGGGATAAATTACCACTTCAAACTATCAAAAAATCGATTTTTTTGATTCAAGGATTTATTTGTTTGTAAAATATATTGCTAAATCATTCAAATCTATGTATTACGTGTATGTAGGACAACAATTAACTAATTAGAAAAACTAATTAGCTGTCTGTCGCACATGAGAAAAATGAAATAAGAAACAACATGGCATAAACATTGTGTCTTACGTTTTCTTTGTTAACAAACTATATCCGGTGTATTTTTATATAAACATCATGAGAAATAGGTATTCAGAGCATGAATTTTCCTCAACAAATTATTTCCTTAATCAAAGATTTATCTTGACGCATCTTATTATAAATATTAGCATTCACAAAGATAAATATAGTCGACTTAAGTAAATATTTGTACTTCTGGTACAATTTAAAACTATATAGTTATATAACCACTCATTTAAATATACACTAGTAATTTAAAACAACGCACAAAGTCGTTATACTTAGTTTTACTTACGTCCTAGACAATCTGTAGAAATATATGTCCTAAACAATCAGTTTTCTCGTAACTGGTACATTTTTTGAAGAAACTTTTCAAACAAAAGTTGTGCAAAATATTAATAGCTTTCATTATGTACATAACTAATTTTGCTATAAGTGCAGCCGTTTTAGTGATATTAGTGATAAAGGAAGTATGAATCGTATGATTTAAAATAACATATTCCGTAGTAGTTTTCTCGTAACTGGTACATTTATTGAAGAAACTTTTCAAACAAAAGTTGTGTGAAATATTAATATCTTTCATTATGTATATAACTATTTTTGCCATAAGTGCAGCCGTTTTTGTGATATTGGTGATAAAGGAAGTATGAATCGTATGACATACAATAACATATTCTGTAGTAGTTTTCTCGCAACTGGTATATTTCTTGAAAAAACTTTTCAAACAAAAGTTGTGCAAAATATTAATATCTTTCATTATGTACATAACTATTTTTGCTATAAATGCAGCCGTTTTAGTGATATTGGTGATAAAGAAAGTATGAATCGTATGTCGTAAGTAGTAGTAGTTTTCTCGCAACTGGTACATTTTTTGGAAAAACTTTTCAAACAAAAGTTGTCCAAAATATGAATATCTTTCATTATGTACATAACTATTTTTGCTATAAGTGCAGCCGTTTTAGAGATATTGCACATAGAATACGTTGAAATTTCGAGTACGCATTCTTTTATAAATAAAATATTAGTTTATATTATGTTTTTTTTCGTAATAAACAAAAGTTGCTAGAAATTTTAATATGTTTAACTTTCATTAGAACCACTTTTTTTCTAACTCATGCCGTTTCCTATACATTAAAATAGTAGCAGAAGTAATCTGTGACTTCCGGTTAAGATATTTTTTTCAAAATTTAATGTCGGTGTATGCAAATATGTTTTTTTGTGTTACACCGAATAAAAGTTAAAAATAAATATGATATGGTGTCTGCCCTTGAAATTTAGGTAGCATTATCGATTGCCATGAATTTTATATGTCAAATTAACGGAATAAGGTAAAAATGCCAACTAATTTGAAAGCACTACAGTGGCGTACCTTACATTGGGGGCCAGAACGATTATTTTTACAATTAAAACACTGTGATTTAAATTCTAGGAATAGAATTTTTATTCACGCGAAAAAATCGATTAAATTGTTATTTGAAGTATTTCTCACGTGTATAAAAACAATAATAAACGGACCTACGTCAAATATGGTTCTAATCTAGTTACAAATTACCGAAACCTTGGCCAAATACGTAAATTACAGTGTAAAAATGTAACAATAGGCAACATAAAAACTTGGATATGGCTCGTAATTTTTAAATCTTTTTTATTATTTCCTCAGTATTGTGAAATCTTGTATTGCAGAACAAAAATATTCAAGGATTTATTTACTATATTTAAATTGGTCATACATAAATCACAGTAATATATTAATAACAATAATTATATTGTTAGCAGGGTTACCACACTTGGGTGAAGACGTATTTGCGATTCTTAAAAACGCTTTTGTAGGGTAATCATTAGTTTGAAATTCAAATCAATAAGCGATCAATTCTAAATGTTAACAGAAACGCTTAAATAAATTATGATTCACGTTTATGCGGTCAGCATTTCAAAGATGTCATCATTAGGTCATCTTTGTTTATATATTAGTCATTTTTAATAATTGAGCATATTTTGCAAAAAAGAAAACGGTTTTTTATATTTTTATATTTAATGTATGAAAGAAATTTAAAAATATTGTGTCCATTTAAAACAATACCGCAATAAATGCATTGTAACCAATTAAGGGACAAATTAATCAACACAAAATGCATGAAATATGAGACAATATTTGTAAGGAGTTGCCATAGTAATCGGTAAACACTCGCAATGCGACGGACAGTTAATTTATACTTAAAGATTTTTTGTTCGGACTCATTTATTTTTAATACTACGTCATGCTATTTTTCATGCAAAATAGGTAAATATACCAGATAATCATTCAATTAGCGGCTAATACAGGTCAGTAAGCCTTACCACCCCTTAAAAATGAGCATTTTATTAATCCTGGATTAAGAGCTATTTATGAGCCCTTCAAATAACTCAAAACAAATTTTTGAGTTGCAACCCCTATGCAGAAAATAGCTCATTTCGTTGGTGAGATTAACTGGACGGTCAGTAAGCCTTACCACCCCTTAAAAATGAGCATTTTATTAATCCTGCATTAAGAGCTATTTATGAGCCCTTCAAATAACTCAAAACATATTTTTGAGTTGCAACCCCTATGCAGAAAATAGCTCATTTCGTTGGTGAGATTAACTGGACGGTCAGTAAGCCTTACCACCCCTTAAAAATGAGCATTTTATTAATCCTGCATTAAGAGCTATTTATGAGCCCTTCAAATAACTCAAAACATATTTTTGAGTTGCAACCCCTATGCAGAAAATAGCTCATTTCGTTGGTGAGATTAACTGGACGGTCAGTAAGCCTTACCACCCCTTAAAAATGAGTATTTTATTAATCCTGGATTAAGAGCTATTTATGAGCCCTTCAAATAACTCAAAACATATTTTTGAGTTGCAACCCTTATGCAGAAAATAGCTCATTTCGTTGGTGAGATTAACTGGACGGTCAGTAAGCCTTACCACCCCTTAAAAATGAGCATTTTATTAATCCTGCATTAAGAGCTATTTATGAGCCCTTCAAATAACTCAAAACATATTTTTGAGTTGCAACCCCTATGCAGAAAATAGCTCATTTCGTTGGTGAGATTAACTGGACGGTCAGTAAGCCTTACCACCCCTTAAAAATGAGCATTTTATTAATCCTGCATTAAGAGCTATTTATGAGCCCTTCAAATAACTCAAAACATATTTTTGAGTTGCAACCCCTATGCAGAAAATAGCTCATTTCGTTGGTGAGATTAACTGGACGGTCAGTAAGCCTTACCACCCCTTAAAAATGAGCATTTTATTAATCCTGCATTAAGAGCTATTTATGAGCCCTTCAAATAACTCAAAACATATTTTTGAGTTGCAACCCCTATGCAGAAAATAGCTCATTTCGTTGGTGAGATTAACTGGACGGTCAGTAAGCCTTACCACCCCTTAAAAATGAGTATTTTATTAATCCTGGATTAAGAGCTATTTATGAGCCCTTCAAATAACTCAAAACATATTTTTGAGTTGCAACCCTTATGCAGAAAATAGCTCATTTCGTTGGTGAGATTAACTGGACGGTCAGTAAGCCTTACCACCCCTTAAAAATGAGCATTTTATTAATCCTGCATTAAGAGCTATTTATGAGCCCTTCAAATAACTCAAAACATATTTTTGAGTTGCAACCCCTATGCAGAAAATAGCTCATTTCGTTGGTGAGATTAACTGGACGGTCAGTAAGCCTTACCACCCCTTAAAAATGAGCATTTTATTAATCCTGCATTAAGAGCTATTTATGAGCCCTTCAAATAACTCAAAACATATTTTTGAGTTGCAACCCCTATGCAGAAAATAGCTCATTTCGTTGGTGAGATTAACTGGACGGTCAGTAAGCCTTACCACCCCTTTAAAATGAGCATTTTATTAATCCTGGATTAAGAGCTATGTATGAGCTCTTCAAATACAAATGTGCTAAAACCCTATAGGCCCAAGATACCTATTATTATAATTCTCAAGGTCACGCGACTGAAGCGACTCTAGCGTACCATGTAAATAAATGTACTCGTTGTCAATCGCGCGACTGAAGCGACTCAAGCGACTCTACTACTACATGAAGTCGTGAGAGTCGCGCGACAAGAACGTTTTATCATGAAAAATTGATAATTTACGTTTATGTGAATTGGTAGGACAACATTTTCTAAAAATCGCTTCAATCTTTCAATAGATGTCTTTCTATTAAATGTATCTGGAATCCCTCTTATTCTCTAGCAGTGAAAGGATCACTAGGACTGTTTCTCCATAACTCTAATCACAGCAGGAACTTGTACTCTTCTTCTTCCTCTTCTTCGTCCTTTTCTTCATCCTCTTCTTCGTCCTCGTCTTTGTCCTCGTCTTTGTCCTCTTCTTTATTCTCGTCTTTGTCCTCTTCTTCATCCTCTTTTTCATCTTCTTCTTCGTCCTCGTCTTCGTCCTCTTCCATATAATTAAGTTTAAGCGATAGTGAACTCCATGACATGTGCAAACAACTTAAAGTCGTACGATCCAAGTCGCTTCAGTCGCGTGATTGTCACTCGACCTTCAGAAGAGAGAAATCTCTCAAAATTGAATCCTTATCTCAGATAATTATGAGATATTTATGAACTCAATAGGCTCAAGCTACTTATTTTTATTTTCGTCACAAGAATAAAAACACTCTCAAATTATGAGCTATTTAGTGCTTTTCGAATAACTGAGATATGATTTTTGAGTTATTTATGAGTTATATAGCTCATAATTTGAGAGTATTTTTAAAATTTTGAGCTGGTAGTTAAGGCAGCTGTACACAAGTGATTTTATTTATTTTTTCAAAACGTATTTAAATCGTTTATATTAAAATTTATATTAATGTAATTATGTTAATAAAGAATGGGCTGTGTATGATATGGGCACATAGTTACTACAATTATTTATGTTTGTTACAGGCTGTCGAACAAGATAGATACGTCCTAAAACGTAAACTAGTCTCTAAAGAATCCGAATGTGATTCAAGGATAATAGAGCTCCAAAACGACATCGCCGAGCTATCAGAGAAACTATCAAACCGTGAGCAACAGCTTAAACAATGGGAGCGAGATAAGGGGAGCTTAGTGACTGAGCTCAACTCCCAAAACGCTCGGTTAACAACACAACTTAAAGAATCCGCCTCAATAGAATCACAACTCCAAATACAAATCCAAACTCTAAAAGAACGTTGTAGCATGGGTAAATCTAGTCTCCAAGAGCATGTAGCAAGCGTCGATAGTTTACGGGACGAATTAAACATTTTATCGGATAAAAACTCGGAATTGGAACGCCGATTGCATATGGCTGCCGCTGAGCGGGACTCATTAGCGTCGGCGTTGGAGGAAGCGTCGGATCGCATCCTAGGACTGGAGAGGCATGCTCGGGAGCAGGAGATTAGGTGGCAGCATTCGATCAAGGAGTATGATTTGCCTCAGGAGCGGATTTCGATAGAAGAACGGCTTGCAAGTAAGTTTACACTACCCAAGTACTTAGCCTCACCGGCCTATGGCGCCACTGTCGCAAGAGATATAGCACAAAATGCCTAAAGACGTAATAAGGACGTCCAATGGATGACATCTTAAAATATGACATCTATTCGACGTCTTTAGGCATTCTGTGCTATATGGCAACCTATTTTGCAGTATAGCAAAAGTGACAATTAGTTATATGGATTGTGTCATTAAAAATAAAAAATGAAATTTCCAACCATGTTTCTAAATATGTTTGAATTATCTCTTCAACATTTTATTTCTCTAATAATCAGAATTATACATTTAACTTGCAGTTATTATAATTTTACCAACAATAGAATCGTACCGCAGCTCATATTTTCAAAATACACTGCATTTTGGCCATTTTGTAGTGAAAATATTAACTATGAATTAAATAAATGGACGGCATTTCACGTATTTGCTTAAAAATATATGCAAATTAGGCAATATGTACATTTATTTCATATTAAATACTTAAAAATTGCATAATAACATATGTTACTCCCCTTAAACTTAAGATTTACTCATTCAAACAATGTTTACGTAACTCGTACGTCACTAATGCACATTGAAATACTGTTTTTGGAGCTCACACGTGCGGTAGCACTTTTATTTATATTTGTTCTTTGCTCATTTTAACATAAATGCTTAAAATAGCGACATTCACAAACTGCAAATTAGAATAATTACAACTTCATTTTATTAACTAACTAAATTATGTATATTTGTCATTGACGCATACAATATCAATATAATATAGCAGATCAGCCACTCTGTGTAAAGTACACAACACACTAAATACACTTCAATACATCAAATTCATTGAAGATTTATCACAAATTACTTTTTTGACCATTTCATTGTGACGTTTGATTCGTTTTTGTCTATTTCAAAGCAGACTGAACTTCAGAAGGGTAGTGATTGTTTTATTTCAGTGTATAAACAATGTTTCCGTAACTCGTACGTCACTAATGCACATTGAAATACTGTTTTTGATGCTCAGAAGAATTTAATTTCAGTATAAACTATTTGATTATTTTTTATAACATTATTAGCAGTCACCATGGCGTAGTGGTTAAGAGTCCTTTCACCCTGGAGGTCGTGGGTTCGATCCCCATCCATACCAATTTGCATACATACAAATATACAAACATATAAACAAACATTTCTGGGTAATTATATGAATGATTCTCTAAATCTCTCGTTTTGTTTGTAAAGGTAGTGAGAATCGGTCGTTACTCGCAGAAATGGATATTTCTGAGCCGACTCTATCCCAGGAATGTATGGCAGTTTACCGGCAACTACGGCAACTGTGTCAACAGCTGAAGAGCCACCATGATGATGACTCTGGTTTGCATAGTGATTGCTCAGTTAGTTCTTTAACAGCTACTGAAACGAGTAACCATGGCAATGAAAGCTTTACTGCTGGTCTTTTGAGCGAAGCGGCTCAAGAGTTAGTCAATTTAGTCTTAGACACCGATGTCGTCCGGTTACTGGATCGGTTAGAGCAAAGCCGGAGGGATATACATGATAGAGATGTTGAATTGCAGCGCCGCGCTGAGGCCATCATGGAACTACAAACGAAGGTAAGCATTGCAGACATTTCCTAATTTCATGAATTTATTTTTATATATATATGTTTAGTTTTCGATCTGCGAAGTGGAACTAAGAGCAACTTTAGAGGAACGGGATCGGGCGAGGAATGATGCATCCCATTCGTCTCTTGCCCAGGATGAGGTCGTGGTCAAGGCTAGGGAAGTGCGAGATCAGGCAGTCGTGCGGAAAAATAAAGCAGAAATCGAATTAGCTAAGAATCGAGTCGAATTAATGCAGGCGAATAGTCAACTGCTTGAAGCTATCCAGCAAAAGGTCGAGCTTAGCCAGCAACTCGAACAATGGCAGGTTAGTAGTTTAGTTTAGTGAATCGAATACTCGGTATTCGAGTACTTTCAACAATTGAATACTTACCCGAGTACTTGAGTACTCGGATGAATACAGATACACGACGAAGACCTGTTAACTAAATTTGGCACTGTTTTTGCTGTGAAGCTTGTAATATTACTTCAATCAAGTTGAAAAAAATTTACAATATACACTAAATATAGGTGGTTTGGCCCTCCAAATTTCAATTTTCTATCGTTTATGGTTTGGTCGGAAAAAAATCGCAAAGTTTGATAAAAAATTCAAGTTAAAAACAATTTGTGAAATGTTATATGGAAAATTGCATTTTATCCACTTCAAATCGCGCTATCTGAAATTCTAACGGTTTTTCACCACTTTAATTAGCATTTTTGGAATCAGCGTAGTCAAATTAATCTAAATATATATATTTATGCGATTTTTTTGCCGAAAATTTGGCCGTTTTTGCGGAAATCGACGCTTTTCACTGTTTTTTCACGCGGTTTGCTGTATAGATCGTAATATTACTTTAATCAAGTTGAAAAAAATTGACAATATACACTAAATATAGATTGTTTGGCCCTCCAAATTTCAATTTGCTATCGTTTATGGTTTGGTCGGAAAAAATTCGCAAAGTTTGATAAAAAATTCAAGTTAAAAACAATTTGTGAAATGTGACCAATTATGTTATATGGAAAATTGCATTTTATCCACTTCAAATCGCGCTAACTCAAATTCTAACGGGTTTTCACCACTTTAATAAGCATTTTTGGAATCAGCGTAGTCAAATTAATCTAAATATATATATATTTATGCGATTTTTTTGCCGTTTTTGCGGAAATCGACGTTTTTCACTGTTTATTCACGCGGTTTGCTGTAGAGGTTGTAATATTACTCCAATCAAGTTGAAATAAATTGACAATATACACCAAATATAGGTTGTTTGACTGTCCAAATTTCAACTTTCTATCATTTATGGTTTGGTCAGAAAAAATTCGCAAAGTTTGATAAAAAATTCTAGTTAAAACAATTTCGTGAAGTCGGAATCGTATAGACTGTGCACGACGAAACGCGTGCTCAATGTAGTATACGATACAGCTAGAATCGATTCTTAACCGAGTACAAAATGTATTCGGATAGTCAACTAGTACGGGTACACGCATACTGTGAGTACGCGTATTGGCGTGCTCACACATCTCGTGTACTCGAGTACCCACTAGTTTATTTGGGGGCCGTAGGCAAAAAATGCTTTAATTGTTAAATTGTTTAATAGATGGATATGCAAGAACTGCTGGATGAGCAACTCCGGCATAAGCTGACGTCGCAAGAGCCCAAATCGGCGCCTGAAAGACCTGTGGCTCCGCCGCGAAGAAAATTGTTTAGTATATTTACGCGATAGCACAGAAAAAATGTTCGCGCTTAGATGGTTGGTCACTATTATTTTTTATATATATGTTTTATTTTATGTTTCCTTAGTCAAATGATGAAAAAAGACTTGGGTAGTTTATTTATTTACTAGATCTTACTGTGATAGCAGTTATATATACATGAAATTAATGTTTTTGCAACGAATAATATACTTTTTTGAAAGCATTCCTTACTAATATGGCCTTAATTATGTCGTAATATTTAACAATTCAAATCAAAATGATTGCTGCATTATTGGAAATCGGATGTAAAAATGCTTAAATGAATCCGTCCATTGGAGCAAATGTGTCGCTTTTGCAAAGAAAACAGTCGTATTTTGTACATAACAAAAATATATATTTAAAATAAATATAATATATATAACAATATTTATAAATTCATATTTTTCAACTAGTTGAATAAATTGTGTTTTTTTTTTAATTGTGGTTTAGTTTTAATTGATTAATTTCGAAAAATGTGCATTTATAAATATTTAGATGTAAATATATTGTGAAAATAAAACAATTGAATATTAGAAGAATTAAATACATTTATTTGTTGCCCACAAAAATTGAAAATATATCCTATGTCCTTGTGATATGTTGAGTCGATTTTCAAGTTGTTGCAATTAGTTGTGGTGTTTCCTTATTCTCTATAAGAGTGTTTGGTATTCCATAAAAAATACTTATAACATTTTTTTCTCTCTAAAACTAATTGGTACAGATTGTCAAAATGCATGTTTAAAACTGTGTTGGAAGGCAGTGTTACTTAATGCATTTTAATATTTGGCACATATTCATAAAATATATTCTAAACTGACCTTTACTAGTTTACTCTAGTGTATTAAAGCTATAACTATAGCTGTATATGTTAGACCAACATAACTTATTTTCCACAACCATTAGATAGTACCATTTAAATTAAAAAAAAATTATAAGTATTTTTTATTAGTTTAGTGATACATTAATTTCGTTAGTTTTGAAAAAAATACATTATCAACTAAAAAATCTTTTTAAAAGTTAACATATAGCCCATAGAAGGCACAGAACACTTTTATATACATCAAAACTGTTAAAACAACAACACTAAAGTGTATCATTTAGTTCGGAACATAAACTTTAATAATATATATATATAAATATATTTCATTTATAAACATTTATAATCAATTAAAATACATATTTATTTAATTTGTTAATATATATATATATATCTTTTTATTATTCTTTTATTCAACAATATAATTCTATATACTATAGAATTTAATAATACTTAATTCATCAGGTATAGAGTAATTGAAATGATTACTTATTTTCAATTAGTAATTGTAATTGAAGCACCAAATCTCTCGCCAGCGAAAGTACAGCAGGTGCGTTGTGCCGTTCGGCCATTTCTGTAATTAAAACTCCAAAATGTCAACCCAATTACCATAAACACACATATAAAGAAATTGTACGTCCTCCTATGTGGCATGCTTACTACTCAACGACTACATGTATTGTCAACTGCCATTTCTGCAATTAAAACTCCAAAATGTCACCCCAATTTATAAAAACACACATATAATAAAATTTCACGTCCTACTGTGCGGCGTACTTACTACTCAACGACTACATGAATATAACATGCAGTGTCAACTAACAGAACACTGCCATTTCTGCAATTAAACCCCAAAATGTTATCCCAATTTATATAAATACACATATAAAGAAATTACACGTCCTCCTATGTGGAGTGCTTACTACTCAACGACTATATGAATATAACATGCAGTGTCAACTAACAGAACACTGCCATTTCTGCAATTACACCCCAAAATGTGACCCCAATTTATATAAATACACATATAAAGAAATTACACGTCCTCCTGTGTGGCGTGCTTACTACTCAACGACTATATGAATATAACATGCAGTGTCAACTAACAGAACACTGCCATTTCTGCAATTACACCCCAAAATGTTACCCCAATTTATATAAATACACATATAAAGAAATTACACGTCCTCCTGTGTGGCGTGCTTACTACTCAACGACTACATGAATATAACATTGTCAACTAACACAACACGTTTAAATATTACTTTAAAGTACAGCAGGTGAATTTAGATATCGTAAACACACATATAATGAAAATTGCACGTCCTCCTATGTGGCGTACTTACTACTCAACGACTACATGAATATAACATGCATTGTCAACTAACACAACACGTTTAAATATTACTTTAAAGTACAGCAGGTGAATTTAGATATCGTAAACACACATATAATGAAAATTGCACGTCCTCCTATGCGGCGTACTTACTACTCAACGACTACAAGAATATAACATGTATTGTCAACTAACACAACACGTTTAAATATTACTTTAAAGTACAGCAGATGAATTTAGATATCGTAAACACACATATAATGAAAATTGCACGTCCTCCTATGTGGCGTACTTACTACTCAACGACTACATGAATATAACATGCATTGTCAACTAACACAACACGTTTAAATATTACTTTAAAGTACAGCAGATGAATTTAGATATCGTAAACACACATATAATGAAAATTGCACGTCCTCCTATGTGGCGTATTTACTACTCAACGACTACATGCATATAACATGCATTGTTAATAAACACAACACGTTTAAATATTACTTTAAAGTACAGCAGGTGAATGTATATACATATAAAGAAATTGCTCGTCCTCCTGTGCGGCGTGCTTACTACTCATCGACTACATGAATATAACACACATTGTCTACTTACCATTAAAAAAAAATCATAAAAACTGTAAATTTCACATAATTGAACACATGTCTGTACGTATAAACATAAAATAATAATAAGCGTTCTTACTACTCAGGGTACATGCATTGTCATCACAACTTACCATTAAAAAACTTAATAATATCTGTAAAATCCATATTATTGGACAAAATGATGTCTCTGTACGTTTCCAGTAATGCCAACGCCAAGAACAACACAAAATGACTGGAGGCAATGTGTTGGGCAGCCCAAATAGTTTCCCAAACCGAATTAACATCTTTATACAACAATTCTCGCTTAAAATCCAGTAAAAACCAACGGTAGCAAAAGTAAAAATGCGTATAATCGCCCTGTGAATGCATTAACTCATACATTTCTGCATCCAAAATTTGGATTAGGGACCTCATATTTGCGAAATGGGCGTCCATTGCGCCACCATTTGGAAAATTGTCAATCATTCGTTCCATTAAATGGCAGAAACAAGCGTACGTTAATGACTCATCGTCCAAAATGACTAGTAACGGCGCAACCAAATCGCACATTCCTTGCATATAACCAATATCCAAATGTTCCCACACATAACTGGAAATTTAATAAATAAAATAGTCGTTTATGGTAGTAAGAGTGGATTATCTTACGTGCACATAACATTTCGTAGTTTATCTAAATTATCGCCGGAGAAGTACCAATAGTTTCTATCGCATCTTTGGACGTCTTTGTCGATTCGGTGCAGATTCAACCCGAACGTTTCTAGGAGTTCCGTCTGGAAGTAAACTCTTCTAGAAACACCACTAATACACATTATTTATTCTAACTTGAAGTTTGTGAATGTCGCTATTTTAAGCATTTATGTTAAAATGACCGACCGATAAAAGTGCTACCGCACGTGTGAGCGTCAAAAACAGTATTTCAATGTGCATTAGTGACGTACGAGTTACGGAAACATTGTTTATACACTGAAATAAAACAATCACTACCCTTCTGAAGTTCAGTCTGCTTTGAAATAGACAAAAACGAATCAACCATCAGAATGAAATTGTCAAAAAAGTAATTTGTGATAAATCTTCAATGAATTTGATGTATTGAAGTGTATTTAGTGTGTTGTGTACTTTACACAGAGTGGCTGATCTGCTATATTATATTGATATTGTATGCGTCAATGAGTAATATAAATAATTTAGTTAGTTAATAAAATTAAGTTGTATTTATTCTAATTTGAAGTTTGTGAATGTCGCTATTTTAAGCATTTATGTTAAAATGAGCAAAGAACAAATATAAATAAAAGTGCTACCGCACGTGTGAGCGTGTCAAAAACAGTATTTCAATGTGCATTAGTGACGTACGAGTTACGGAAACATTGTTTGCATTAGTAAATCTTAAGTTTAAGGGGAGTAACATATGTTATTATGCAATTTTTAAGTATTTAATATGAAATAAATGTACATATTGCCTAATTTGCATATATTTTTAAGCAAATACGTGAAATTCCGTCCATTTTTTTTAATTCATAGTTAATAATTTCAATTCAAAATGGCCAAAATGCAGTATATTTTGAAAATATGAGTTGCGGTACGATTCTATAGTTGGTCAAATTATAATAACTGCAAGTTAAATGTATAATTCTGATTATTAGAGAAATAAAATCTTGAATGAGATAATTCAAACATATTTAGAAACATGATTGCTGGTTGACTATTTTATTTTTGATGGCACAATCCATTGTATTTTAGTCTATAACAATAAACTTCTAGAAACACCACTAATACACTAATTGGAGGAGAACTTATTTATTCTAATTTGAAGTTTGTGAATGTCGCAATTTTAAGCATTTATGTTAAAATGACCGACCAAAGAACAAATATAAATAAAAATTAGCACGTAAGCGTCAAAAACAGTATTTCAATGTGCATTAGTGACGTACGAGTTACGGAAACATTGTTTGAATTAGTAAATCTTAAGTGTAAGGGGAGTAACATATGTTATTATGCAATTTTTAAGTATTTAATATGAAATAAGTGTACATATTATTGCCTAATTTGCATATATTTTTAAGCAAATACGTGAAATTCCGTCCATTTATTTTAATTCATAGTTAATATTTTCTCTTCTAGAAACACCACTAATACAGTAATTGGAGGAAAACTTACACTATATACTCCTCCATTTGAGCTAGCTGGAGAAACACAATTGGACCTTGCTGGCGATACAGTTCCATGTAATTCCAGACAATCTAAAGTATCCAGAACTGTCTCCTCTGATAGCATATCCAGTTCTGGATTATGTGGAACTTCTGGTGGTAATCCAGTCATATCCACTGATGGATTCGTAACTATTACTGAATGCCGAGATTCTACCGTGTCTTCAGAATCTTGACTGTATTTAGGACTGCTATGCTCTTTGGAAGGACTCGACCCCTTCGGGGATGACCGATTAGATTCATCTTCGTCGGTTAGGACATCTTCGAAAACCTGGACCAAAACTACTAGAAAGGGAAACTGGAATATTGGAAACGAACTTACATCATTGCTCAAATCCCTTTGTATTTGAGGAGGAGCTGCATCACCACTAGTACTTTCACTGCTCAGCTTCGCAATACTGGCAGCAGTATTTTCTTTATCCCTTTGGCGAACGATAGCTTCAACCGCTAACCATTCCGACATTGTGTTTTCGTACGATTGTCGGGTATCTTCATATTGCTCTGTACGCTCATTCGGTGTACTACCAAACTTGTAATGACCCAATAAATAGGGCCAAACCTACAATGAAACTAATATAGCCAACTTGTACCCAAATTTATTTACTTCCAATTACCTCCTTTCGAATCTCATGAGCAACTCCTCCAAAATAAGTCAAACGATACACCTCAGCGTCATCACTAACCATCCCATCTTTGCATAACTCCTGCCACTTGTCCACACTAAGTCCACTACTACCACCCTCACCACAGATAATACTAGGCATTACAAGTCCAGACAGGTGTGTCCGAACCGTGGACAAATGCCTACAATATGCTAACCAGCCGTAAAAAGCTCGAGAGATTATTTGCCGTTTCATCGAAACGCACACTTGTGCAATATAAGTATTCGGTGGACTTTCCACAACTTGATCGATGCTTAAGCTCTTCGTAGAGCTTTCGCTGGACGTGGATGAGCTTCCAAGTTGCACACGGACGCGTGTATGTGCGAAAGCTGGTTGTTTCTCCATTAAATCATGGCGTTTTACTGAAATTTATGGATGAATCGGATATAGAAAAATGCGATTATTTTGGAGCACTTACGTATATCTTGATGACTGCTGTTATCAACTATCCGAAATACATAATCTGTAGGTACAGCCTGTTCGGATTCGGTTAATGCTGGTAAAGGGCGGCGACGTGGTCGCCCCGAAGGGGGGGCTTTACCACATACCCTCTGCGACCATAATGGGGGGTCTAGACGACCATGCGGTAGTAATCCAGTTTCCAAGCAACTTAGAAATGCGAGCATATGCCCCCCTTTTGGAAAATGTATCGGTGGTCTTTGGACACCGTCCTGTCCTACTAAAATAACTGTCCCCCCAGTATCACCGTCTTGGTGACAATGGACGTATACTACTTCGTCTAGACGAACTTGCAGCGCATAATCCCAGTAAATACTAAAACAGTATTAAATTGTGTCTGATCCAGAATTGTTTGTATGTATGTGAAAGGCAAGACTCTTAACCATTGCGCCATGGCAACTGCTAATAATCAAATAGTTTATACACTGAAATAAAACAATCACTACCCTTCTGAAGTTCAGTCTGCTTTGAAATAGACAAAAACGAATCAAACGTCTGAATGAAATTGTCAAAAAAGTAATTTGTGATAAATCTTCAATTAATTTGATGATTTCAAGTGTATTTAGTGTGTTGTGTACTTTACACAGAGTGGCTGATCTGCTATATTATATTGATATTGTATGCGTCAATGACAAATATACATAATTTAGTTAGTTAATAAAATTAAGTTGTATTTATTCTAATTTGAAGTTTGTGAATGTCGCTATTTTAAGCATTTATGTTAAAATGAGCAAAGAACAAATATAAATAAAAGTGCTACCGCACGTGTGAGCGTGTCAAAAACAGTATTTCAATGTGCATTAGTGACGTACGAGTTACGGAAACATTGTTTGAATTAAGTAAATCTTAAGTTTAAGGGGAGTAACATATGTTATTATGCAATTTTTAAGTATTTAATATGTAATAAGTGTACATATTGCCTAATTTGCATATATTTTTAAGCAAATACGTGAAATTCCGTCCATTTATTTTAATTCATAGTTCATATTTTCACTTCAAAATGGCCAAAAGGCAGTGATTTTGGAAAATATGAGTTGCGGTAAGATTCTATAGTTGGTTTTGATTAAATTACATGGAAATTCGCCATCAGTCAAAACTGACCTATGTTCTGTATACCATATGGGCACATGGTGCCCACGGGTGACCCTAGTATATATATATATATATATATATATATATATATATATATATATATATAGTCGTATTGGTCGTATTACCTTTTATCCTGTACATCGTGGTCTGTACTGAATCCGTTCATTAGTTGATTGGGTGTCCATTTTATCGTCAAGGATTGCGCTGTTTGGTGCAAGCTCAAATATCCGGGCATTGGTTCGGTTAAACCAGCACTTATTGGCAAGACTAATACGTTGTTTTTACCGTATAATAGTGTCGCACGTGAATTTTGATGCAGTGATTCAACGTAGTCTTTAGCAACATGCTGAGTTGCTGATCGGGAACTATGCGAGTCTTCTGAACTTGCGTTCAGGGATCTTCGGAAATTGATTATTGGCCTTCGGGCGGTCGGAGGCGTTGAATGTCCAGACGAAATTCTATGCCGTTGGACCTATTTTGATATTGTCACCTTTTTATTTGGGTTTTTGCGGTATTTAGGGGAGGTTTAAGTAACGCTGCCCAACATTAGGATTTTTTACTCGGATTGGGTAAAAGAGCATGTTGCATTTTGCAAATTTTTGAATTATATTAACGGTTTTTTACGAAACCGCCTTTTGTATCGGGTGAAAACTCAATAAGTTATCGTCCGATTTTTGTTTTCTTAGTTTTAAATGAAAGTACAACAAAATTTGATTTTTTTCTCGGATTGGGTAAAAGATATAAACTCCGGGTTTGTTCCATGTTGTTTATTCATATTTCGACTAAATTTTTGAATTATTTTAACGCCTTAAAGGCGTTTTTTCACGAAATCGCCCGGGTTATCGGGCGAAAGCTCAGTAAGTTATCGTCCGATTTTCGTTTTCTTTGTTTTAAATGAAAGTACATCAAATTTTGAATTATTTTCTTGGATTGGGTAAAAGATATCAACTCCGGGTTTGTTGCATGTTGTTTATTCATATTTCGACTAAATTTTTGAATTATATTAACGCCTTAAAGGCGTTTTTCACGAAATCGCCCGGTTTATCGGGCGAAAACTCAATAAGTTATCGTCTGATTTTCGTTTTCTTTGTTTTAAATTAAAGAACACAAAAAATTTAATTATTTTCTCGGATTGAGTAAAAGATATCAACTCCGGGTTTGTTGCATGTTGTTTATTCATATTTCGACTAATTTTTTTAATTATATTAACGCCTTAAAGGCGTTTTTTCCCGAAACTGCTGTTTTTATCGGGTGAAAACTCAATAAGATATCGTCCGATTTTCGTTTTCTTAGTTTTAAATGAAAGTACACCAAAATTTGTTTTTTTTCTCGGATTGAGTAAAAGATATCAACTCCGAGTTTGTTGCATGTTGTTTATTCATATTTGGACTATTATTTTTGCATTTATTGCATTTTTGAATTATATTAACGCTTTAAAAGCGTTTTATCGGGCGAAAACTCAAAAAGTTATCGTCCAATTTTCGTTTTCTTTGTTTTAAATTAAAGTACATCAAAATTTGAATTATATTAACGCCTTAAAGGCGTATTTAAAAAAAACCGCCATTTTTATCGGGCGAAAACTCAAAAAGTTATCGTCCGATTTACGTTTTCTTTGTTTTAAATTAAAGTACACTAAATTAAGTGGAGCTTTGACCAGTTTCACGCATTTCAGTCCGCCAAAACCAAGTAAATCTGAGTGAAAACTTGCCATTTTGTACGAACAGCCGCCATTTTGTCAATTATCGTCCAATTGACCTCTGCCGAGGTCAAAGCTCCCACTAATCTTGTCTAATTCAAGATATTTGAACCAGATTTTTTAAAGATGACCCGGACGACCTTTCCGCCCGGAGGCAAAGAGCAATAAAATCAAAATATTTAGTCGAAATATGAATAAACAATATACGAATTACTCAATCCGAGAAAAAAAACATGCTTTTTTAAGTAGCGTTACATAAAAAACTGATTTTGATAAATCTTGGGATTGGAACTAGGTAAATGGTAACCCAGCAAACAATTTGAATCTTGTGACATGTATGTGATGTTGCAGGGACATAACATGTGTTACGTCTCGGCGATATCTCAGAAAAGTCAAATTAAAGAATGCGTTTATGACGAAGTAAACGAGTTTCATAAACAAAAGTATCTGGATTATCTCACCAGTTCATCTGCCGGAGGGTCAGTCCAGAAGTGGTCCGGAGTTTTTGTCCTTGAATAGTCCAACGCACACGGCCCCACCACTAAAGAGCTCAAAATAGATCCATAATCTGGATCAGAGACCAACGAATCTCGTTCGTAGTATCGGTCAGCGTGCGTCGCTAAGTGGTCAATGATTTTCGCTAATTGTTTTTCGAATAGGGCGAGTCGGATCCACAGATATTTAGGGGGTGGTGATTGTTGCATTGATTGCCCCTTTTTTAGGGTGGGTTTGCTCATGCTGTCGCCGGACGAGGAAGACCTACGATTTGGATCGGAGTTTTCGATTTCTTGAACGCGCTTACTTATCTGATTGGCTTCTTGACTATGTTTTGCTACTTTGTGCAAAAGGGCTGTTGTCGATGACGTTTTAAATAAACCTAAAAGCAATTTTACTCTCACTGACGAAGGGAAACATTTCTCCAGGGGTTAAAAAGAAAGCTAGAATGGTTCAAGGACGGTAAAAACGTGTATTTCCGTAAGATCTTGAATTACTCCTTTATAGACATTCATATAATAAATTAGTGGATAATAAAACTTCGTGGAATCGATTTTCCGTAAGTATTAGTTGTAAAATTGTATTTTCCATAAAGTGGAGTGTGAAAATATGGAGTAATTAGTAGAATTTTCAAGGTCAAATTTAATTGGTGATTACCCAGCGCTCTTCGACGGAGTCCCTGACTAAGACAAGCCTCAACGGCTCCACATAAGGATGTAACACACCCAGATTCTTCATGTACGAATTTCTTCGTAACGGCTTCTTCCATAATTTGTTTCACTTCCTTTTTAACAGCGGCTATAAGGCGCGCCTTATAATCCGGCGTTTCTTTAATAAATACACATATAAAACTATATAAAAACAGGATTTGGTACGCGTAAAACGCATCAATGCGTACAGCTCGCCTTTAGGCAGATTTAAAAAAAAATATTCATAATTATAATATTTGATAATTTTTTACGACCTTTGAGTTAACAATATGAAAAAATCTTGTAGATATAAAATATCTTAAAATTTATAGTAGAATTTTTTAATGTTTTAGTTATTTTTATAAGGGCAGTATTAAGGGGGGTTCTAAATTTTGGGGCCCTATAACTCGGGAAGTATCCATGCGATCCGATTTAAATTGCTAGTAGATGCAAATGGGGTGCCAAATAATATGTGTACCAAATTTGGTGTGAATCGCTTCGATACCTTCAAAGTACGAGCGAGCGACGACTAACATCTAATTAAAATTTTCATTTATTTTTTAAGGCCATTGGGTTACCAATATGAAAAAATCTTGTAGACATAAAATATCTTAGAATTATTAGTAAAATTTTTGGGTGTTTAAATTATTTTTCTAAGGGCAGTATTAAGGGGGGTTCTAAATTTTGGGGCCTTATAACTCGGGAAGTATACAAGCGATTCAATTTAAACTGCGACAACATGCAAATGGTATCTCAAATAATAAGTGTACCAAATTTGGTGTGAATCGCTCCGATACCTTCAAAGTACGAGCGAGCGATGACTAACATCCAATTAAAATGTTCAATAATTATTTAAGGCCTTTGGGTTAACAATATGAAATAATCTTGTAGACATAAAATATCTTAGAATTTTTATTAAAATTTTTGAGTGTTTTAATTATTTTTATATGGGTCGTATTAAGGGGGGTTCTAAATTTTGGGGCCCTATAACTCGGGAAGTATACAACCAATTCAATTTAAACTGCGACAAGATGCAAATGGTATCTCAAATAATATGTGTACCAAATTTGGTGTGAATCGTTCCGGTACCTTCAAAGTACGAGCGAGCGACGACTAACATCCAATTAAAATTTTCAATAATTTTTTAAGGCCTTTGAGTTAACAATATGAGAAAATCTTGTAGATATAAATTATCTTAGAATATTTATTAAAATTTTTGAGTGTTTTAATTATTTTTATAAGGGTCGTATTAAGGAGGGTTTTAAATTTTGGGGCCCTATAACTCGGGAAGTATCCATGCGATTTAAATTTAAATTGCTAGTAGATGCAAATGGGATGCCAAATAATATGTGTACCAAATTTGGTGTGAATCGCTCCGATACCTTCAAAGTAGGACTTACGAGCGAACGACGACTAACATTCAAGTTATATATATTTTTATTAATGAAATTTTTTGATCCGAGAATGCTACAGACACACGACCGAATGCTTTAGATTCTTCGGTACTTCGTACCGTAAATAATTCCTAATTAAAACAATGTAGCAAATATAACAATACTAAGAGGATAAAATATAATGCTTAATTAAATTTTAAATATATATATATATATATATATATATATATATATATATATATATATATATATAAATTAACTAAAGTTACTAATCCAATTTAATAAATCGTTTTAATCCGTGCAATCCCATAAACCGATCAATGTAATTTGAAACATCAAGTTCACAATATGTGGGTGTATATTTTGAATTAAAATTCGACACATACCAGTTGGTTGAGAGCCCATTCTTTCGCTGGTGATCATTCGTATCTTATTCATACACAATAATTCACGTGCCTCCCTTAATATTAAACCAACATCGTTCGAAAAAAACAGTTTGTACAGTTTAGCAAATGAATTTAAAAACTAGACTCAGTCATATTATTTTTTTCCCTAACTAAACACAAAATCGATTGGGGCTATCGCATAGAGCGAGTGCGCAATGATTAAAGTGGCCCCCTACTACACGAACTGCACTGACGCCCGATAAGAATTGGTGGTATGAGGAAATACAAGTGATTATGGTTGATAAACCACTACCAAAATAATGTAATCATATCATTTTAATCATTTTACGACAATTTTATCCTAAATATTCAATAAAAATTCATTTAGTCAAAATAGTATTAAAAAAACCAATTATAACTTAGTCATTCAAAGTGTTAATATCATATATATAAAAAAATAGGCCTCAAACTTAAAATACCATTAAAATAAATACTAAATTATCCTAATAAAATAATCTGGGAAAGTACCAAGACCATTTAAATCAATTAAATTCCAAAAAAAATGGCTTAAATTTAATATATGTAAACTTTAAATTAATCTACACGTTTAGAAATGAAAGAAAATCTGTTTATAATAGTTGTAAAATGCATATATGAATCGTAAGACAATTTTGGACACCTTTAAGCAAACCAAATCCTACTAAATTACAAACTAAGTCCACTAAGATCTAATATAGGAGTTAATAACGCTATAAATAAGATATATTTCTTATTTAAAATATTTTCCTATTAGTATAACTGCATAAATTTGATGCAAATTAATTTAAAATGATTATAAAATAGTTAAGCACGACTATAGTAGCTTATTATAATTTTGGACACCCCTATGCAAACCAAGGCAGTTGTATCCTTAAGTACCAAGACCATTTAGACCTATTATAGAACTTAAACTTCCTAAATTAGCAATTAAATAAACCTAATTTATATTTTAAAATACTTAATTCTTATAATTTAATTTAATAACTTGAAAGTAATCAGTTCTAAAAGGTTTAAAAATTGATAAATAACACAATTAGAATCAAGTTCAAATTTGGACACCATTAGCTATACCAAAACCGCGTAGATCATTAAATCAATTAAAACGTCTACTATTCTTAAAAAATGGCTTAAATTTAATATATGTAAACCTTAAATTAATCTCCATTTCAATTCATGTTTAGAAATGGAAGAGAATCTGTTTATAATAGTTGTAAAATGCATATAAGCATTTTGGACACCTTTAAGCAAACCAAGTACTACTATATTACAAACTAAGACCACTAAGATCTATTATAGAAATTAAACTTCCTAAATAACGATTTAAATAAGATATATTTCTTATTTAAAATATTTTCCTATTAGTATAACAGCATAAATTTGATGCAAATCTATTTAAAATGATTATAAAGTAGTTAAACACAACAAATAGTAGCTTATTATAATTTTGGACACCCCTATGCAACCCAAGCCAGTTGTATCTTTACGTACCAAGACCATTTAGACCTATTATACAACTTAAACTTCCTAAATTAGCGATTAAATAAACCTAATTTATATTTAAAAATACTTAATTCTTATAATTTAATTTAATAACTTGAATGTAATCAGTTCTAAAACGTTTTAAAATTGATAAATTACACATTAGAATCCAGTTAAAATTTTGGACACCATTAGCTATAGCAAGACCGCGTAGATCATAAGTCTGTGACTAATAATAATAACAGACTTGTGTCATATGTAGTCTAGAAAATCGCGGTAAATAGTCCAAAATGTCGCATTTGCAGGGCGGGAAAGTAAACGTTTATCTAATCCAACAGAAAGCGCAAAAAATTTTGCTTAGTTTACTAGAACGATGCGATGGTCGCAAAGCGATTATTTGGGACGAGGAATTGGCAGGGCCGGTGGGTTTAATTGCGCGTTATGCCCTTTTAAAGGAACATGGTGTTGATACCATGTTCGCCCTACAGCCGGGCAACCTTCCCCCAACTAATGTTAACCATGTTATATTTATTTCGCGGCCTAAAAATCATTTAATGCGCTGGATAGCTGAGAATGTCTTGGGAGAAGGCACTACACGTAGCACTAAACAGTTTCATATATTTTTTGTCCCCTTTAAAACTAATTCTTGTGAAAATATCTTAAAAGAACGTAAAATGTATGGTAGTTTAACTATAAAAGCCGATTTTAAATGTTTATTGTTCCCGTATGATAGTGATTTGATTATATTAGGGCAGCCACACGCTTTTAGGTAAGTATACAATGCGGTTCTAAAGTACTTATTGCCATAATAGATTATAACAAGTCAGTTCTAAATCACTAATTGTTATAAAATATTGTAGTATGTACACTTATAACTATAAAATAGCACTAAAGTACTTATTGCCATAATGAATTATAACATGTCAGTTCTAAATCACTAATTGTTATAAAATATTGTAGTATGTACACTTATAACTATAATATAGCACTAAATTTTATACAGTGCTAATGTACTTACTGTCAAGTCAATTGTAAATCACTATTTGTTATAAAATATCACTAAATGATCTAATAAATGTAGTTCTAAAGTACTTTAACGCTCAGAATGTTGTTCTTCTTAGTTAATTATTTGAAACTAAATTCAATTGGATTAATAATTATTTTACTTAAGTATACAATGCAGATCTAAAGTACGTATTGTCATAATGGATTATAACAAGTCAGTTCTAAATCACTAATTGTTATATAATATTTTAGTATGTACTTATAACTATAAAATAGCAGTAAATATTTTACAGTGCTAATGTACTTACTGGCATAATAGATTCTGACAAAAGTCACTTGTAAATCACTATTTGTTCTAAAATATGACTAAATGATATAATATATGTAGTTCTAAAGTACTTTAACGTTCAGAATGTTGTTCTTCTTAGCTAATTTTATGAAAATAAATTCAATTGAATTAATAATTATTTTACTTAAGTATTCAATGCGGTTCTAAAGTACGTATTGTCATAATGCATTATAAGAAACAGTTCTAAATCACTAATTGTTATAAAATATTGTAGTATGTACTTATAACTATAAAAGTGCACTAAATTTTATACAGTGCTAAAGTACTTACTGTCATAATAGATCATGATAACTCACTATTTGTTATAAAATGTTGTGGTATGTACATATACCCTATAAAATAGCAATAAATGATCTAATAAATTTAGTTCTAAAGTACTTTAGCTTTCAGAATGTTGTTCTTCTTTACTAATTATACGAAAATAAATTGTATTAATTATTATTTTACTTAAGTATACAATGCAGTACTAAAGTACTTATTATCATAATGAATTATAACAAGTCAGTTCTAACTTACTAACTGTAATAAAATAGTTTAGTATGTACTTATAGCACCAATAAATGACCAAATAAATTTAGTTCTAAAGTACTTATATACGAAAACAAATTGTTATAATGTAAATTTCAGAGAATATTACTTAGAGGGAGACCCCACGTCTTTGTATCAAATAGCCCAAGCTATTGTTGAGTTACAGAGATTGTATGGCCCCATTCCAAAGGTGTGGGGCAAAGGGACAACAGCCAAACAAGTTTGGGAACTCGTGCAACGATTACAGCGAGAAAATGCCGATCAGAAAAGTGTCGATCGCTCATGTATCGATCAAATATTGATCCTAGATCGGTAAGTTGTAACCTTACAGGTTTCAAATAAAGTATAACACATATATGGTTTTTAGATCAGTTGATCTAATGACACCTTTAGCAACTCAGTTAACTTATGAAGGTCTAATTGACGAACTATATGGAATAAGCAATGGCACCGTAACGTTTCCAGCTCGGATGTTTAACGCGAATGACGATAACTTATCGAATGTAACTGCAGACAAGAAACAAGTGATTCTTAATTCTAGCGATAAATTATTCACGGATTTACGGGACAAAAATTTCCATGCGGTAATTGACCGAAGCATTAAAAATTAGAACTGTAGAATATTATTTTTCTCGTTTTCAAAATACTAATAATAGGTCGGTCCAGTGTTATCCAAACAAGCCCGTTTGATTAGCTCTCAGTTAGATGATCGACATCAGGAAAAAACTGTGCAAGAAATTAAGCAATTTGTTGCTAAACTACCGGGGATGTTAGAGGATAAACAGGCGCTTACTGTCCATACAACAATTGCCGAGAATATTAAAAATAAGACTGAGACGGATGCGTTTATAGATAATTTACAAGTAAAATAAATAAATAAAATATAATATATATATATAAATATATATAAAATGTATCTTCAGACTGAGCAAGAATTCTTAAACTGCATCGAAGTCGATAAAGCCAACAGTCATATCGAGGATCTAATCGCGCAAAAAGCACCATTAGAGCAAGTACTTCGTCTAATATGTTTGCAATGTTTAGCTGGGTCAGGTCTAAAGCAAAAACTGCTAGAGTACTACATCAGAGAGTTAGTACAGGTACACTACAAATACAAATAATCCAAAGTTGACAAACTTTTTAGATTTTTAGTACTTTAGATCTCAAATATAATGTTCTAATTATTAGGTTTACGGCATAGAAACATATTTATCGATATGTAATTTGGAGAAAATCGGCTTATTGAAGCTACAATCTGGGGCCAGACAATATACTGTCTTGCGAAAAGTAAGTACTTTATTTAAAACAGTGTTTTTCCTCCTTGTGTTCACAATTGCTCCTTTATGTTCATATGTTCTCCATTGTATTCATATATGCTCCCTTGTATTCACATTTGCTACATTGTGTTCACAGGGGCTCTATTGTGTTTACAAGTGCTACATCGTGCTCACATTTCCTCTATTGTGTTCACATTTCCTCTATTGTGTTCACATATACTCTATTAGGTTCATATTTGCTCATATTCATATTTGTTCACATGTCCTCTATTATGTTCACATTTCCTCTATTGTGTTCACATTTCCTCTATAGTGTTAACAAGTGCTACATTGTGTTCACATTTTCCTATTGTGTTCACAAGTTCTACATTGTGTAATATGCATTATTAGGTCCATATTTGCTCATATTCATATTTGGTCACATGTTCTTCACTGTGTTCACATATCCTCCATTGTGTTCATATTTCCACTATTGTGTTCACAAGTGCTCTATTAGGCTCATATTTATACTTATTCAGATATTCTCCATTATGTTCACATTTCCTCTATTATGTTCACATTTCCTCTATTATGTTCACATTTCCTCTATTATGTTCACAAGTGCTACATTGTGTTCACATTTCCTCTATTGTGTTCACATGTGCTCTATTAAGTTCATATTTGCTCATATTCATATTTGTTCACATTGTGTTCAGATGTCCTCTTTAATGTTCACATTTCCTCTATTGTGTTCACAAATGCTACATTGTGTTCACATTTCCTCTATTGTATTCATATGTGCTCTATTAGGTTCATATTTGCTCATTCATATTTGGTCAAATGTTCTCCATTGTGTTCACATGTCCTCTATTATGTTCACATTTCCTCTATTATGTTCACATTTCCTCTATTGTGTTCACAATTGCTCCATTGTCCTACATAAGGCGTGTTTCTTCGCCAGTTTTGTGATTCAATCAAAGTAATCATAGAAATAGAATGATTCGCAAAGGTTTCTAATCACAAAATGGAAGAGTAGTGAAAACTAATAACGAACGAAGAAACGTGATTCTCATAATCATGATTACTTTGATTAATTAGATTGCGAATCAGAGTTCGAAAAAACAAGCCTATTGTGTTCACAATTTGTCTTTTGTATGTATTGTGTAATTGTTAATAAATGCGTGTATTTTTTTCCAAAAACCTCTAAAAAGGCTTTACGTTTAACAATGGAAGATACATCAGAAACTAGCCCTACAGATATCAG
Source organism: Leistus spinibarbis (assembly GCA_933228885.1). Taxonomy (NCBI): domain Eukaryota; kingdom Metazoa; phylum Arthropoda; class Insecta; order Coleoptera; family Carabidae; genus Leistus; species Leistus spinibarbis. The sequence continues at coordinate 1,602,575 of OW121811.1, read as the reverse complement.
CTATGTTCATAGTGGTTACGCGCCCTTAAGTGTGAGACTAGCTGAGCAACTTATGCGTAGCGGAGGATGGAAGCATCTACAGGATGTTTTAGGTCTTCTTCCAGGACCCACCTTAGATGAAACCCCGCCTACACCCCACGGGAGCCTAGTCGCGCCTGATACTACATCTTCAGTTGTCCTAGTGTTTTTCATCGGTGGATGCACTTATGCAGAAGTAATTTGCTCATTAGTTTTAATTGTTTATTTTTTAAATTTTTTATACGTTGTTTCAGATTTCAGCTCTTAGATTTCTATCTGCGCAGGAAGACTCAAATGTCGAGTTCGTTGTTGCTACAACAAATATTATAAACGGGAAAACATTCCTTAATTCTTTAATGAAACCTGTTTAAATTTTAAACTTATTATGTAATATTGTGATATAATAAATATATTCATTAAAATAAAGTGGTTTTAATTTCCTTTCGGGTGTTTTGGGCACCCTTAGCTTAAGTTACGCGGCTAGCTTCGCTTCGTAGCTAGCTTCACTCTTATCTATTAACCTGAAAATGGAAGAGGAACACATGGCTATGGAACCAGTGGAAACTAGCGAATTTCGCGGGAAATTAAAGCGAAAATTAATGGAAAACAATGTATTAAATGCCTTTACAAAATTGACCTCTGACAAAGCGCCTGTGCGCTTAAAAGGCAGTGTTTTGCTACTCAGACATTTGACATTAAATAATGAGGAAAAGGTAGAGTAACCATGTGCCTTATTGCTTAAAATAATTAATTAAATATTATTTATTTCGTTTAGCGCGAAACTGAGTACACATACGCATTGGATCGGCTTGTAAGGGGTGTTGGATCATCGCGTAAAAATGCAAAAACTGGTAATTTTGCGGCTTTGGTTGCTTTACTGGCGAGAACTACACAAATTTCGACCCAAAATGTGTTGGATGCTATCAAGAAACACTTGGTTACCAGTGGCAGTAGCGGCAAAAGTGTGAGTGGTGAATTGTGTGAAGATTTGCTCATTTTTGTGAACATTGCTCATTTATGTGAACATTTACTCCATGTATAATAATGTGAAAATTGCTCATTTATGTGAGTATTGCTCATATATGTGAACATTACTTATTTATGTGAATAATGCTCATTTTTTGTGAACATTGCTCATGTATGTGAACATTTGCTCATTTATGTGAACATTTACTCATGTATAATAATGTGAAAATTCCTCATTTATGTGAGTATTGCTCATTTATGTGAACATTACTTCTTTATGTGAATAATGCTTACTTTTTGGGAACATTGCTCATGTATGTGAACATTTGCTCATTTATAATAATGTGAAAATTGCTCATTTATGTGAACATTACTTATTTAAGTGAATAATGCTCTTTTATGTGAATATTGCTCATTTATTACGAATATTGCTCATGTATGTGAACATTTGCTCATTTGTGTGATCATTTACTCATGTATAATAATGTGAAAATTGTTCATTTATGTGAGTATTGCTCATTTATGTGAACATTACTTATTTATGTGAATAATGCTCATTTTTTGTGAACATTGTTCATTTTTTTACGAACATTGCTCATGTATGTGAACATTGCTCATTTATGTGAACAATTGTTCAATTATGTGAACATTTGCTCATGTACATAAACATGTGAACATTGCTTATTTATATACCCACGCGAATATTACTCATTGGCATGAATATGGCTCATTTATGTGAACATTAGCTTATTTAAGTGAACGTTGCTCATTACTATGAAAATTTGCTCATTGTGTGAACTTCAATTTTATGAGATAATTTTATTAATGGAAATCACTGAAACTTCTATGGGTAAATTTTTATATGAACATTTACTCATGTATAATAATGTAAAAATTGCTCATTTATGTGAACATTGTTCATTTAGGTGAACATTACTCATTTATGCGAATAATGCTCATTTTTTAAGAACATGTCAACATTGCTTATTTATGTGAGCATTTGCTCAATTATGTGAACATTTGCTCATTGTATATAAACATTGCTTATTTATATAAACATGTGAATATTACACATTGGCATGAATATTGCCCATTTATGTGAACATTAGCTTATTAAAGTGAACGTTGCTCATTAGTTTGAACATTGCTCATTAAGTGTATTGTGTGTGAACATAACTTCAATTTCATGAGATTTGTTTATTAAAGGAAATCGCTGATACTTCTATGGGTAAAATTTTGGTATGTGGGGCCTTAATACACGCGAATAGATTCATCGACGCTAATTCTGATGAACAAAAACAGATTGTTGAGATTCTGTTTACTGCAGGGAAAAAGAAGAGTTTTCTAAATTTGGCCGCTTTCACCTTCGTCTTTGAACTTGTAGAAACAGTAAGTTGATATATTTTTTAAATTTTCTATTCTGTAACTTATAGATTTATCGTATTTTATTTCCTATTCTGTAACTCTTTAGAGTAACTACAAGCTATTTACTTATATTTAAAAAGTATTAAAATTGGAGACGAACAAGATTTCAATATTATAGTTTTTTTTAGGTAAACGAAGAACAATTTAAGATAATGTGGGAAATAATTAAACCCGAAGTAGCAAAACCGTGGAAAGAACAAAATATAGATACAATTTATTTGTTATGTTTAGTTAGGGACAAATATCCAGGAATTGTTAAAAATAAATTCATCAAAAAGAATCTCGAAGTTCCAGAAATTATCCATGAAGATTCGGCTAAACATCTATGCGAAATGATGATGGTAAGTCTATTTTTTTATCTTATTTATATATTTATTTTTGTTCCGGTTTCTAAATATTTAGCGTTTTGTGTTTCTATTACAGTTTTTATATAAACACAAAATTCATTTCCAGTTTTGCTATCTTTGCCCATTGAGCAAGAATATGATTCTTCTTCTTCCATTTTTTTTAGACGCCCCTTTGCCTCGCAACTCTAAACCATCCAATCTACTCGTACATTTCTCAACGAATAGCCAAAAGTGAACAAATCACCAAATGGTGTTCACAAATCGACGCCGAACTCTTAAAATCAAACCGCAAAAAACTCCTAGTTGCAATCTCCATGTTCACAACAATGTTAGACAATTTACACGATCACTCTAAAATCCCGGAGATTCTAACTCCTCAATTCATAATCGCCACCCTTCACTACTTCAAAATCAAAAATCTCCGCGACCAAGATCCCGAATTCTTATACAAAATCGACAAATTCTTCCTCTCCCTAACAACTGCCCTAGAATCCGAATCCGTTACATCCAAAATCAAAATGACCGTTGTTAAAAAGTTGCTGTTTTACCCTGGCAATTTCATATTTGAGAAAATCACTGGTACCAAATTAATTCAACAAATAATCGGGACTCTGGACACGGAAGGAGTGAAAAAAGTTGCGAAAATGTACCGGGACGTTGTACTGGCCTCAAAACCTAGGATCATTTCGGATAACCAGACAGAGTATTGGGTCAATTTGGACCGGAACTATGCAGCTAGTTTACTAATTAAGTTGCTCGCTAATAAATCGGTGCAGAAGGAGTCGGAATGGCGTTTGGAGCAAATCAAATTTTTACTCAAATTAGGAATGTTTAAGGAATCCGGGGAAAGCAGCGTTGGAGTTGAACTTGCTAGTAAGTTATTTTACTCATAAAGAAGATTTTTGTCATATTTTGAGCATTTACTACTAGGTTCGCTGAGAGACGCCTTCTACCACTCCTTGGACCAAAAGCTCCCCAAATTGGAAGATCTTCGCTCCCTTTTATCGTCAATCGTCCATTTTATAAACGACGCCATATTCACTGATAAATCCCATGAACTACGGACCCCTTTACCAGAAAATGGGCCAGAAATCTGGGCCGAAATGATGGACCTAATCCAAAAACTGGAAGCGAAACAAAAACCAAATTATATTGTTCCGGTTTTTCATACCCTACTACTACAAATGGGTTTACTATTGTTCAAAGATTTTGAAATGGCGCAGAACGCGTTAAAAGAACTGCACACATGCTACAATAAAATCCAATCGGAGAAGACAACGAAAAAGGGGAAGAGCCCTAAAAAAATGGACGAAACTGAACCGGAATGGATTGAAGTCGTTATCGATTTATTCTTAAGTTTGTTATCTTACAATTCCCATTTACTCCGGAATATCGTGTCGTGCGTATTCCCGTTTTTATGCCCCCACTTGACGATGCATGCGTTGCGGCAAATTTTAGACGTTTTAGACCCGAAAAATGAGGATAATCCTTTAATCAAATCCCGGCATGAGAGCTCCGACGAGGACTGGTCGTCCGACGACGATGTAGAAAACAATGAAAAAAACGAAGAATCAGAAGAGAGTGAAGAAAGTGAAGACAGTGGATTAGAAGATACACAAAATGATGAAGAGGAGTCTTCAATGGATAAACTCCGACTGGCTGTCCGATCTGCCTTGCATAAACAAGGGTATAAAACGGATGACGAATCTGAAGATATTGACAAAATGGATGAAGACATCGGGAAGAAATTGGATGCGGCGTTGGCGTCCGCATTTAAACTAGCGAAGAAATCACACAAAGGGAAGAAAAACAAACAGACGCGTGACGATAAAACACTTACGCATTTCCGTATCCGAGTATTGGATTTAATCGAGCAATACTTTAACTCTGAACCGTCGATGCAACGAACCATAGAAATCGCTACGCTGTTACTACAAACGTTAGAGTTTAGCGTTCGGGATGTTCACCAAAAGCCATTAGAAATACGATTACGGAATTGTCTCAAAAAACTCTCAAATATAAAGAAATTCTCAGCGTTAGACATGACCGATGATGAACTAGCAGAAACCTTAACGTCTATATTAGAAAAGGGCACTAAAAGCGCTTTTATATATCAAGATATGGGAGAAGTTATATCCGAATGTTGTATTTTTGTTCTAAAATGTTCACAAATGATTCAAGCAACAAACACACCGAAAAAGAAGAGATCGAAACTCGAAAAGATTTTTCAAGACTCTCTGCAGGTGTATTTCAAGAATCGGGATTGTTTACTCCCGTTAGTCCTTTTTAAGGATGTCATTCAAATTTCCTGGGAGGGTAATTGGGCTTTGCTACCCATTTTGCTCAATTTTGCGTTTGAGACTGATGTAAGGTTGTTTCGAAGAAGCCAAGCTTTAGAGCTGTTAAGGCTCTTTTATACTAACAAGAGATTCAGAATTGAGAATATAGAGGACTTCAAATTGAAAATTGCACCAATTGAGGCTCAAATATCTTTGAAGAGTATTGCATTATTAAATGGTTTAATCGAAGATTTATCGCAAGCAAAAGTGCGAGAGAAATCATTTTGTTGTTTCGTAAATTTACTACTAGTAGTAAAAAAGGCTAACGCTTCTAATAACATGGATTGGGCTACTATTGGAGCAACCTTACAGACGTATAAGGCCCAAGTGTCTTTGGCGAGAGATGCTAAATCAGCGTGCAACACATTGTTTGCAGCCATTGGTATAAATTCGGTAAAACGGCAGGTGAAGAAATTAAATGGGCAAATACAAAATGGTGAGCAATTGGAAACAAGTGTAGATGAACTAGAAACGATAAAAAAACGTAAGAAAACGATTAAGAATGATAGGCAAAAGATGAAAAAGGAAGCTACACTGTTACGAATAAAGGCTGGGTCAGAGGGACTTGAAAATGAGATTGCGTTTAGTGCGGTATCTTTAGCAGCTATTAAGGCTCAAGATGAAATATCTGAAGTTTCAGAGAATGAAGAGACTCAAATAGAGAAAAAGAAGATAAAAAAGTTGAAAAAGAAGAAATCGAAGGTTTCCAACGATAGTTCTGACGATGAAATAGAACATGAGAAAGTAAATCAGAAGAAAATGAAGAGGAAAATGAAGAAAGGGATTACGACGAATGGTGTTTTGGAGAATGAAGGAAATGGGATAAGCCAGAAAATGGAAAATGGTGGAAAGAAACGATATAATTCTGAGTCGGATGAACGACCCAAGAAACAGAAACGTGTTAAGTAAACCGTTTTACTTAATTCCAATGAACTTTGGTGTATATAAAATAGTTGTTTATTTTTTGTGGTCCTTCGTATTTTTATAAACTAAGTGTAAAAGTATATTCAATAAATATATGACAAAAATATTATTTTTGTATTTTTTTTAATGATACAATGGGGCACATTTGGGTCTAATAGGGGAATTATTTATAAATTACAAAACAATACTTATTATTAATTCATTTCAATATCATTATTATTTAATTCATTCAATTTTTGATCAGTATTACCAGACTGTGCTGAATCCGAATCGTCATCCGAATTTGATGAAATATCGCCAAAAACCATACGCTGCACTATATATATATATATAAACATATTTTTTTAGTCTAATTCACTTAAAAAAAACATAATTCGAAGCACTAAATAAAACTTACTATTAATGGCGTCCATTGCCTTTTGGTCATCATCGATGAGTTCCCACTTAATAGACACCTACAATCACATTTTTTTTAAAAACAATTTCACATTAACACACTATTATTAAATACAGCCTCATTATCCGATTTCAATAACCGTATAACTTCTTTTTCTGTTTCCAATTCATCGGGTTCATATTTCTTCTTTAAGACTTTACGAAATCGGTCAGTGCGTATATTTTTTAATGGCGCCGTTATCCCGTGTGGCCAATTAAATGTATTTTCTTTATTTTTAAACCGAGTTTCCGTGTTTTCCGGCAGCAACATTTGGCTTATATCCGCAGTTTTGTAAAGCAATGATTGATCATACGATTTATACGATTCGATAATTGTTGGCAAGTCGATTAGTTTCATTGGAATGACTTGATTTTTAATCGAGAATTCTGCTTCACGCGATTCAGGGTCTAAAGTCATCGAGACATATTTTTGTAGTTTCTTGTTTTTTGAGAAATAATGCCGGATACTTTTCGCTTCCCTCTGCCAAATGAATGCGGTTATTACTTGATAATGTTGTAGGTTTTAGTGCACATACTAATGGTAAACGTAGTATAAACTGTGAGTCTAACTTATCTTCGACGAAATTTAGATTCATGTTGCCCTAATTTCGACAAATATCACTCGCTTATAGACGGGCATAGACGGGGGTATGTTTAAGAATTGGCGGTATACACTATACTAGTTAGGGATATCTAGGGAGTTCTATGTTATATTAAAGAATTGGCGGGATACTTTTTAGGGATTTTTATCTTATAATCTAGGGACTAATACACTAATTTCGATAAATTTAGCACGATATTCGAAATTCTCGATATATTGCATATACTAAATGGACATTTAAGCATTAATGGTCGTATTTAAGTTGCTTTTGTTAGGAAATCGAGGGACTTTTATGTAATATTCTATATATTATATACCAGTTTTTATTAACTAATAATAGTTTTTAATTATAAAAGCAGCATTTACACTACATATAAGTTTTTGTTTTTGCTAGGGAATTTTTATTTTAACGTAGTGATAACTTAGGGACAATTTAGATTATTAACGAGAAAAAGTGAACATTTTCAGGCTGTCATCACCATAAACAAAAGCCGGTCATACCGTTATTTCTGTTAAAAATTAGGCAAAAAGTACATAAAATCTAACATTTTTAACCGAATAATTATCAAGTATATTCATCTAATATGGCGTGGACACCTTTAGAATCAAACCCTGAGGTATGTTAAAAGAAATATGAGTCATTTTTTTTACCAATATAATTTATATTGATTTTCTTTCTATTCTAGATTATGAATAAGGTAAATATTGATTTATTTAATATTTAATCTACGCTTTAATTATATCTCGCTTGAATTAGTAAAGTTACTGATATGTCCTTCAATAATTGCTAATTCGTACCAGTAGTGCCATCTAGTGCTACTTCCTAAATATTCCGTCCATTTTTTGCTAATTCCTGATTATTTTAAAACTGCCTCCATTTTATTTATATTTTACTTGAATTCTATAATGGCTATTTCGTACCGGTAGTTCCATTTAGTGCTACTTCCTGTTAATTCCGTGTTTAAAACTCGTATTGCCTCCATTTTATTTATATTTTGCTTGAATTAGTTAAATTCTGGTATGTCCTCCAATTCTATAATGGCTATTTCGTACCGGTAGTTCCATTTAGTGCTACTTCCTCGTTATTTCCGCGTTTAAAACTCGTATTGCCTCCATTTTATTTATATTTTCGTTGAATTAGTTATATTCTGGTATGTCTTCCAATTCTATAATGGCTATTTCGTACCGGTAGTTCCATTTAGTGCTAATTCCTCGTTATTTCCGCGTTTAAAACTCTTAATGCCTCCATTTTATTTTTATTTTGCTTGAATTAGTATAATTCTGGTATGTCCTCCAATTCTATAATGGCTATTTCGTACCGGTAGTTCCATTTAGTGCTAATTCCTGATTAATTCCGCGTGTAAAACTAGTAATGCCTCCATTTTATTTATATTTTGCTTGAATTAGTATAATTCTGGTATGTCCTCCAATTCTATAATGGCTATTTCGTTCCGGTAGTTCCATTTAGTGCTAATTCCTGATTATTTCCGCGTTTAAAACTCGTATTGCCTCTATTTGGTTTGAATTAGTAAAATTCTGGTATGTCCTCCAATTCTATAATGGCGATTTCGTACCGGTAGTTCCATTTAGTGCTACTTCCTGATTATTTCCGCGTTTAAATCTAGTAATGCCTCCATTTTATTTATATTTTGCTTGAATTCGTTAAATTCTGGTATGTCCTCCAATTCTATAATGGCTATTTCGTACCGGTAGTTCCATTTAGTGCTACTTCCTGATTATTTCCGCGTTTAAAACTAGTAATGCTTCCATTTTATTCCTAATTCCTGATTATTTCCGCGTTTAAAACTAGTAATGCTTCCATTTTATTCCTACTTCCTATAAGGGTCCACCTTTATAGGTATACCTATTTAGGTACCTTTCTAATGGAGAGTATCGCATTTTCACGACAATAACCGGATATCCGGGTACCCTTTTGCTTCTTTGCACTACAAATACTTTATGTTCTTGAAAAAAAATAGATCAAATGCGTTCAAATTTGCATAAATAAACATAGATTTTCACTTTGAAAATGAATTCAGAAAATATGAATCTCGTTGCTTTGTTCAATAACCGGGTACCCATTCTTTGCTACTTCCTGATTATTCCCGTGTTTAAAACTAGTAATGCTTCCATTTTATTCCTACTTCCTAAAAGGGTTCACCTTTATAGGTATACCTTGATATTTAGGTAACTATCTAATTAGGAGTATCGCATTTTCACGACAATAACCGGATACCCGGGTACCCTTTTGCACTTTTTCACTCCAAATACTTTATTTTCTCGATAAAAAGTTCAAATACGTTCAAATTTGTTTAAATAAACATAGATTTTCATTCAATTCAGAAAATATGAATCTCGTTGCGTTGTTCAATAAGCGGTACCCATTTTTTGCTACTTCCGCGTTTAAAACTAGTAATGTTTCCTTTTTATTCCTACTTCCTACAAGGATTCACCTTTATAGGTATTTAGGTACCTTTTTAATTGAGAATATCGCATTTTCACGACAATAACCGGATACCCGGGTACCCTTTTGCTTCTTTTCACTCCAAATTCTTTATGTTCTCGAAAATACGTTCAAATTTACTTTGAAAATTAATTCCGAAAATGATTTTCGTTGCTTTGTTCAATAACCGGGTACCCTGGTACCCATACATGTTTTCCGCTCAAACTGTTACCGGTTGTCGATCAAATATGCACTTATACGTTCCGTAATTGCGACCACGTAACCGGTTAAATCGGTTAACCGGTTCAAATCAACAAAATATGATATCCCCAGACCACGTATTTCATACATCCGGTTGGATACATTTAAGGACTGTTCCCCTTTTGTCTTACAGTTCTTGCACAAACTAGGAGTTCCAGAAAAATGGAATATGGTAGACGTATATGGTTTGGACAGTGAGAGTCTACAATGGATACCACGTCCAGTGTTATCCATTGTCCTCCTGTTCCCATGTACCGATAAATATTACCAATATCGCGACCAGCAAGCCGCTGAAATCAAGGAGAAGGGCCAACAAATATCTGACGAAGTGTTTTACCTAAAACAAATCGTTCCGAATGCTTGTGGCACCGTTGCTTTGATTCACAGCGTTGCTAACAACGCGGAATTGATCCAACTGGGCGATGGACATCTTAAACAGTTTTTGGAAGATTCGAAAGCGTTAGATCCGAACCAGCGCGGCGAATTGTTGCAGAAGGCAGAGAATATTATCAACGTTCACAAGGAGATCGCCCAAGAGGGGCAAACTGAGGTAAGGGTTTACGAATCTGTAAACGTTCTTTCTCCTTTCTTCTTTCTCCTTTCTTCTTTCTCATTTCTTCTTTCTCCTTTCTTCTTTCTCCTTTCTTCTTTCTCCTTTCTTCTTTCTTCTTTCTTTCTTTCGTTTAACTGCGCAATGCGTCGAACTGTACGAATTCTCTTTGTTTCTGTTAGGCCCCCGATCCAGATAGCCCGGTGAACCACCACTTCGTGGCGTTTGTGGAGAAGGATGGGTGTTTGTATGAGCTTGATGGCCGCAAAGAGTTCCCAATTAACCATGGCCCAACCACAATTGATACTCTCTTAGACGATGCTGCTAAGATATGCCAAGAGTATATTGCTCGACAACCGGATGATGTCGCTTTCACTGTTGTAGCTCTAACAGCTGCCGATTAACTCCCGATTAACCGACCCCCCGCACACACACACACACAATTAACTATGATCAACACCAAAGCTTTGTTTAAAACACTACTTGTAAATTAAACTATATAAATAACAAAAAAGACCAATATAGTTTTGGTGCTCAATGTGAATTTATATTTCTGTACTTCTATAAAAGCAACGTTGCTTTCTTTTCTATTTATAATTTGTGTTATCTTTTCAGTTAACTATTTTAGGAATTTTTATATAGTTTTTGTTAAATTTAAGCTTGATGTACCCATTGATTGTATCAGCTTAAATAAATAAATTAATAAACATCATTTGCATTTATATGATTTATGATTTACTCCAGTTGCCTGCTAATATGAGCTTGAGCGTCAAAAACAGTATTCTAATGTACATTAGTGACGTACGAGTTACGGAAACATTGTTTGAATTTTAAATCTTAAGTTTGAGACTGATATAAAATAATCCTTCTGAAGTTCAGTCTGCTTTCAAATATACAAAAACGAATCAAACGTCAGAATGAAATCAGTCAAAAAAGTTTTTGTGATAAATCATCAATGAATTTGATGTATTGAAGTGTATTTAGTGTGTTGTGTACTTTACACAGAGTGGCTGATCTGCTATATTATATTGATATTGTATGCGTCAATGACAAATATACATAATTGTTAGTTAATAAAATTAAGTTGTATTTATTCTAATTTGAAGTTTGTGAATGTCGCTATTTTAAGCATTTATGTTAAAATGAGCAAAGAACAAATATAAATAAAAGTGCTACCGCACGTGTGAGCGTGTCAAAAACAGTATTTCAATGTGCATTAGTCACGTACGAGTTACGGAAACATTGTTTGTATTAAGTAAATCTTAAGTTTAAGGGGAGTAACATATGTTATTATGCAATTTTTAACTATTTAATATGAAATAAGTGTACATATTGCCTAATTTGCATATATTTTTAAGCAAATACGTGAAATTACGTCCATTTATTTAATTCATAGTTAATATTTTCCGTTCAAAATGGCCAAAATGCAGTGTATTTTGAAAATATGAGTAAGCGGTAAGATTCTATAGTTGGTTAAATTATAATAACTGGAAGTTAAATGTATAATTCTGATTATTAGAGAAATAAAATGTTGAAGAGATAATTCAAACATATTTAGAAATATGGTTGGCCATTTTATTTTTTATTTTTGATGGCACAATCCATTTATTTTAGCATATAATTAATTATCAGTTTTAAAACTGCCGTCACACGCAAAATCTAGCCTGATTATATAATTCAAAAAGAATACAAATGCCAATGTTTTTTGAAGAATTTTTTTAAACAAAAGTTGTGCTAAATATTATTATTTTTTTTTTAAAGACTGCTGTATTTTATACGTTGTGGCGTTACCTAAATATCTTTTTGGCGTCTTAGCAGACACACGTGCCCTAATCATCATTTTAAAATGAACATGATGACGTTTCTAGAACGCCCATTTTGCCCAGTAATTCTGGGTTCGTATACCTACCAAAGGCTCCCTGTCAAAAGGGAAACAAAACCTCTGAGGTTGTCTCATTACGATTTTCTTTAATATATATATATATATATATATATATATATATATATATATATATATATATATATATATATATATATATTTAAAGAAAATCGTAATGTTTTGTTTGCCTTAAAATTGGTTTGAAAACAATGAAACCAATAGTGCAGGTTCGAAGATATTTGCACCATCGGTCATCGCTAGTATAAATAATCGCTGTATGCCTTGCTCCATTCTTGGGAGGTCTCGGCTCTCGGGTCTTAGCGACCCGAGGCTACAGACTCATTTCTTGGCAAGAAGTATAGGCAACCCCATCTATACTTAATACTAGCAACCGTGTCCGAAATTGCATCAAAGTTTTCTTCAATTTCTGACATAGTCATTACAAAAACTAACAATAGGGCTGTCCAAATGGGGCTTACGTAATTATTTAAGCCACCTCTGTGGGGTGTTTTTTTATTTTCAATTATTTTTGAATGAACTTTTCTTTATGTTATTAAAGTAGGAGTGTAAATATATAAACAGCTGTCGTTGTTTTTTGACTAAAATTAATAAAAGGATCCTTTATTTTGTACACTGTAATAATATAGCAATAAATAATGGCGCATATTTTCGATGTAGATAACTTTTTATATTGAATTTACGCTATTTGTTTACACAATTAATTATAAATACAATAAAAATAGGATTATTTGACACAATTGACTCTCTTATACGTTATGGATTAAAGAAAGTATAATCATCACAAAAAAGAACCTTGACTATCTGGTCCATGACGTCTGTGTGTTTGTACGCATGTATGTGTGTGTTTGTACGCGTGTATGTGTGTATGTGTACGCGTGTATGTGTGTATATGTGTGTATATGTGTGTGTACGTGTGTATATGTGTGTATGTGTGTGTATGTGTGTGCGTAAAATGTTTTGATGTTTTGAATTTAATTCAAGGAATTAAAATCTCTTATATTTGAATACTTTCAACTGAAAGTACTTGTTTACCCGATATCTCGAAAACGGTACGAGTTAGAGAAAAAGCAAACTCTATAAGAGTTAAACATATTTAAATTTCCTACAACTTTTGTATAAAAGTATTTTACGAAAAATGTACCATTTACTGAAAAATCGCAATTGAAAATTAGTTACATTTACGTATTTCTAATTACATGCATTTTAATAACTTTATTGCATATATATAGTGTAACCTATGTATAAGTCGAGCGAATGCCACGCCAGATTTCGCCATTTCCTTCAATAATAAAAGAAAAACGATTGTTTTTAAAATAGATATCTCGAAAACGGCACGAGTTAGAGAAAAAACGAACTCTATAAAAGTTAAACATATTTAAATTTCCAACAACTTTTGTATAAAAGTATTTTACGAAAAATGTACCATTTACTGAAAAATCGCAATTGAAAATTAGTTACATTTACGTATTTCTAATTACATGCATTTTAATAACTTTATTGCATATATATAGTGTAACCTATGTATAAGTCGAGCGAATGCCACGTCAGATTTGGCCATTTCCTTCAATAATAAAAGAAAAACGATTGTTTTTAAAATAGATCTATAGATCATTGATAAATATATCGAAAAATAAATGCTTGGTGGAATTCCTAAAAGATATTTCAACAGAAAACAATTACTCAAAAGAGACACGACAAAAAATATTGGACACACATTCAAAAAAAAAAAGAGGAGAGTTTCAAATTATGGGGGTGGTTAGGCCGGACAGCCTATAATTATATTCAGGTTTTTCAAAAATACCTTTAGGCCCATTTAGCAACAGTACTTAAGCATCGCGTGCCTTAACCATTTTCGACCTTTTTCTGTTTGTCCGTTTTTTAAACAGGAAACAAATAATATGTCATTTTGGCCATCAGTCATTTTTGTATTTCCTAATAAATAAATAAATAACACATTTTCTACTTATAACCAAATACAAATATTAGAATTAATCGATTTATCGATATTCAAACATTTTCTTTTATATTACATCGAGGAGTCATTTATGATATAATAAATTAGATAAATTATGCTAATATAATAATAATCGATTCAGTGACTGTTAATCGACTTGATAGGCGATTATATGAATCGATTTCTACTTGTAAATCGATACTAAAACAATTCGAATCCTAGTTATTCTGTTGAATCAATTACCGATATACGGTTCAGTTTACCTAAATACTAGATTAATGATATGTATGTGTGTGTGTGAATGAATGTGTAGAACGCTTGGTATCTATACTAACTGTGGCTATGTCTCGTGTCTGCATAACGCTATATCTGGCATTCTGAATCTCTTTGGGTGGTTCATAGGGAGACTGGCGTGGCACCACTGTCATGGCGCTACAATATCTCTCGGAGACCACAAACCTGCTTCGTAATTGGCCCGATACACCGGTGATAGGGCCTTACACAGGCCCGGATTCACCAAACATTACCAAAAGCACAATAAAAATATCAGGAATTGAAATCAATTCATTTAGGGAGGCGGAATTGAATTGTGAATTCCATTGATTCTGTATAGTTTTAGACACCATTATATCTCGTTCTTTGTCTATCAACGGTAATTTCTAGCACAGTATAACTACGTTATATTGTTTCAGAATAAAATTGTTGATGATAAGAAATCAAATTATTTTTAATTGTGTGGTTTAAATCGTGAAAATCGTAAAATAAGTAAATATGTTTAAGTCCAGGTCTGTGCAGTAGCAGCGATGTCACCACATCAGATAGATTGATTATGTAAGTTTTTGTGTAGCCCCGATAGTTTAAACAACGTATAAGAGTGAGCAAACATGAAAAAATACAAAACGATTCGTGTTTCCTTTATCTTTTAAAACTAGTTGTTAGAAAATGTTAAATATGCCTAAGATACTACACGTTTGAAGCCGCCGGTTTTACAGTTAACTAATAAAACAACACGTAATAGTGTGTTACTTTTTCAACGTCTGTGTGCATTTTTGGTCCTTTCACCAATATCACTAGAACGGCTGCACTTACGGCAAAATCTGTTATGTGCATAATGAACGACATTAATATTTCAAACAACATTTGCTTGAAAAGTTTCTTCAAAATATGTACCAGTTGCGAGAAAACTACTACAGAATATGTTATTGTATGTGATACGATCCATACTTCTTTTATCACCAATATCACTAGAACGGCTGCACTTACAGCAAAAATAGTTATGTGCATAATGAAAGATATTAATATTTCACACAACTTTTGTTTGAAAAGTTACTTCAAAAAATGTACCAGTTACGAGAAAACTACTACGGAATATGTTATTGTATGTGATACGATCCATACTTCTTTTATCACCAATATCACTAAAACGGTTGCACTTACGACAAAAATTGTTATGTGCATAATGAAAGATATTCATATTTCCAACAAATTTTGTTTGAAAAGTTTTATCAAAATATGTACCAGTTAGGAGAAAACTACTACGGAATATGTTATTGTATGTGATACGATCCATAATTCTTTTATCACCAATATCACTAAAACGGCTGCACTTACGGCAAAAATTGTTATGTGCATAATGAACGACATTAATATTTCAAACAACATTTGTTTGAAAAGTTTCTTTAAAAAATGTACCAGTTACGAGAAAACTATTACGGAAAATCTTAAATGTTCTTATTTGTGTTTTGCATGTGCTTGTATAGGGATTATATTTAATAAATCGTATGAACTATATACCTGACTTTAGCTCGCCGAAGTAACGAAGAAGCTAAAGAATTCTGTGTGTCTGTAACATTCTCGGATTAAAAAAATTCATTACAAAAAGTGTATGTCTCGTCGACCTGAATCCAAAAAAATATATAACTTGTATATTTGGATGTTAGTCGTCGCTCGCTAGACCAAATTTGTGCTTTCTACTCCTCCGAAGGTACCAGAGCGATTTACACCAAATTTGCTACACATATTATTTAACATCCTATTTGAATCCTCTAGCAGTTTAAATCTAATCGCTCGTATACTTCCCGAGTTATAGGCCTCCAAAATTTTAAACCCCCCTTAATACTGCACTTATAAAAATAATTAGAACACTCAAAAATGCTACTAATAATTCTAAGATATTTTATATCTACAAGGTTTTTTCATATTGTTAACACAAAGGCCATAAAAAAATATTAAATAATCTACAAAATTGTTAACCGCTGCTCGTTACTTATAAGGCGAGCTGGACGCATAGGTGCCTTGTACCTAAGCTATTTTCATAAACTTTTCGAGTTATTGAAAAGGGAGCAGGGGTAAATGCATAATTTTGGTTATTGCTGTTAATTTCTGCTACCCTTATCTCAGTTTTATATTGTGGTTATTTATTTCGCTGGTAATCGGTTACCGGGGACCAGTGGCGCCTGTCTGCGGGTTTGTTTCGGGTCAGACCCGCCCATAAAAATTACCATAAGCCCCATAGAACACTTTATATCTGCTGGTAAAAGATCTACCAGAACATAAATAAGATATATGAATTCGAAGCATCTGTAGACGGTTCATTATAAATCAATTTTACAAGGATCTACGCTAAGCGGAGCTTAAATATTATTATATATATATATATATATATATATATATATATATATATATATATATATATATATATATATATATATATATATATACATATATATAATTTAGGCTGTCTTTTAACTAATAATACTGCTGCATAGTTGAAATATAATTCAACAAGATAGGAAATAAATATACTATTATTATTATTATTTCTACAGAGCGGTTTACACGTTTGCCGCCTACATGAAATAATATACAGTAAAAGGCTAAAGGATAATACACTATTTTCGCAATATTACAGTTTGTATACACTGTAAAAAATGGACGTCTATTATGAACAAAGTATAACGCACCAATGCGTCCAGCTCGCCATATACGTAATCCGATGCAAGGTTTTTAGTTATTATAGCCTTTTGGTTAACAATTTTCAAACGACCAACGCTAAGCGGAGCTTAAATATTATTTACGGAATCAATATATATGTGTGTGTGTGTATATATTGTGAGGTTAGGACCTCTAAACGAAATGGTTGTTGGTGTAGAGATGATTGTATTAACATAAGCGACGGTTGGCTGTCGCTGTCGGGATAATTAACTCCTTCCTCTGGTTTTCTGAGGCTAGTTGATTATTATGCAGATGCTGACCTCTAGGTTGCTCATCGCCTACTTCATAGGGTCATGGTGAGCGATGTGGTAGGTCCATCATCTACACACACACACACACACACACACACAGCAAACTTACATTGTTATAAATACCGCCAATTTCGCAATAATTAAAAATAGCCAAAGAACCATGAGCCAGCCATTTGAAGATGATTATATTTCATCCTAATTGACGTTGCATACAAAGACAATTACGAATTAACGTTATAAGTGGCACTGCGCAAAAATGCGCGGGAGAAAATCTTTACAAACGATAACAACGGCCAAATAAACTTCATAGAATCTTAAATAGAAGTCTACAAAACAAATATATTTTAATAATAATATAATAAAAGTGCTTGAATTTATCGTAGATAATATGAAAAATCTTGTACATTTTGAGGCCCTATAACTCGGGAAATATACGAACTATTGGATTTAAATTGCGAACGTATTCAAATAGAATGCCATATTAAATGTGTACCAAATTTGGTGTGAATCCCCGCGGTACCTTCAGAGGAGTAGAGGGCACAAATTTCGCGATTCCAAATTATAATATTTAATCATTCTTTATGGCCTTTGGGTTAACAATATGCAAAAATCTTATAGACATAAAATATCTTAGAATTATTAGTAGAACTTTTGGGTGTTTTAGTTATTTTTGTAAGGGTAGTATTAAGGGGGGTTCTACAATTTGGGGCCCTATAACTCGGGAAGTATACGGGCGATTGGATTTAAACTGCGTAAGGATTCAAATAGGATGTTAAATAATATGTGTAGCAAATTTGGTGTAAATCGCTTTGGTACCTTCAGAGTAGTAGAGAGCACAAATTTGGTCTTACGAGCGGACGACTAACATCCAAGTATATATATATTTGGATAAAAGGCGACGAGACAAACACTTTTTGTGGTCCGAGAATGCTACAGACACACGACCGATTGCTTTATCGATCAAAAAATCATAATAATAAACAATGAAGGACATTGTACAGTGAAAACTAAGTATAAGTCGAGTACAGGGCACAAATTAGGTGAATCTTTTTGGCCATTGAACAATTATTCTGAAAATAAAGATGTATCAAGAGCAGAGAGAAAGAAATATAAAAATAAAAAAGGATAATTCAACACTCAATATGAAACCAATAAGGTAATAAATGGAGAAGGATGGATGTATGGTGGAAGACAATGAGTTGGAGAAAGAGAGGTAGTAGTACAAACGAACGATAGGTGAAATCTTTGTGACCACACACAATGATCGGGAAAAAATAATGTTATAATTTGGTAACACAATTTAATAACCAGTCATAAGCAGTCTCCTATGTTAACATACAGACGTGACTCCGGTTAGACGCCATACTGTAATCATAATATGATACATGGTGATTACATGGTGTATCCAACGTATAATTTGATGGTGCCAGTCGACCACTGCCAACCCGTACCAATATTCGTTTACAGTATTCACATACAGTTAACAGTCTATATTATTCCGTCGAAGATGAAGAAGAAGAAGTAGTAGAAGATGAAGAAGAAGAAGAGTTAACAAGCTCAACACTGCTGCTACATGTCCGAACAGCAAAAATATTAAATTTGGCAAGTTTCATTTGCAATACTTCTCTAACTAACACTAAACTAAGCTTATTTTATGCCAAAATAAAACATCCTTTATATCTATATACATTCGTTTATATATAAATATGCTTAATAAAAATATACCCATATCATATACCGAACACTTCTCGCCGAAAGAATTTTTGTTTAAAATTACAATAATTCTCATTTGTAAAACACTAAACCAAGCTTATCTTATGTC
Source organism: Leistus spinibarbis (assembly GCA_933228885.1). Lineage (NCBI taxonomy): Eukaryota > Metazoa > Arthropoda > Insecta > Coleoptera > Carabidae > Leistus > Leistus spinibarbis. The sequence goes on along the minus strand of OW121811.1, from coordinate 1,583,345 downwards.
AAAATAAGCTTCATTTATATCTATATACATTCGTTCATGTATAAATATGTTTAATAAAAATATGCCCATATCATATACCATACACTTCTCGCCGAAATAATTCTTGTTTAATATTACAGCTATTTTCATTTGTGAAACACTAAACCAAGCTTATCTAATGTGAAAATAAGCTCCCTTTATATCTATATACATTTGTTTATATATATAAATATCTTTAATAAAAATATGCCCATGTCATATACAGTATACTCCTTGCCGAAATAATTTTTGTTTAATGTTACAGCTATTTTTATTTGTGAAACACTAAACCAAGCTTATCTTAGGTCAAAACAAGCTTCATTTATATCTATATACATTCGTTCATGTATAAATATGTTTAATAAAAATATGCCCATGTCATATACCGTGCACTTCGCGCCGAATTAATTTTTGTTTAATGTTACAGCTATTTTCATTTGTGAAACACTAAACCAAGCTTATCTTAGGTCAAAACAAGCTTCATTTATATCTATATACATTCGTTCATGTATAAATATGTTTAATAAAAATATGCCCATGTCATATACCGTGCACTTCGCGCCGAAATAATTTTTGTTTAATGTTACAGCTATTTTCATTTGTGAAACACTAAACTAAGCTTATCTTTTATGAAAATTAGCTTACTTAATATATATATATATATATATATATTCGTTCATATATACATATGCCTAATAAGAATATGCCCATATCATACACAGTACACTCCTGGCCGAAATAAATTCTATTTAAAATTACGGCAATTTTCATTTGCGAAACACTAAACCAAGCTTATCTAATGTCAAAATAAAGCTTTCTTTATATCTATATACATTCGTTCATATATAAATATGCCTAATAATAATGTGTCCATATCATATACAGTACACTCATCAAATACGCAGAGTTCCGGATAGATATACAGATACCTAAATGTATTTATATATATGTAGGATCTGTGTGCACCGTGTGCCCATGTTATATATAGTGCATCATTGATAGACGAGTTTATAAATATTTCGTTTTCTTTCAAATGTTGACATAAAGCAACTACAACATTTAAATACGTTGCGTTCCGAATAGACTAATAGATACACAAATATACGGACTTACGTGTTAGTATAATAATATAATAATGGAAATCTTTACTAAAGTCGTATAATTCACTTTGGTGGGAAATACCGTGTTCTAACACAAAAATTAATATATAAAAGCACTTACTAATTGATGTCTTCTCTGCTTCCGATCTGGAACACGTTAAGCGTTGGTTTAGAAGCACTAGCACTAATCCTGCAAAATAAAAACACAAATATAATATTTTATTATTATTATAGTAGGTATATATATCATAAAATAAATATATATATATTGCAATTAACGATAGAAAAACTATAATTACTAATGTGTTCTAAATATTCATATTCCGAATTTCAATATCAAACGTAATAAAATTCGCTTAAAACCATAAAGAAACTTTATTACACGGTTTTATATCATAAAACAAAAAAAATCTTGCAATAAACGATATAAAAACAATAATAATGAATGTTTACCAAAATATTTATTACGCTAAAGTTGTGAAAATGCATAAAACAAAATATATTCCTGAATTAAAATACCATAAATAATAAAACTCGTTATAAACCATATAGATACTTACACAAGTCACTCAATCACACGTATTTCTCACTTAAATCACACTTTTCACTCTTTAAATAATCGAAAAACTATAAATAATTCGTTGAATCAACTCACTAAGCCATCTACTTAACAGGCGTCAACTTTTTGCATTGTAAAATAATTAATAATATATAAAACCATTGAATACATTGTTTATTTGCTACGTTTATGCTTAAAAAGTACGATTTTTTAGTAAAATAAATTCGTTAATTCTCTAACAAGACTCTGCTATTTGTTCAAACCCTATAACTAGCACTTGGAGAAACTAATACCAAAGTTAAATTGTAACAATTCCCCGGTTTCCCTTAATATTAAGTTGTTAAACTATTTATAAACAATATACAGATGCTTCGTTAATGTTTTCATGCAATATTTGTTCATAAAAACTATGTTTAAATGTGTTTTTAGTAAAATTAGACGAGAGACATAATGCAGTGGTTGTTGAAACTGGTCTGTTGACGCCTACAAAAGTCGACAGAAGTGAACAAAGTTTACGCCTGTGTTTGACGACGAATTACAAATATTATTCTTTTAGTTTTGATTGTGTAACGATTATAAACATGTTATAAGCATTATATATTATTTAAATGCGTTGTTTTAAATTCCAAACTGCATTTGTTAACGTTTATTTTGTTTTAATTATTACTTTATTTGTTATTTTGTATAAATAACAATTGGCAAAATCTATAGCAATATTTAAGTGATGTTTGAGTTAATCCTATACAACTAACAGTTATACCTATAGGTTTATCGTAAAGCGACACTTAATTGAACTATATTAAAATAAAACAAAACTTAGGTACAACGCACCTATGCGTCCAGCTCGCCTTATAAGTAATATATGCGATGTGCGAGCAAACGTTTTTAATTATTATTGCCTTTTGGTTAACAATTTGAAAAAATGTTATAAATATAAAAAGTTATGCAATTTTACGTAGATTATTTTGTTATAAAACAAGATTAGGTACAACGCACCTATGCGTCCAGCTCGTCTTATAAGTAATATATGCGATGCGAGCAGCGGTTTTTAATTATTATTGCGTTTTGGTTAACAATAAGAAAAATTGTTATAATTATAAAATGTAATGCAATTTTGCGTAGATTATTTTGTTATAAAACAAGCATAGGTACAACGCACCTATGCGCCCAGCTCGCCTTATAAGTAATATATGCGATGTGCGAGCAAACGTTTTTAATTATTATTGCCTTTTGGTTAACAATTTGAAAAAATGTTATAAATATAAAAAGTTATGCAATTTACGTAGATTATTTTGTTATAAAACAAGATTAGGTACAACGCACCTATGCGTCCAGCTCGCCTTATAAGTAATATATGCGATGCGAGCAGCGGTTTTTAATTATTATTGCGTTTTGGTTAACCATAAGAAAAATTGTTATAGCTCTAAAAAGTTATGCAATATTGCGTAGATTATTTTGTTATAAAACAAGATTAGGTACAACGCGTCCAGCTCGCCTTATAAGTAATATATTCGTTGCGAGCAGACGCTTTAATTATTATTGCCTAGTTTTATCTATTTTAAGCATTGACGGTGCAACCGGGCATAAATATATTATGTATAAATGTAGTAGTAATCGATGAATGGGATGCACAAAATGTCTGCGCATGTTTTTAAAGTATTTGTCAGAACTTAACTGACTTTAAAATAACAAATATAATTTTACAGTAAACAGTGCTCAGGCACCAGCAACCAGCAACCAGCAACCAGCAACCAGCAACCAGCACCAGCACCAGGTAGGTATATATAAAGTTAATAACATGGTTAGTGTTATGCTAAAACAAACAACAACCCTATACTTAAAGGTTGTCTGCTCCTGTCAACGGGCCAAAATCACATTTATCATCCACTGTGCGCAGGGCCGTACCACATAACTTTTCCTCACTAAAGAAATGGGATTTTTTCTCCGTCATCATTGCATTGAACAAACAAAATTATGTATACAAGCATTTGCTGAATTTATTAAATTTAATGTTTTTACACTCACTTTAAAAACAAATTAAATTTTTATGTTAATGAAAATGTAATGTAATTTTTAAATTTTATTTTATGTTATCTATGTTTACATTTGTAATATTGTTATTAATTGTTTTAGAAATAAGTTGCCTTATACAATTAATGTTAATGTTTGTCTATGTTTCTATATGTCTATCTGAACCGATACGTGTTTTAAATAAGTATTAATAAGAATAATGTAAGTGAGGAGCGGACTGTATATGATATGGGCACTTGGTGCCCATGGATGCATTAAGTTATATACATAAATATCCAGATGTATCTGGTTATCTAACCGGAACGCTATGTATTTAAATATTGCAGTTTCCAACAAAATATTTATATTATTATTTTAATGTCGTTTAGGAGTGGATTGTATATGATATGGGTACATGGTGCGCATGGTTGCATTTAGCTATATACATAAATATTCAGTTGTATCTGGTTATCTATCCGGAACGTTACATATTTAAATATTGTAGTTTCAAACCAAAATTTACATTATTATTATTTTAATGTCGTTTAGGAGTGGATTGTATATGATATGGGTACATAGTGTCCATGGATGCATTTAGTTATATAAATTAATATCCAGATGTGTCTGATTATCTATCTGGAACGCTACGTATTTAAATGGTTTCAAACAAAATATTTATATTATTATTATTTTAATGTCGGTGAGGAGTGGATTGTATATGATATGGGCACATTGTGCCCATGGATGCATTTAGTTATATACATAAATATCGAGATGTATCTGGTTATCTATCCGGAATGCTACGTATTTTAATATTGTAGTTTCAAACCAAATATTTACATTATTATTATTTTAATGTTGTTTAGGTTTGAGGATTGTATATGATATGGGTACATGGTGCCCATGGATGCATTTAGTTATATAGATAAATATCCAGATATATCTGGTTATCTATCCGGAATGCTACGTATTTAAATATTGTAGTTTCACACAAAATATTTATATTATTATTATTTTAATGTCGTTTAGGAGTGGATTGTATATGATATGGGTACATGGTGCCCATGGATGCATTTAGCTATATACATAAATATTCAGTTGTATCTGGTTATCTATCCGGAACGCTACGTATTTAAATATTGTAGTTTCAAACAAAATACTTATATTGGTATCATTTTAATGTCGGTGAGAAGTGGATTGTATATGATATGGGTACTTGGATATAAGCACCCAGATGTTTCTAACTATTTAGTCCATCGTGTTTACTTGCATATAATTATTTTAAACGGTTACAAATATTTACAATTAACTAATTTGAAATAAGTCCAAGTTAAATTTGTGAATCTGAATCCAACTCTGTGTGAAACCATTCTTCTTGACAAGGCAAATAAACACCTGATTTAGCCAATTTTGGCCAGAACATACCCTATATCCGGTTTAGACATCTGCCTATAATACTTATATTGACGCCCAAACTTAGAACTATACTTAATATCAGCTATAATGACAATGTAATCCCTAAAAAATTACTTGATAGCATATTATGGCTGTAAGTGTGTTATTAAATATTCGGGCTTGCACATTTTCGTATCAGATTGTTAAAAATGGGGAAAAAAGTGGGCAATTTAAGCCTGGTTTAACGTAACATTGATATTAGTTACAGGGATACTTAAATAATGGTAAATTTTTGGACGGAAATGGTTCGAGCATCGTTTGCGATTACTTAAATATTAAGTTATATTTGCCGTAATTCGCTGAAGACATAGGTGCCTGTACGCTAGTACCAGGGAGGCGCAATGAAAGGAGAAAAAGATGCATCAGTTAAGGCCGTTCCAGAAATTTATAGGACCACACAATTTCATAACACACATAGTCAACATTTTGACTATTTACCTCACAGAAAACTTGAAATATGAAGATGGCGACACCAGATTATTTTAAAGGTCTTCTTCTCATACTTTGAAACACCCACACATCTAGTAGTAGTGTAGGTACTTGGTATCAGTGAGTTCAAATCACAAATCTACTTTAAAAATCTACACACGCATAAAAAAGAAACTCCTTTGTCGTTTATATTTGAAGCCTGTTTACACGAAAACACTTTTTGTCCACCAAACATTCATAAAATTATACTTTACTCGCGGTTTAAAACAAAATAAACTGGACAGAAAAGCTTGAATTTAATTTTAAATATATTTTTTTAGCTCGCTGTACGAAGTACAAAAGAGATTATTTATACGTGCGTCTGTAACATCTCGTATAAAAAAATTGCGTAAACAAAAAGTCGTAGAATTGTATATAAATAGATTAAATGGCGAGCTGAAGGCATTGGTGCCATTTGAAGTTTATTTTAATACAAGTCAATGATAAATATTGAAATTTGGTTAAAATTGGGTAAAACCAAATTTGCGTTTCTATAAATATGTAAGACACAAACCTACTCTGTGTTTAAAACGTGTTTAAAATATGAAATAAGCGGCACTTTGTATGATTTTAAATGTCTCCAATTTCAACAGTTTATTATTCTATGTCCGTAGTTGACGCCATGACACCATTAATAGCCGAAGTCAAGCAAAATTTTGCATATTCCCTCAGAATTCATATTGCTAAATTATTTTCATAGTTTACATATATTAAAATTGTTGAAAATTGTAAACCTTTATTTTATTTTTGCATTTTGCGATAGTTTGAAGTGATTTGATTAAACTATCAAAGTAGTTTTGTGATAATCCCTTGAAATAACTGAATAAATCTATTAATGTTACCCAATATATATATATGTTGTAAATCTTTAAACTACTTTTTCTCAAAACTACTGTTTTCAACCATACACTATTTTCTCTGAAACTACTTGAACGATTTTATAGTTTTTTATTTCAAATGAAAGGAAATACAATTTCTTACAACTTATACAAACAATATGCATACATTTATATACATAACTATTATTTATAGCGCCCTAAAGTGACTAGAAAACTCGAAAAAATATTCATTATTTTTCACACGACCGCCATTTTGTCAAATATTAACATTTTATACCAAATGTTGGTTTAAAGTGCAGAGTATATTATTCCCTTTTCGAATCTAGCATTAAAATAAAATTTGGATGACCCGTTCAATAGATACGAGTAAGCCCGTTTAGTGGTGACCTAGACATACTTTCCGCGTTATCTCGGAAAGTTACATAAATTTTTTTACGAAAAAAATGTTATAATGTAGAAAAAAAGACTAGTTATAAAGTGACTTAGGCCCAAATTGATACCTTTATCCTTGCAAGAGAAAAAAATTCTTAAAAATTGTGTTTTTTTTTTCCTTGGGTCAAATCGGGATAAGTTTAGTTTAAGGAAGACATGTGTATAATGTGTCGCTTAGAAGATGTTGGTGGTGGTGTGTTGGTGAAAGATTTCACAGATGAAAAGGTTGGTGGAGTGCCAACGAAAAATGTGTCACGCCATTTTGGTTGCTCACCATATTTATAATGTTATTATCTACGCTGCAACTAATTAGTCGGGTTAAATAGTGGTGCGCTATGAATACCGTGCATAGAAAGACTGATGAAGTGCAGCAGGAAGCTCTGATTTTTAACACTTGCTTTAAAATTAAATCGCCGCAAAAATTGTTGTTGCTGTGTTTGATGTCTGTTCAAGACGACAGCAGCGAACTTACGCAAATTAATGGTTTGTTAGAACTGCACTTTGCTAATACATACATATATGAATAGTTCAGAGTATATTCAACCTCTTTATCTGCATTTTGTACTGTGAGAATGAAAATTGGGACAACAATCATAGTAAATATATATATATATATATATATATATATATATATATATATATATATATATATATATCTGTACCGGTTTATCTGATAAATATATATATATATATTTATCAGATAAACCGGTAATTATTAATAATTCACAAGTATCTTCAGTAAATGTAGGGAAAGCAGTAGGAACCAGCTTAAGTACAACGCACCTTTGCGTTCAGTTCGCTTTATAAGTAATATATGCAATGTGATCAATGTTTAACAATTTGAAAAAAATGTTATATACATATATAAAAAGTCTAACAATTTTTTTACAATTATTTTGATATAATAAAAAAATTACAAGTACATATTTTAAAATTCCAAATTATAATATTTAATAATTTTTTATAGCCTTTAGGTTAACAATATGAAAAAATCTTGTAGATATAAAATATCTTAGAATTAATAGTAAAAATGTTTGGTGTTTTAATTATGTTTATAAGAGCAGTATTAAGGGGGGCTCTAAATTTTGAGGCCCTATAACTCGGGAAGTATACGGACGATTAATTTTAAACTGCAAGCAGATTTAAATACAATGTTAAATAATACATGTAACAAATTTGGTGTGAATCGGTCCAGTACCTTCAGAGTAGTAGAGGACACAAATTTGGTCTTACGAGCGGACGACCAACATCCAGTTATATATATATATATATATATATATATATATATATATATATATATATATATATATATATATATATATATATATATATATATATATATATATATATATATATATATATATATTTGGATTCAGTGCGACGAAACAAACACATTTTTTGTTAAGGATATTTTTGATCCGAGAATGCTACAGATGTACGACCGAATGCTTTAGCTTCTTCGGTACTTCGGCGAGCTATTATAATATTTAATAATTTTTTATGGTCTTTGAGTTAACATTATGAAAAAATCATGTAGACATCAAATATCTTAGAATTTTTGTGTGTTTTAATTATTTTTATAAGGGCAGTATTAAGTGGGGCTCTAAATTTAGGGGGCCTATAACTCGGGAAGTATACGGGCGATTGAATTTTAACTGCGACAAGATGCAAATAGGTTACTAAATAATATGTGTAGTAAATTTTGTGCAAATCGCTCCGGTACCTTCAGAGAAATTGCTACACACGTAGTTATTGTTTATATCCGACATAAAAAATTACTATAAAATAGAAAATAAAAAACCGTTACCAAAACACATCGACATTTTTGTCGATACCATATGCGCGTCTAGTTAAACAGTATTCTATAACCGAACGGTTGGTTAACAAGCGGTTAACCACAGTCATTACTTTGTCTACGCAACGGCATTTCAATTTGGTTGTGTTTGTATATTAACCACTGGTTATTACTCGACTCATATCAGCATGTCACACTTGATCAAAAATATAAAGGTTTTGGTACCGTTACGGTTACCGAAATATTGTGGTTACGAACCCTTTTTTTAAAATGATTTAGCAAAAAAGGGTTGATTAAAATTACATATTTACGTATCTATGTCCAAATATGCAATATACATACGGATAAAGACCATAAATACAATATACTGTCTTCCCTAATATCCGGATTTAACTATCCAGGATATTAGAATATAAATCCGTAATGCGATATATTAATTAACAAATATACAGTATTACAATTAATGTCTAATCCGTAATTTATGGAATTAATTATTAAAATGATCATAAGTCTTAATATTATTACTTATGTCGGATTATTGAGGGTAACATTTGTGTATTCTGTATGTTTGAGGACACTGAAAGACATTTTTAGCCTGTAGTTATGTATAAAAAGATTCTAATACTGATTATACGTAAAATGAAAGCTAGAATAAGTATATTAAACCAAGAAAACGAATACTTGCAGTAACCATAAAAGTTCAAGGCACCTGCTTGTATACTTAAGGGTAGTATCCGTATACTTGCAACTAGTATGTAGCTCAATACGCCTTAGTATATGTATTCTTGCGTGTAGAAAATATTAGATATTAGCAACAAAAATACAGAATTGTGCGTGATTAGAATTGTCTCTGGTTATTGACTGTGATGCAAAGTTTATTTTTCTTTATGATATTGTAGTAAAAATCATAAACATAACATCAGTTTTATGGCTTCATCCAATCGTTCGTTTTAGTGTAATTTTATTCACAACAATAATAGCGTCACTTAAAATACTCGAGCCCTGTATGCAAATGACATATTTAAATCTTGGCCAACTGTGATGAAAGTATCACGTTCACTGTGTGTGTGTGTGTGTGCGTCTGTTTGTATGAATGAAACAATGACACAATCTTTCCTTTATATTTACCACAATCAAAAAGCGTCCTTATACCCGCTTAGCGTTAAGGCCCACAATTGTTTGTAGCGATCTGAGATAAACAATGAGACACGTATGTATATAATCTACGTTATAACCTGAACTCATAAAAAATAATATTCGTGGGAGAATTTCGAACAGATTTTGATTCAAAATGTTGTAGTTTTTGGTTACAAACAACAAAGGCACCTACTAAAATTAATTCATTCATTTTTAGCTCGGCCGTGTGTCTGTAACAAGCTCGGATCAAAAAATAATCTTAACAGAAATATATATACTTAGATGTATGTACTCCTCTGAAGGTACCTGGCTGATTTTAATGAAATTTGATGTACATATAACTTATACACCCGTGAAGTTCCTATCGCATTTTAAATCCAATCGTATGTACAGGGTCGGAGTTATAGGGCCCCAAAATTTAAAACCCCCCTAAATATTGCCTTGAGCCAACTTCCTATCCTATTCTAGAGCGTTTACAGACACACAGGGAGGGTAAAAACGTGTATATCCGTTTAAATATCGAACACGAGTTCGTTTTATGAGTACAAGACTTATTACTTAGTAAAAGAAAGTGATAAAGCTATTATTTAGTTAGTGAAAGAATATGGTTGAGTGTAGGCCACCCCAGTTGTATTATAGTGCAACTAGCGGTTAAAAGAACACGCAGTTATTATGTGTATTTGAATTATTTTTCGTAAACCATAGCATAGTTTGTTGTATTCCAGTATAATTCAGAGATGGAACATTAGGGAAGTAATGGTTAACGACCCATAACCATTGTTTCGTAAACAATTGGTACCACAGTAACCGGTGGTGTTTCGCATACTGTATATATATATATATATAGATATATAGTTTAGTAACATATCGTTGAAACAAGATAGATTGTTAACCGAGAGGTATACACATTTGTATGGAATAGATACATGGTACTGACATTAGCTTAACTAAACATACACAAACACGGACATACAGACAGACAGACAGACACATCATGTGCCTAGTTTCGGACAATAGTGACGGACTCCTGCTGTACATGTACATACATACATGTACATGATCCGATACACTTGGTTTGCTTGCATTACCAAATTAAACAGAGAACTAAACTCACAGAGGGACACACAGCATTGTTATTTATTTGTTTAATTTACTTCTTATAAACAAAGTTTTATATCGTTTATTAACGTAGTTTTCTTAAAAAAAAAAAACAAAACTCTGAACTTGTACCAATTAATTTATTAGTTTTCTCGTAACTGGTACATTTTTTGAAGAAACTTTTCAAACAAAAGTTGTGCAAAATATGAATATCTTTCATTATGTACATAACTATTTTTGCTATAAATGCAGCCGTTTTAGTGATATTAGTGATAAAGTAAGTATGCATCGTATGACATAAGATACCATATTGCGTAGCAGTTTTCTCCTAACTGGTACATTAAAAAAAAAAAAATTATAAACAAAAGTTGTGCAAAATATAATTATGTTTCATTATGTACATAACTATTTTTGCTATAAGTGCAGCCGTTTTAGTGATATTGGTGATAAAGTAAGTTATACATCGTATGACATAAGATAATATATTCCGTAGTAGTTTTCTCGTAATTGGTACATTTTTTAAAGAAACTTTATAAACAAAAGTTGTGTAAAATATTAATATCTTTCATTATGTACATAACTGTTTTTGCCATAAGTGCAGCCGTTTTAGTGATATTGGTGATAAAGTAAGTATGCATCGTATGACATAAGATAATATATTCCGTAGTAGTTTTCTCCTAACTGGTACATATTTTAAAGAAACTTTATAAACAAAAGTTGTGCGAAATATGAATATCTTTCATTATGTACATAACTATTTTTGCTATAAGTGTAGCCGTTTTAGTGATATTAGTGATAAAGTAAGTATGCATCGTATGACATAAGACAACATATTCCGTAGTAGTTTTCTCCTAACTGGTACATTTTTTAAAGAAACTATTTAAACAAAAGTTGTGTGAAATATTAATATCTTTTATTATGTACATAACTATTTTTGCTATAAGTACAGCCGTTTTAGTGATATTAGTGATAAAGGTAGTATGAATCGTATGATTTAAAATAACATATTCCGTAGTAGTTTTCTCGTAACTGGTACATTTTTTACAGAAACTTTATAAACAAAAGTTGTGTAAAATATTAATATCTTTCATTATGTACCTAACTATTTTTCTGTAAGTGCAGCGGTTTTAGTGATATTGGAGAAAGCACCAAATAGTGCATGGGTTTGAATATTCTTTTCAAAAATAAAAGGTGCACATATAGACCATATACAAGTCTTAAATTGGACAGTTTAGGCTCTAGAGCGTTCACATACATCAATTAAATAGTTAGTTTCGATTCAGGGAGAGTCAAAACGTGAATTTCCGTTCGAAATATTACGAGGCATTGACGGAGTAGACTTTCTGCTCAATATTTAAATATAATTTCGTTGGTAACTGCGTTGTTTTTGTAACGTAATAATTTATACCGACAGCTATATGTACTCAGAAACAAAACCGCTGTGGAAAATCGAGGGAAAATGTAGTAAAAACGCGGCTCGAAATTTTCCACGGTTTTTAGCGGCTTGTGTAGTGTGAACCTGTGTATATTACCGTGGCCCTTTGTGCAAATTTAACTTAGCGTAGAAATATGGCAAGCATATACACGTTTTATTTCATGCAAGTGAATAATTATGTGGAATATTTAAAAAAAATAAAATATTTATATGTTTCGTGGCGTTTGTGAATCATTTGTGTGAGTGCCAGCCATTATATGACCGCAGCAATTTATCGTTAATACAATTTATAATGTTGCATGTGATCCATTTATGATTCCTAGGGATTTGGAAATCACTTAAAGATAATCCCTAAAGTAGTAGTTGAGCTACACGATACCTTCTTTTATGTCATACCATATAAATTGGGAGTTAAGTAATTTTATATTTTTATATAATTAGAAAAAAGAAAACAAAGCAAAAATAAACAAAAAAGATCAATGCAAATGGGCAAATATTGGGTTATAATAAGGGACAAATAATAAACTTTGATTTAAGAGCAAGGAATGTATTCCGAAAGGATTAGTTTTTATTTTGAGCGTCACTCGCTGGTGGCGCCAGTGTTTTTCGTAGTGAGGAAGACTTGCATCATCATTCTTTCAAGTTTGTGTGTGTGTGTGTGTATTGGTCGCGTGATCATCCACTACTGAATATCAATCATATTATCTAATTGGTTCGATATTTGCCGGCACACAACCAGCTACAAAGCTTTTATGTTTCACCGACAATATATACGTATATATATATATATACATATATACAATACAGTCTGTAAATCCAGCGATGTATATGGGTATATTTAGAAATAACATCACCTTATATACAAATATCTGTTTATTTAATATTTATATCTGCCTTTTGCGGGTTTGAACAAACAGCATTTATGTCAAAAGTTGCATTAAATCGAGTCGAAATACTTTCGTCATTGATTAGAAGTAAATTTATTTCTACTCGACTATTTAGTCATTTTCCAAAATTAGTGAGGTTTTTGCACTATTTTCTCAATATTAGCCTATACCGTATAGAATGGAAAACCTCTTATATTATATAAAAAGAATATTTCAACCGAAAGTGTTCGGTTATTCATGTAATTTTTTGAATATCTTGGCAATGGCTGCATTTACAGAAAAACTTATAGATTTAAAAACTCAAGATATTTGAATTTAAACAACTTTTATTTGAAAAGTTTTCTCCTAAAGCGTATGGTGCATTCGCTAAAAAATTGAATTTGATATAATTTAATTTCCTTAGAAATCATTTTTTAATTATCTTGGCAATGGCTGCATTTACAGAAAAACTTATAGACATAAAAACTCCAGATATTCTAATTTTAAGCAACTTTTATTTCAAAAGTTTTCTCCTAAAGAGAACGATGCATTTAAAAAAAAATTGCAATTGATATATTTGAATTTTTTTAGAAACCTATTATCTTATAATTTTTTAATTATATTGGGAATGGCTGCATTTACAGAAAAACTTATAGATATAAAAACTGAAGATATTTGAATTTTAAACAACTTTTATTTGAAAAGTTTTCTTCTAAAGAGAATAGTGCATTTAAAAAAAAATTGCAATTGATATATTTAAATTTTTTTAGAAATCAATTTTCTTATAATTTTAAAATTATCTTGGCAATGGCTGCATTTACAAAAAAACTTATAGATATAAAAACTCAAGATATTTGAATTTTAAACAACTTTTATTTGAAAAGTTTTCTCCTAAAGCCTAAGGTACGTTCACTAAAAAATGGTAAGTAAAATTAAACTAGGTTCATTTTTCACACACATATATATGAATTTCGTGATGTTAAATTTGAATAATGGAACGAAAACATATTCCGAATATGTCAATACTCGAGAAATTTCGTTAAATCTCAAACATTATATGTTATTGAATCGATGTTTATTCAATATAATTTATTTTCGGATGCGGGTAAAAAGAATTCATAAAACGTAAAAAATGTAATAATAATTTTTGTCGAAACGTTGAGTTTAAATAACATTAACAAATGACTGTTTTCCCGTTTAATTTTTAATTCAAAGATAAATAATCTTTGTCCAACGTTACCAAGTGTAACAAGCATAGGTGGCAGGCACCAATGCCTTTAGCTTACCTATTTATTCTACTCTGATATAAATAAATATATATATATATATATATATATATATATATATATATATATATATATATATATATATATATATAAAGATGTATTTTAGCATAGCGAAACTCATCCATATTTCTTATTTTGTAGCGATGTTTTATTTCTTTTTCTGTAAACATATTCTACGTGAAGGTAAGGAACAGAATTCAAGTACTCAATTCATTAAGAAGTTCTTTTACGAAGCCGCCATTTTCTATCTCTCTTTAGTATACATCACATTTATTTGTTTATACACTGGTCTACCAGGACCGTACTCAGACCATTCTTTTCCCATCAACTTTATCCTCCAATCACTTACAAAATCAAAAACTGTTATTGAACAAATACATTTCTATTAAAATAACAATATAATTCAAACAACTTTTAGTATAAATATAAATCATAAATTGTTGTTTAATAATTTGCTCAATATTTAAACTCGGGGTAAAATATATTATTTACGATAAACCAAACTTAACAAATTTTATTGGAGAGTCTGTAGCGATTTTTCCCGCAATTATTCGACTTATGACGAGATGAGATGACGAATAAATACGGAGATATATATATATATATGTATATGTGTAGCATGTCTCTGATTTTCATGAATGTGTTCACGTGTGTATGTGTGTGAGTGTGTGTATGTCGGTAATGCAGACAATTGATTTATACCTGTGTCGGTATATGCAGGAGACCTCCTACTCGGTCGGTAACTCGGTGCCTTTTATCTTCTTCTCCACACAAACAAAAGCAATTTATAAAAATATTAGTACTATAAATAAGACTACATACATACATACAAACACACATACATACATATACTATATTCATACAAATACACTTAAACCTGAACTAAGACAAAAACAAAACATTCATTTTTTCAATAGATGTGTGAATCAAATAATACTTTTCATTTTGCATTTTACATTTTCAAAATGCATTAATTATAAAGTGTATCCATGATTAGATCTACATTTACTACAAATAATCCATGCAAAATCGCCCCATTTAATTAAATAGAAAAATAGACTAAATTCTGTATATGATATGGGCACATAACGCCAGTATTGTTTGTCTTAAAGCAAACTGGATTAAAAATTCTAATATTTAATTCAAATTAGTAATTGTTCCGCTGCGTTGATAAATATGTGTATAGATCAATAAAGATCTATACAAATTTCCCACAATTATGTTTTGTTTCCCATCTTTAGGATTCAAGAACAATGTTCTTTATTATTTTGTGCTTGTAGAACCAAAATAGGAGAATATAATAATAATAATGCTCGAGTAGATCTCAATTATATATCAATTTGTAACAAGCGTGTGCGGAACTGATGACGAAAAACAACTGGAAAAAAACTAACCTATAATTTGTAATTATAATCGTTTAATAAGATACTCTCCAGTTCCGGAAACGGACATTACGGTTTAGTTCAAACACATGATTCACTCCATTTTTTCCCAGACTTTTTTACTGCGTAAATAAATGCACTTTGATTTTCGTGAAATATAAGAAAAGAATCACACATATTCAAAACTTCATTTAATTTCAGTTCCAAATATATTCTTATATGTAAATTGTATTATATTCATTGTTCATCATGGAAATTTTTAGGCAACTGTCAAAACGTTCATTTACTGGTGTGCTGATAGGTTAAAAGGGATTAAATATACCTTTATTCTTTTGAACTAAATTTTAGGTTTTTAAATGTCGTTATATTTCTTTATTATAAAGGAAATTCTTATTTAGCTCATAGAAGCAATAGCAAAATTGTTCATTTACTGGTGTCGATCCTTTAAAAGGGTCTAAATATACCTTTAATCAATAGAACTAGGCTTAGATTTTTAATATTCAGTTATATTTTTTTAATACTACGAAAATTATGTTTAAATTCGTAGAAACAATTACTAAAACGTTCATTAACTGGTGTTGTTTTGTTAAAAGAGTCTAAATATACCTTTAATCAATAAACAAGGCTTCGATTTTTAATATTTAGTTATATTTTTTTAATATCACGGAAATTATGTTTAAATTCGTAGAAACAATTTCTAAAACGTTTATTTACTGGTGTAAGTCTGTTAAAAGGGTCTAATTATACTTTTATTCAATGAAACTAAACTTAGGTTTTTTAAATCTCGTTATATTTCTGTATTATCACAGAAATAATGATTGAATTCGTAGAAATAATTGCCAAAATGTTCATTTACTGGTGTAAATCATTTATAAGGGTTTCAATATACCTTTATTCAATAGAACTAGATTCAAATTCGTTGAAACAATTGTGAATACGTTCATTTAATGGTATTGATAGGTTAAAAGGGACTTTATTTAATAGAACTAGACTTAATATTTTTAAATCTCGTTATATTTCTTTATTATCACTGGAATAATGATTAAATTCGTAGAAATAATTGCCAAAACGTTCATTTACTGGTGCTTATCGGTTAAAGGAGCCTATAAATATACCTTTATTCAATAGAACTAGACTTAGGTTTTATAAACCTCGTTGTATTTCTTTATTATCACAGAAATAATGATAATAATTGCCAAAACGTTCATTTACTGGTGTTTGTCTATTAAATAGGTCAAAATATTCATATATTCTTAGGTATTGGTTGTAAAGCGGTGACACACAGAGTCGTGTTTGGGAAAATAGTCCAAATGAGGCTTAAAATTGAAAACTGAATAAAAATAGAAGAAATTGATTTAATCGATATATTGATATATATATATATATATATATATATATATATATATATATATATATATATATATATATATATATATATATATATATATAATAATCGATCGTTTTCTAAACTATAAAATCTATTTTAATCGTTTATTCGAATTTTTTTACCTAATTCTAGTGGATTCAGAGACCCTCAATACGATAGTAAAAATTAATAAACTCAAACCCTTTTTTATGGTGAAAGAATAAAAATCAGGGCATTTCTTGTGTCCATGAAACAAAATAATTGTATATTTCCTTGAAAGCGACCACAGACAAAGGAGATGGCATGTTTCCTTTAAAATTATGAACGTCAAAATAAAAACCGCATTTTTCTGAAGTCTTTTGTTGTATATTTAATATGACATATGTTACTTCCTAAAGAGTGGTTATTATTTGGTTACATTCGCGTGCAACCAACTACCAGAACCGCTTAATAATGGTTATGTATTGTTCGAATAATTATTGGATACATAGAGAACATCAACAGTTGATTTTATTATTATCGTAACTGTATGTGAACATCCAAATATAACATTAAAGCGAAACACTTTTAATATCATGGTCTACATCTCAAATACTTCGTATTATGATCACACTAGTTCACTAGTCTTATATTTACACTAATTTCACTATTTCAATGTATAAACATTAGTAATAATGTTTGGCACATATTGGGGACTTGCTTCATTACTATAAGTCGAAGGATAATTTTAGTTATTGTCTCACCGACGACTAACTAGTAAGAAACTATTGTAAATTATAATCACATTCATTATGTCTCTTTATTGTCTAACAAACTGCTATATTGAAAAAAATTAAATATCACGCATTGTCATTGTCACTTTGTCATTTTTCATACCCCCTATCCTAATGGTTCAATTCCTGCATGCAAACTAGACACGTCATTTTGTAATTTCAAAGTTCTCCATCTCAAATACCTCTTTCAAACACTTAGTTTTTTAATAAATTAGTGCAAAATTAATCATACATATGTACATATTCCGGGAAAATGATAGAATAGGTATTGAATCAATAAATCCAGCAAAATCAATGTATCTGTGTGACTTAGTGCATGTATCTCCCGTTGCCTAATTCCAAACCGACCCTCAATCAAGCGAATCCTGAAAAAAGGCGAGGCGAATCTCGCCGCGTGTAAACTGAAAGAAGACAGAGAATCCCACAACTTTGGGTGTTTTCTTTGGCGTCTGGCCAGAGAGTAGTTCCGACGCCCGTCGCCGTTTTTGCAGCGCCGTGGCGCTGTCGGCGCCGT
Organism: Leistus spinibarbis; assembly: GCA_933228885.1. NCBI lineage: Eukaryota > Metazoa > Arthropoda > Insecta > Coleoptera > Carabidae > Leistus > Leistus spinibarbis. The sequence goes on along the minus strand of OW121811.1, from coordinate 1,564,812 downwards.
TACCCAACACCACCAACACATCCTTCTTTGTCACTAGCCGTCCGTTTCTCTTTCTCTACTATCCGATGCACAGCTATCCGTTCGCTCTCTGTTCAACCACTGGCAACCCAATTGAATTTATCTCTGTTGGTTTATTATTGTGCTCAGGCTACTGTCTCGCTCCTTGTTGCTCTGCAAACTTACAGTCTTGTCGTCCTTGTCCCGCAAACGTCTCTTGAGGTCGAGTTCCTTCAGATGTGTTAGATATCCATTAGCTAATATTTATCTTGGTAATTCTTATAATTCCTGAAAATTCGGGTGTTTCTTTCGTGGATTCTTATAGATTTTTCTTTTTTTCAGATCTTGTCCCTAATTTAATTCATTCTTTTAAATCCTGACGATGAGGCATACTTTTTGCTATTTTTAAAAGTATATATATATATATATATTTATTTCTGGTTTTCGGTGTAGTGAAACGCGCTAGTGCGTCTGTGCTCGTGGGCATCCATCTTATGGCAGAGTGACATGTTCTCCTTCGAATTATTTGCACAAGCGACGCCAAAAGACGCTCGTCCACGCACACACAGACACACACACAGACACAGCGACACCGTCTATTTTGCTCATATACATCGACTGCTTTTCTTTTCTTGTCATTTCTTTGCCTCTTCTCATTCTTCTTCAATTTCTACTTGCTCTTCGTTTTCTTCTCCCGCTTCCACGGAAGATACGTGTCCGTATCACTAGCTATATGCATTATAGACCTGATGTGCAGTGGCACTCAAACTATTCTCCTCTAACCAATATCCTTCAATTAAAACATATTTATTGTTAATTAACTTCGAATATATTCATTTATTGGTCTGTTGTAAATTGTATTAAATTCATTGTTCATCATGGAAATTGTTAGGTAATTATCAAAACGTTCATTTACTGGTGCTGATAGGTTAAAACGGACTAAATATACCTTTATTTAATGGAACTAGACTTTAGTTATTTAAATTTCGTAATATTTCTTTATTATGAAGTAAATTATTATTTAACTCGTAGATGCAATTGCAAAATTGTTCATTTACTGGTGTTGATCGGTTAAAAGGGTCTAAATATACCTTTAATATATAGAACCAGACTTTGATTTTAAATATTTAGTTATGTTTCTTGATTATTACGGAAATTATGTTCAAATTCGTAGAAACAATTGCCGAAACGTTCATTTACTGGTGCTAATCTGTAAAATGGGTATAAATATACCTTTATTCAATAAAAATAGACTTAGGTTTTTAAATGTCCTTATATTTCTTTATTTTCACAGATATATAATGATTAAATACGTAGAAATAATTCATTACCTTAAAAGATCTGTTTTAATGTTAATTACTTTTTAAGTTTATAGCAATACGTTATAGTACTATTAGTATAAATAATAACAAAAATGTTCATTTAGTGGTACTAAACTGTTAAATAGCAATAGAACTATTGAGTACCGCTGGTTTTAAAATCTATAAAATTGTGATGTCCATCGTAATATTTACCAAGAAGTTTGGAAAAGCATCTCAACCAGATATAAATAATTTGCGAAAACAAACAATGATACTTGATATGTGAAGTTGGGGATTTTATTGATCAACTGCCGTAACGTAACGTTACTACTACTATTACGTTCATTCAGTATTAAATTAAATCGTACAACATCCACGTGATGTATATGGATAATATTTGTTTACAATAATCAAGTAACTCAATTATTATCTGTGTAAGCCCCCCCTTCCTATGGCTCCCCAATTTGATGCCCCCCCTTTGAGACAGTAAAACAAATATATAGATTACTAATACGCAATTTATATAGACATAAGAATTACTCCTTTATTCAGTTTGGCCACGTTTAAATCTAACTGATTCAATTCCACTGATTATGAAATCAATTCATTCCTGCTCTTCTGGAAACACAACGTATACTTTAAAATAATATTTAATTAAAATGTGAAGCTTTTAAATATATTGCAAACGTTTTAATAAATAAAATGAACTAATAATGATAAGATGTTGGGAATATTTGTTAAACAATTTAACTGTAATTAAATATTAAGAGTTATAACTAAAAATGAGTAGGAATATGCCCAGCAAACACATTCTTTAATATGACTTCCCTGAGATGTCGCCGAGACGTAACATACGCATGCTAAGTCGCTGCAACATCACATAGATGTCACAAGATTCAAATGGTTTGTTGGGTGAAGATGTGAAGTTTATATCTGTATTTGTTGTACGATTTAAACAAAACTAAATATCAGTAGTAATAATCTAATAATAAAAAAAAATTAAGCTGTTACCAAGGAACATATATCTATGTTCTTTGGTATTACTAAAAAACGAAGGTGGCAGTTAGTACAATCTAAAAAACTAGAGATTGGGGGTAATAACACTAGATGATGTTGTAGATCATTTCTGTATTTGTTGTACACGATTAAGGAGAAATTATATATTGGGGAAGTAATAAAAAAGGAATAAAGGAAATACTAAAAACGAAAGTGGCAGAAGATGCTCTATACTTATTATACAATCTAAATAAAACTATTCATCGAGGATAACGAGGATAACTTCTGTATTTGTTGAACGATTTAAATAAAACTAGATTTCAGAAGATAATTCATGTAAAGCAATTACAGAGTTACTAGAAAACGGAGGTGGCAGAAGATGCTCTTTATTTATTATACAATCTAAGTAAAACTAGTTATCGTGGATAACGAAGAGGACGATGAGGATAATTTCTGTACTTGTTGTTCGATTTAGTTAAATTAGATTTCAGAGGATAATAAAGTAAAGCAATTACGGGATTACCAAAAAACGAAGGTGGTATAAGATGCTCGTTACTTAAAATACAATCTAAATAAAACTAGTTATCGGGGATAATGAAGAGAATGATGAGGATAAATTCTGTATTTGTGGTACGATTTACATAAAATTAGGTATCAAAGGATAATAAACTAAAGCAATTACGGAGTTACTTAAAAACGAAGGTAGAAGATGCCCTTTCATTATTATACAATCTATTAAATCTAGATATAATAACAATGTCAGATGAAGATGAGGATAACTTCTGTATTTGTTGTTCGATTTAAATGAAACTAGATTTCAGAGGATAATAAAGTAAAGCAATTACGGAATTACCAAAAAACGGAGGTGGCAAAAGATGCTCTTTACTTATTATACAATCTAAATAAAACTATTCATCGAGGATAACGAGGATAACTTCTGTATTTGTTGTACGATTTAAATAAAACTAGATTTCAGAGGATAATTCATATAAAGCAATTGCGAAGTTACTAAAAAACTGAGGTGGTAGAAGATGCTCTTTACTTATTATACAATCGAATAAAACTAGATATCGGGGATAACGAAGATGAGGATAACTTCTGTATTTGTTGTACGATTCAAATAAAACTAGATTTTAGAGGATAATAATGTAAAGCAATTACGAAGTTACTAAAAAATGGAGGTGACTTTTACTTATTATACAATCTACGTAAAGATAAAGATGGGGATTATTTTCTTGTACTGATATTCAGTCTAAACACATTCGGTTTTCAATTTTGTAATTTGACACACAAATATAAGTTATCTGGCTACTTCTCCTTGACACACCACAAATCTAAGTTCACCGCAAACATCCTTGTACCGATTTGCAGCATGCACTCTTACTACTTGTATAATCCTGTCGTCGTCATCAACAACTTGTATCCATTGTTGAAACCGCACTGATATATAAATCTGACTTACTTGTCATACCAACCCCTAAACCTCAAATATCCCTAGCAACAACGCAACGAAACTGTATTGACAAGCGGATATAGAAACTCTTCATTGAAAGGGTTAACTCTAACAGGGGTAGCAAATCTTCTGATTTCTGCCGTAGAGCCAAACGTCCACTTAGTATATTTACTTGTTCAATAATCGTTAGGACAGGGGGTCAATTTGCGAATTTGGCCGGCAGTGTGGTCAGCTCGGGAAATGTAACTAGATTTAGGGATATTTTGTATTCCAGTTGTGGCTGACCTGTTAGTACAACAACTTGTAAACATCTAGATTTCTTGATTAGCAATTTGATTTTCGTTGATTGAGAATCCTTTTAGAAGTTTTAAATAAAGAGTTTTATTATTCCATTTACTGAACTTTCTTTTTGAATACTCTAGTTTTACTGTCTATATACGTAATGTATAAAAGAAAGTATTGTGAACACAATACGAATTCGTATAAGAATGTAAAAAGGTAAAAAGCACTCGAAAAAATTGGGAATCTTCTTAATATTTATAAGGACATATATTCCCGTAAGCCAATATTGACGTTCTGGACGTCTTCCAGGATAATAAAAATCCTGGAGGATGCCATAAAGATAACACAAAAAGAGGACATAAAACATTTTTTTTTCTGTCACGATAAATAAATAGAATAAATTACCATATTAAAATTATTTATTTGTTTAACGGTAAAAGCTCTAGAGCGTTCACACACAGATACACACACACACACACACAGACGGCATACACAAATTATTTAGCATCCTATTTGTATCCGTACGCAGTTTAAATTCAATCGCCCGTATACTTCCCGAGTTATAGGGCTCCAAAATTAAAAACCCCCCTTAATACTGCCCTTATAAAAATAATTAAAACACTCAAAAATTCTACTAATAATTCTAAGATAGTTTATTTCTACAAGATTATTTCATATTGTTAACCCAAACGCCATAAAAAATTATTAAATATTATAATTTGGAATCACTCGTTCGTAAGACCAAATTTGTGCTCTTATGGCTCTGAAGGTACCGAAGCGATTCACACCAAATTTGCAACACATATTATTTAGCATCCTATTTGAATCCGTTCGTAGTTTAAATCAAATCGTTTGTATACTTCCCGAATTATAGGGCCCCAAAATTTAGAACCTCCCTTAATACTTCCCTTATAAAAATAATTAAAACACCCAAAAATTCTAGTAATAATTCTAAGATAGTTTATATCTAGAAGATTTTTTCATTTTGTTAACCCAAAAGCCGTAATTAATTATTGCATTTTAAACAATGCACTAAAAAATGTTTTATTATTAAAATATTGTTAAATTAATTGTAATTGTTTACCAAAAGGCCATAAAAATTAAAAACCCCTTCGTATATATTACTCGAAAGGCGAGCTGCACGCATAAGTGCGTTGTACCTAAGTCATAAGTACAACGCATTTATGCGTTCAGCTCGCATAATTGTTTTTACTTTATTTACGTAATATATAAAATATTACGTAAAAAAGGAAAAAATAATTTACATACTCATATTTATTTACATTAGAAATATGTAATACGCTTATTGATTGCTGTATACATTGAATGTGTATGTCATCTTGTGATCTCTGTCACTCATGCCTGTTTACTTTGTGTGTGTGTGTGTGTTGGGTTTGGTGGTGAACCGTATTCATAGACGGTAATTTAATTTCGTCTGTGCTGTCAAATAAACGACTAGGGTGGAGCAGAAACGCGTACCATCTGAAAGATTTACTATCGCAATTTGACTTTACAATGTTTGGCTCGTAGAATGGCATTGGGACTTGTGCTCGTGCTCGTGCTCGTATTTCGTATCTCTCCGCCACCAAGTTTCAACATTCTCATTTTTATTTCATTTTTATTTGCCATCTACACTCTTTCTTTCTCCTCCAATTCAACTCCTCTCATTGCCTCGTATTCCTGAATATCCATCTATACTTGTAACGTATCTCCAGTGAAGGTACCGGCCCGATTTTAATAAAATTTAATATACATATAATTTATACACCCGCGAAGCTCCCATCGCATTTTAAATCCAATCGTCAATACAGGGCCAGAGTTATAGGGCCCCAAAATTTACAACCCTCCTAAATACTGCCCTTAGCCAACTTTAACAAAAATTAGAATTTTTTACTAACAATTCTAAGATATTTTATGTCTTTAAAGTTTTTTCAAATTGTGACCCCATAGGCTTAAAGAAAATATATAAATATATTTTGAAATATATCTGAATATCCATCTCTCCTTGTAACATATCTCCTCTGAAGGTACCGGCCCGATTTTAATGAAATTTGATATACATATAAATTATACACCCGTAAAGTTCCCATCGCATTTTAAATCAAATCGTCTGTACAGGGCCGGAGTTATAGGGCCCCAAAATTTTAAACCCTCCTAAATACTGCCCTTAGGCAACTTATATAATTTTTAGAATTTTCTAGTAATAATTCTAAGATACTTTATGTCTTTAAAGTTTTTTCAAATTGTGACCCCATAGGCTTCAAACAAATATATATATATATATATATATATATATATATATATATATATATATATATATATATATATATATATCAGTAAGTGAAACGAAGAAGTTATTTTTTGGGTTATATTTCCCATTATACAAACTGTTTCTGTGATTTAATTAGTAAAATTAGAGCAAATTCATCAAATAATTGTTAATATCCTTGGCTAATCACGAAACGAACGATATTAACGCATGTGGGGTTATGGAAATTAATACTGGTACAGGAATAAATAAATCTCAGGGACATAAATGGTTGGATTGGTTCTGTCGGCTCTGTGAGTATAATGTCGATGGTTTTGAATTATATACGTAAAGATAGAAATGTATTTATTCCATATTAAATACAGAAGAAATGTTATCAAACATTCAAGACAACATAAACCAAATTTTAAAGTCGTATATGGTATAAAACAATAATTTAACCCTTATTCGGCACACTGGGATCATATGCACCCCAATATTATTGTAGTGCCACATTAGTAGAAGACCTACCTAAATTTTAAGCCCTTAATATATAAAAATTAAAAAGTTATGAATGTTTTTATAAAATCACTTATTTTTAGCTTTTTTAATTTTTTAAAGGTACTTAATTACATTTTTGGCCTATTTAACCTATACTAAATTAAAGAGCACCCTTTCAAAAGGCTACAAAAAAATAATTAAATAAAAATATGCAATAGTTCATTTTCTTTGACGGTTTTTGTCACTGGGGTGCACTAGATCCCAGTGTGCCGAATAAGGGTTACATATGTTCCAATAATGAATTGCTATCGCGTTTAGTATTGTATTTATGGGCTCGCCGGAACGGCTGGTAGCACTGGCGCTAGCTTATACGTTTTTAACGGAAATACAAGTATTCTCCGACTATTATTGGAATGATGATCCCTATTTTTGGAGGATTATCAACATATGGAAAGTTTGCCCTTGGGGAAACGGATGTTTTGTTTGGTCAAGTTTAAATAGCGTCGACTTTAAACATTTAGTGGTCATTTCAGATAGCGAGGGTGGCTATTCTTCACCGGGCAGCGGTCATTCAACCATAAACTTCAATAGCTACTTACCAAGAGCTGGCATAAGGGCACATATAAATAGAGATTGTATTTTAAAATAATGACTGCACGGATACTTTATTTACAACAATATAAATATTTGGACGTTAGTCTAAATACTGTTAAGTTGGCATCATCCACTAATGCACTTATTCCATAATATTTATTTCATTATTTTATGATACAGAAGATAATAACATGGGACTCAAGTTCGCACGATATATATCGCGCTAGTTATTCAGAGTTACCAACATGAAAAATCGATTAGATAAACGGTAGCACATCCCATATTCACAAAGTAACACTATTATTTAGCAACACGCAATCTAGAAAGTCTATAAATATATACGAAGCTAACCTACACTACTTTTACTTGTAATTATTTAATTAAGTTAAAAAATTGTAATTTACGCGTATTAGTCGTTAAAGCTCGCAATAAAATTAATAGAAAGTTGAGTCGTATTTACTTATTACTTCGTCAAAGTAATCACACCCCAAAGTTCATATGGCGTATTTTTAATGAAGTACCGGTTATGTGTTATATATGTTAGTTGTCAATGTAGTTTATATAGAGCAGTTTATACATGTGCCGCTTCGCTGAAATACTATTTTATTTACACATTCTCGGATCAAAAAATGTCCTTAACAAAAAGTGTTTCCCTCGTCGTTCTGAATCCAAATATATATATATATATATATATATATATATATATATATATATATATATATATATATATAACTCATATACTTGGATGTTAGTCATCGCTCGGTCGTAAGACCAAATTTGTGCCCTTATGGCTCTGAAGGTACCAAAGCGATTTACACCAAATTTAATACACATATTATTTAACATTCCATTTGAATCCCCACGCAGTTTAAATCCAATCGCACGTATACTTTTCGAGTTATAGGGCCACAAAATGTACAACCCCCCTTAATACTGCCCTTACAAAAATAATTAAAACACCCAAAAATTCTACTAATAATTCTAAGATATTTTATATCTACAAGATTTTTACATATTGTTAACCTAAAAGTCATAAAAAATTATTAAATATTATAACAACGACAACGTAATGGCTGGTTAACCGCTTGTTAACTAACCGGTCGGTTACAGAATTTGGTGTAACTAAACGCGTATATAATTTAGATATATTTTTAAAGTTTTAATTTTCTATTTTATAGTTATTATTTATGTCGGATATAAAAAATACTTGTGTAGCAACTCCTCTGAAGGTACCGGAGCGATTTACACCAAATTTGCTACACATATTATTTGGTACCCTATTTAAATCCTTTCGCAATTTAAATCAAATCGCTCGTATACTTCTCGAGTTATAGGGCCCCAAAATGTAGAACCCCCCTTAATACTGCCCTTATAAAAATAATTTAAACACAAAAAAATTCTAGTAATAAGTCTAAGATAGTTTATAACTACAAGATTTTATCATTTTGTTAACCCAAAAGCCATAAAAAATTATTAAATATTATAATTTTGAATTATAAAATAAGCACTAAAAAATGATTGTTTATAAAAATATTGTACAAAAATTGTAAGACTTTTATTGCAAATTGTTAATCAAAAGGCCATTATTAATTAAAAACCGCTGCACACATTGCATATCTCATCTATAACGCGAGCTAGACGCATCCGTGCGTTGTACGTACTGAATCTTGTTTAACTTATACAAACTTTATACAAACATGCATCGATTCTATTAAAAAATAGCTTGTTGGGGATATGATTAGTAATCTGTACTAGGGTATACATAAATTCCTTTTCATCATTATAAACGGATTATCATATATGTATATCGGTTAACAAATAAGCTTGTTGCTGAAGATTTAAGGGACCCTTTAAGGATTACTTATGGCAATGATACCTATTCCCTAATGTAGTGTACCTTGTTAAGGGTTAAGCAGATTGTGTTTATCAGCTAGAAAAGGGTTAACATTCAAACCGTCTTTTCTCCAATTGTCATTTGAAGATTAGCGACATGAAAAACTACAAAATATGTTTAGGTCCGTTAAGTAAAGGGTTAAAGGAACAATTATATTTGTACAGATTGTTAGGTATGTCCTTAACAAGAATATATAGCATATGTATTGGAAATTTGTGAATGTTTAACAGTTCTATGAAACTATAAACTCATTCGAATAAAACTACTATTAAAAAAGAAAGGATTAGTTTAATTAACACTGATCTAATTACAATTTTATGATTATTTAATTAATATCCAGAAAAATGTGGTCTGCATACTATCGACTTTGAGATACTAGTAACTCGTTTGGTGCAGCAGTGATTGTTCCGAGAATCGAACAGATACGTGATTTTACACTTAAAATGTTTTATTTTGTTTCATAAAGCTAAACAATTATCAGTGTATTAGATATATCCGTTATTTTTATTGCTTCCGGGAATTATAACACTGGTTTTAAATACTTTCAAAAGGCGGAGATGACTTAAGTCACTTCAAAGTGTACTCGATCGATAAATACACGCAGTAAAAACCAAAGGAATGATGCTTGTATGTCTGTAAATATAATTAAATAAATCATTTAGATTATGACTTTCTTTTATGAAGTAGTGTAATCATGAAAAAGGCCGAACTCGAGGTTAAACTAAACATGAAGTCGACTTAAGTCACTTCAAAGTGTACTCGATCGAGTAAAAACCAAAGGAATGATGCCTGTGTGTCTGTAAATATAATTAAATAAATCATTTAGATTATGACTTTCTTTTATGAAGTAGTGTAATCATGAAAAAGGCCGAACTGGAGGTTAAACGAAAAATGAAGTTGACTTAAGTCACGTCAAAGTACTCGATCGATAAAAATACGGAGTAAAAACCAAAAGAATGATGAATGTGTGTCTGTAAATATAATTAAATAAATCATTTAGATTATGATTTTCTTTTATGAAGTAGTGTAATCGTGAAAAAGGCCGAACTGGAGGTTAAACGAAAAATGAAGTTGACTTAAGTCACTTCAAAGTACTCGATCGATAAAAATACGGAGTAAAAACCAAAAGAATGATGCCTGTGTGTCTGTAATTAAAATAAAATAAATCATTTAGATTATGATTTTCTTTTATGAAGTAGTGTAATCGTGAAAAAGGCCGAACTCGAGGTATAACGAAAAATGAAGTCGACTTAAGTCACTTCAAAGTGTACTCGATCGATAAAAATACGCAGTAAAAACCAAAGGAATTATCCCTGTGTGTCTGTAAATATAATAAAATAAATCATTTAGATTATGATTTTCTTTTATGAAGTAGTGTAATCGTGAAAAAGGCCGAACTCGAGGTATAACGAAAAATGAAGTTGACTTAAGTCACTTCAAAGTGTACTCGATCGATAAAAATACGCAGTAAAAACCAAAGGAATGATGCCTGTGTGTCTGTAAATATAATAAAATAAATCATTTAGATTATGATTTTCTTTTATGAAGTAGTGTAATCATGAAAAAGGCCGAACTCGAGGTATAACGAAAAATGAAGTTGACTTAAGTCACTTCAAAGTACTCGATCGATAAAAATACGCAGTAAAAACCAAAGGAATGATGCCTGTATGTCTGTAAATAAAATAAAATAAATCATTTAGATTATGACTTTCTTTTATGAAGTAGTGTAATCCGAACTCGAGTTCTCTACGGAAATACAAGGTTGATTTTGAAGGTGTAACGAGAAATGGTTTGAAATTAGTGTAATTAAATTTAAATGAGACAAATAATGTAAAAATTAATGTCGAATTAATGTGAAACGTAAATGTGCAATTTAAATTGTCGATGGTTTAAACCGGAGTGGACAGCCGCCGCCGCCATTTCTTAATACTGCTTAACCCGTTCTGTGTTGGCGACGGACGGCTTATTGCGGCGAGTGTACCACTTGTCACCGCCTACTTTGACGGCGTGTGGTTTTATTATCCATTTTTTTCCCCGGTGCGTGCGCTTTTGTTTTTATTTTGCTGTTCTTTCCACATAGTGCATATACACAATTTGAAACAACAGCAACAACGAGGCTAAGGCTAAAAGCAGGCTGAGCAATCGCCGATTGGTTCGGTTGCCCGAGACACGGCTCTGGTCTGGGGCTTATGGGATGACTTGGGTGGCCTGGCCACTCTGATCAAGTGATCTTGCTTAGAAATTTATGTGAGCGGCGAGTTTACCGGCCAAGAAGACAACTATTCTGATACATATTCACTTCTTAGCCAATATTTGAACTGCTATTCTACGTCTAAAAAGACACTTTGCCATTTTTTTTAATGATGTACTAGTAAATTTTAATGTTGAAATAATTTATATTATGTGTGACGAATTAATCAGTAATTATATACTGAGAAAACTGGATAATTGAGAAAACATATTTAAAATAAAAATATTTAAGCTATATAAATATATATTAATACATAAAACGTAAATATTACCATTAAGTATCCGGAGAAAAATGGATATTGGTGAAAATACATTTAAAACAAAAATATTAAAGCTATATAAATATATATTTATACTTAAAACGTAAATATTACCATTAAGTACTTGGCGAAAAATGGATATGTGAGAAAATATATTTAAAATAAACATATTTAAGCTAAATAACTATATATGCTTATAGTTAAAATGTAAATATTACCATTAATTATATTAAGAAAAATATTTGAGTAAATATATTTAAAATGAAAATATTTAAGCTAAATAAACATATACTTATACTTAAAACGTTTTTACCATTAATTATATACTGAGAAAATTGGATAATTGAGAAAATATATTTAAAATAAAAATATATAAACTAAATAAATATATATTTATACTTAAAACGTAAATATTACCATTAATTATATTGAGAAAAATGGATATTTGAGAAAATATATTTAAAAAATAAAAATATTTAAGCTAAATAAATATAAATTTATACTTAAAACGTAAATATTACCTTTAATTATACTGAGAAAAATGGATATTTGCGAAAAATATGTTTAAAATGAAAATATGTAAACTAAATTAATATATATTTACACTTAATACGTAAATATTACCATTAATTATACTGAAAAGAATAGGTATTTGAGAAAATGTATTTATAATCAAAATAAATAAGCTAAATAAATATAAAAATAATTATAGTTACAACGTAAATATTACCATTAATTATACTGAGCAAAATGGATATTTGAGAAAATATATTTAAATTAATATATATTTATACAAAAAAACATAAATATTACCATTAATTATACTGAAAAAATGGATATTTGAGAAAATATATTTAAAATAAAAATATTTAAGTTTAATTCATATATATTTATATTTAAAACGTAAATAGTTATGCCAAATATTAAAAAGCATTAACTTCTAATAGTTGTTTTCATTTGTCCTGTATTCTAATATCAAGATATTAGGAGTAAATATATTTATATTTATGGCCAATATTTATTTTTCTTAGTGTCAGGTAATAAAATGTTGTAATGTAAAATTATTTAGTAAAACATTATAGCCTCTGGGGATGACAAAAGTTTTTGCCGAAACGTCGAGATTAATTGAATAAATTACAGTAATTGATGATGTAATAAAATAATAAGCTAAATGGTACAATAATTATTACTGTGGAGTATTGATATTTCTTGACAATTTCTATGGTATATATTAATATTAATTTGTTAGGATTGTAAATTACAATAAACCATGACTTAATCTTAACGCATCGCTGTATTAAAAATGACAAGATAATATATAAATTTATTGCACTGATATCAACTGTCAAGTAATATATTCAAAAGTATCTCAAATATCGTCAAACGAAAAAATCAAACCGAAATTGTCATCTTAACATGATACAATATGTTTAGACGAGATATGCGCTTAGGGGATATCTAAGGGTCCCTCAACAACGTATAGTTTAGGGTCAAAATGTATACTTATCTTATCAGTCATGAGTTATGTTTGGGTAGGTCATAAAATTAATAGGATTATATTCAACATAAAAACATATGTTTTTATAAATTTGTTTATGTTTTTAATTGATACAAGTTCATATTTATTAATAGAATGCGACAGATAAAAAAAAAGATGATTATATATAAAGTCTTCAGAAACTTTAATATACATAATTTATTACGTATATTATTTAAGCTTTTGAAAAATTGATACCAATTCGTAAATTTTCTTATATACGTATCATGAAATGTGAATAATTCAGCATATAAACACTACCGACATAATATGTTAAGAATGCCACAATATTGCACCCTCTACCCTAATTTTGGGGGAAACAAGCCTAAATCGAGGGTAAAATAAAGATCCGTTACTAAAGATACCAATCCCAATACAGTAATATAAATATTTCATTTGGAATACCACAGATATATATTATTTCTGAATCCACCATATCAAATTTTATTTATTAGGGTGGACAAATCAATCAATATTAACCCAATATATCGAACACAATGCATCCAAAACACATGAAATATAATGAAACTTTGATTTAATGAAGAAATTATATTCATAAACAACATGCTCACCGTCTAATCTAAAGAATAAGGGCTTAATTAAATAATTAGGGCTGAACATAATTAAAATAAATCAGTAATGTTGCCAATGTTCAATTAAGAATTATGTCAAGGCAGCTTAAAAGCCATGTTGCACAACAAGAAATGAAATTTGTAATGTGGTTGATGAATAAAATTTAGTTTCAAATGATCTAGCGGTCTAATTTTATAATTGGCATTGAAAATGATTTAGCGGAATTATTAATATTGTGAAAAGTCCATTTAGATTTATGTTAAGGCAGCTTACTAGCCAAATTCACAACAAGCAATGAAATATGTAATGTTGTTGATGAATAGAATTTGCTTTTAAATGATCTAGCGGTCTAATTTTGAATTGGCATTAAGAAATGATTTGTAGAAATCAGAAATGTTATCAAAAGTCCATTTAGATTTATGTTAAGGCAGCTTAGAAGCCAAATTCACAACAAGAAATGAAATATGTAATGTTGTTGATGATAGAATTGGTTTTCAAATGATCTAGCGGTCTAATTTTGAATTGGCATTAAGAAATGATTTAGAAAAAACAGTAATGTTGCCAAAGATCAATTTAGAGTTATGTTAAGGCAGCTTAAAACCCAAGTTCACAACAAGAAATGTCATTTTAGTAATGCTGTTGCAGAATTAATTTGTTTTCTAATGAACCAGCGATATAATTAATAATTGGCATTAAAAATGATTTAGAGGAATCAGTAATGATGCCGTAGATCAATTTAGAATTATGTTAAGGCAGCTTAGAAGCCGAGTTCGCAACATGAGATGGTTTAGTATTGATGGTGAAGAATAGAAGTTTTTTCAACATCTTTTTTTTACGGCTGATTTCTTTAGTTTTCTGATTCGGCAGGGTGAGTCTCGGGTTCGTAACTCGGTCAGCTCGTTAAAAATCTATTAGCTTCTGTCAGATCAATCATTCCATAGCCAGACGATGAAATCGTTAAAGGGAATTCAATTTTAGATGATGTTAGCATCAAGAGTTGCAAATTTCACCAAGTGATTTTCAAACAATTTTTTTGTTGTAATATAAATCTAAATTTCTGGTCTCAGATTGAGATTTAAATTTTACATTTTTTGTTTATCTAAGAGTGAATTTATAATTTTATTTCTAGACACGAATGTTGATTGCAATTGGGTAAAATATATATTTGTTGTTGAAGAATAATCTTAATCATAAAATGTAATTTAATGTACGTCAATATTATCATTGTAAATTATATTTGGTTATTTCTTAATTTATTTTTAACTTTTTCAAAGAGAATACGATGATGCTAATGGTATAATTAAAGTTTAATGGGTTTAAAAGAAAAGAAAACAACTCACAACATGTCCTTTTAAATACGATAATAACTCCATTTAAGTTAGTATACCTTTTCGTATATCTGTGTCAATATGAAAACAATTCGTACCAACAATTATTCAAAACACTTTTGGCGGCGCGGCGTGTTTACTGTTGGCTTTAAACAGCGAATTCATTAGGTATGTTGCCTATAAAATTCTATGCGGTTAGCATATATTACTAGGGCTTACATAAGGCCCTAAATAAGGTTTTATTAGGGATGATACTGCATGTCGCTAAGGGTTGAACAAGGGCGGGGGGGGGGGGGGGTGGCAGCGTAAAATGAACCAGCGATTCGAGACTATTTTAAATTCCCAACATGGATTTTGTGGAACCAAGATAATCTGATAATTCCACCCACAGCACACTGCCAACGGTCTCAAACAGGATCCAGCTCACCACTAATTGAACATTCATCGTCATACCGTTTGCAAAATACGATTCTTGCCATTTTCTGTCTTTACTGACATCGCGAATCAGCACAGAAAAAGACATGAGGATTTAAAATTAAATTGGCGGAAAAGCCGCGCGTGTATTTAGCCACTAACTTCACCTTAACTTAAGATGCACACGATCAGCATTCCTGTCTTAACCTGTCTTCTACTGCTTAACACATTTCCACAGCCCAATAATCAATCAGTGTTTATTTGTAGGGCTCAGAAGTAAATTTTGTTGTATTAACTGCTACTTTGATGTTAATTTTTTTGCTGTGAACGCTTGCATTGCTTGTCTTAATACAAACTAGATTTTGTAGAATATAAAATAAAGATAATAAAATTTGCTACTATTTTGATATCTTGCATATTTCTTGTAAACTTAACTCTTTACTAGTTAAAATACTTTAAAAGCGAACCAAAAGTGATGGATAGTGATAATACCCATGTGGTTCCATGTGGTTGCTTTAGTAAATGATGAATATCTCAAAAATGAGGGGCTTTATTTAAAAATGTTGTAGGATAAAAAATATAGATAATAAAATTTGCTACTATTTTAATATCTTGCATATTTCTTGTAAACTTAACCCTTTACTAGTTAAATTACTTTAAAAGCGAACCAAAAGTGTTGGCTAGTGGTTCCATGTGGTTGTATTAGTAAATGATGAATATTTCAAAAATGAGGGGCTTTATCTAAAAATAATACAGAATAAAAAATATGGATAATAAAATTTGCTATTATTTTAATATCTTGCATATTTCTTGTAAACTTAACCCTTTACTAGTTAAATTACTTTAAAAGCGAACCAAAAGTGTTGGCTAGTGGTTCCATGTGGTTGTATTAGTAAATGATGAATATTTCAAAAATGAGGGGCTTTATCTAAAAATAATACAGAATAAAAAATATGGATAATAAAATTTGCTATTATTTTAATATCTTGCATATTTCTTGTAAAATTAACTCTTTACTAGTTAAAATACTTTAAAAGCGAACAAAAATTGCTGTTTAATGATAATTCCCTCAACACAATGTTTAGATATTCTTAGTAAAAGATGAATATATTCAAAATGAGGAGTTTAATCGAAAATTGTCTAAACAAAAAAATAAAGAAAATATAATTGTCTACTACTTTAGTTATTATCGTTATTTTGTAATCTTAACCGTTTATTAGTTAAACAGTTTTAAAGACAGTAAAAAATAACTGGATAATAAAAATTCTTTTAGAGCAATATTTGAGTAATTATCTAATTAACAACAATGAGCAAAATAGAGCAAAGATTTCGCAGATTTGACGATTGAAGAATCGGAAGCATTGATTTATTGATATTGGTAGCAATAATTTTGAGTCGAGAACAAAATATAAGTCAACAACTCACATTAGGTTGTGCCGTTGTTGTCTGGATGCGGTCCCCCGTTGTGATGGTGTTCAGCAAGGCGAATCCTGGATAACATCCCTCTGGTTACAGCAGCAGGATGAATGTTGAAGCCACGTGTTGGTCACATCATCGTTTCCTGTAACAATCAATTGTTACAGACGCCGGTCGCGGGTGGGTACGGGGGGCCTGGTTTGGGGTAGTTTAGGGGTTGCATGGTGGGGTGACTTTGATCGGTCACCCTCTGGGTGAAGGGGACACATAATTTTTAACTTGAATGCGCAAAGTTACAGGAATTATTGCTGTTGACATGTATTGCATTTGATATGTTTTCTAAAAGGTTTTAAGCATATTTATTTGTCATATTTGCTTAGATTCAACTTGATTTAATTGCATTTGTACTCATTTATACTTGATTAAATACAATATTAAAAATATACCATTGAAAATATCGACTTCATCATAATGTAAAATGTTATTTTAAACTGTGGTTCTTATTTTAATAGAAGTACAGATAGACGTTTAAAAGTATTGTAAAGGTAACCCCCGATTTACGACACTTTATTTTACGCCAATTCACAATATTATCTTAAATTGGGGATTTTGTTGTTTAAAAAATACAGTCGGTTATTTTAAAACATTGTTTAGGTAGATTTCGTTTTGCGACAAATCATTTAACGCCGATTCACAATTAAATTTTGAATAGAGGTTTTTATTCGTCAGGAATTACAATTAGATTATTTTAAAATGTGGTACAATTAAAATTCAGTTTGCGATTTTTATTTTACACCGATTCAAAACATTATCTTAAATTGAGGATTTTATTTCTTTGGAAATACAATTTATTCTTTTAAAATATTGTACAATTAACCCTTGATTTGCGACGGATCATTTTACGCCGATTCTGAATATTAATTTGAGGTCTTTGTTTCTCAGGAAAATACAACAAATAATGCGACTGCTTCGCTTTACGCCTATTATGTAAATATATATAATATTAATAACTTATAACGACATTTAAATTAATTTTGCATTTATTTAAAAAAAGTATTATATTACGCGTGCGTATTTTGTCTCCAATGTGTTTCACTTAACGCCGATTAGATCAGAAACTTAACTACGGCGTAAACCAGAGTCTACATTTACAATTTTAACTAAATTAGTGAAAATTAGCAACAATTGCTGACAGGTTCATATTAAACTGCATTCTAATATATGTTTGGTGGTTGTTAGTGTAAATTGGGTTGTGGCAGCTTAATAGGGGAGTGCATAACATGAATAAAGCAACTGCCAAGGTCTACATTTACAATTTTAACTAAATTATTGAAAATTAGCAACAGTTGATGACAGGTTCATATTAAACTGCATTCTTATAT
This sequence comes from Leistus spinibarbis, assembly GCA_933228885.1. Lineage (NCBI taxonomy): Eukaryota > Metazoa > Arthropoda > Insecta > Coleoptera > Carabidae > Leistus > Leistus spinibarbis. The sequence goes on along the minus strand of OW121811.1, from coordinate 1,546,386 downwards.
ATGTTTGGTGTTTGTTAGTGTAAATTGGGTTGTGGCAGCTTAATAGGGGAGTGCATAACATGAATAAAGCAACTGCATATCTGTATCTTGTTGTAGAAGCACGAACTAAAAATTCAAAAAGCAAAAACACAAGAAAATAAAAACATTTGTCCGACATTTAAGTTGGGTGGTCCCATATAGTAACATTGTGTGCTGTGTGGGCCCCCCCTCCTGGTGCCTACCCTGTCGTTCTATCACGGCCCGACTGCCGCCCAAAGACCACTAAACGAAATATTCGTTGAAACAGCCCGAGCTCCTTAAAAACACGGCAACTTGATTGGTTTATAACCGAATGCTATAAGAAATGATGTCTTTGGAAAGGAATGTTTGGATATGAACACACACACACACAAACAGGGATCCACCGATTTTATTATATTGATCAACTTGTTTCAACATCTTATAGCTCTTGTTGGGGATTCGTCTACCGAGCTGCTCTAATACATTCACAAACTAATTTTATACTCGTTTTATTTATTTATATATTCTTCTACAACAGTATTAGAAATGTAACTTGAGTTATAAACGGAAATATACATTTTCATCTTCTTGGAATTGAATCTGGGTGTGAAATTTATATCTTAACACGAAGTACCGGTTTATTCTAGCTACTTATTCAATATCTCGAACATGACCATTGAAGATATTCAAATTTCTAACAACAGCTTTTTGATGGATTGTGTTTTGATAATGATATGGGCACATCACATGGACTATGACTAATAATTATTGTCTTATGTTCTAAATTCTTTATATATTAGGTCTAAACTATACGGAAATCAAAATATTTACTTAATCAACATCATCAAAAACAGTCCTGAATATCGTACAATATTTTGGAATGTGTCCCCTGTCAAAACTCAGACTAAAAGTCACAAAACAAATATTTTTAATTAAAAATGTGTCTACCCAAGCCTCAAATACAATAAGGTCCCTGCAGAACCGCCCTTGTGCTCGGAACAGGTCAATCCCTTGAAACAAAAGGTACTAAATGGCCTTTTGTTATTTCTTAATATATTACTAGTGTCAAATACATCGTTGTCGACTATTAGTTTGGGCGAAAATAAATATGGGAATTGTTTTGGAAATATTTCTGACCACCAGGCGTTGTCAAAATGCAACATCTATCATTAATAATAACAATAATACCAAATAAAAACATCCAAACTATATTATTATTAACCCTAATTCATAATTCAACTTAAAAATTTGATTGTGACAATGTAAGTCGAGTGTAGGGTACCCCAGATCTTTTTTAATGTGTTCCTAGAATTTGTATACAATAAAATTTCATGGTAAGTCCTTTTACAAATTTCGGTCATCCTGTGCAAAAAATTGGGGTGTTTGTTTTTACATATAATTCATATTAATCATTGAACGTACAGAATCTAATGTATTTGGGATATAGCCAGTGATATTGTAGTCCACCCTGTATACATACAGCCATAAGAGTGTTATTGTGTGCATTTTGTGCACGTGCCGTACCGGAAGTAGCAAAATCACCACGTGACTAGTGAAACGCTTATACGAGTTCACTTCCGATTTTACAGAAATTGTACTTGGTACTTATGGTAACAATTGACTTATCCACCATGAAGCGGCTGCGCAGAATCAAGAGGCAATTCAAACTGGTGTTTTTTCAATATAAAATATAATATTTACCTTATCAATGTATTCAAATATAATTTATATTGGAGCTAGAAAAAAAATGCATTGAGTAAACTTTGGGGGACATTTTATGATTTTTCGTAGCGGTTTTCTCGTAACTGGTACATTTTTTGAAAAAAGTTTTCAAACAAAAGTTGTGCGAAATATAAATATCTTTCATAATGAACGTAACTATTTTTTCTATAAGTGCAGCCGTTCTAGTGATATTGGAGATAGAATAAAAAATGCATTGATTAAACCTTGAGGGAAATTTAAAGATTTTTCGTAGCGGTTTTCTCGTAACTGGTACATTTTTTGAAGAACGTTTTCAAACAAAAGTTGTGCGAAATATGAATATCTTTTATTATAAACATAACTATTTTTGCCGTAAGTGCAGCCGTTCTAGTGATATTGGAGATAGAATAAAAAATGCATTGAATAAACTTTGATGGAAACTTTATGATTTTTCGTAGCGGTTTTCTCGTAACTGGTACTTTTCTTGAAGAAAGTTTTCAAACAAAAGTTGTGCAAAATATACATATCTTTCATTATGTACATAACTGTTTTTGCTATAAGTGCAGCCGTTCTAGTGATATTGGAGATAGAATAAAAAATGCATTGAGTAAACTTTGGTGGAAATTTTATGATTTTTCGTAGCGATTTTCTCGTAACTGGTATATTTTTTGAAGAAAGTTTTCAAACAAAAGTTGTGTGAAATATACATATCTTTCATTATAAACATAACTATTTTTGCCATAAGTGCAGCCGTTCTAGTGATATTGGAAATAGAATAAAAAATGCATTTTGTAAACTTTGGGGGAAATTCTATGATTTTTCTTAGTGGTTTTCTCGTAATGGGTACTTCTTTTGAAGAAAGTTTTCAAACAAAAGTTGTGTGGAATATGAATGCCTTTCATTATGTACATAACTATTTTTGCCATAAGTGCAGCCGTTTTGGTGAAAAAATAAAAAATGTTAAACTTCATAAAAGAAAATAAAAGCGATTTGATGAAACAATGTCGGCATCTTTTGACCACGACATCAAAGATGATCTTGTCGTGTCAAATGTCTTGTAAAAAACTGATACACAATTAAAAATTACCAAAAAATCATCATCCCCTCAACGAAGGCGATATCGTTTGACAGCCTCGAGAATCGAACCCGAGACATCGGTAATTATCACTGAAAAGCGCGTATCTTTGCATCTAAACACTGGCGCGCTATCTACCCACCGAACCACAATTTCATTGCTGTAAAGGCATTCGCCGCCCTATTCACACGCTATACGTTTGTGTATCCCGTTTATACTGTTAAGTAATGATGGTATGAAGAGCAAATGTCACATGGATCTGTTTGTTGAAACATGGCGCTTATTGTATGTCTGTGTGTGTGTGTGTGTAAACCGAAAAGTATGTTATTCCTCTTTATCGACTTGTCCATCTTAATTAATTTATCGACAGAGCTCTTGTTTCGAGAGAACTGTTTGTACTATATTTTTTTATCCACGTGTTCGATTTTATTTTGTTTTGTTCCTTCGTGGAGAAATATTTGGAATTTTTACAGGAGGAACTCGATTTTTAATAATTCATAATCTCCATCAATGATACAGCTACCGATTTATTTCTAATATATCGAATAATTAACAATGCTAATCGAATCAATATTAATATTTTTTGGCATTGTACTTCATATTTAATTTAATTTAATTAAAAAAATATATTGAAGTACTTCATCCCTTTATAGGAATGTGTAACAAGTCTATACGGATACAGAAGCAATTCCTAGTCGGTAACTGTTCAGGTGCAGCCTTTCTACTTTACCGACACAGGCGCCTGTGTGCTTAGTCGGTATGTGTAACGTATGAGCAACACCTTAACATTCGGAAACCAACAATTGGTTAATTAGAATTTACTATATATTTAAGAAAACCGAATACAGCGACCGACTTGCATTGTTACCGACTGCGCCATCACTCACTCACACAAGAACCACCAGCACTGAGTCGAGCCGTTAACCCTGTCGAAACCTAATCGAATTAAACCTAGATCTAGAAATACCATTTAGACTAAAAAACTTCAATCATTGTATATTTATTTCAATAGCAAAACTGGTCTTGAAATACAGAACCTTTTGATTTGAATAAATGTTGAAAAGATTAAATCACAATGAATTATTGTTTGAATATTGAATTTTAAAACTCTTAACTTCAACATCCTTTTAATACCTATTCGTGAAATAGTTAGAATTCGTTTACTCAGTACGTAAAGGGTTAGAACAGTTTTGTTGCAAAATAAACTTTTTGTTTTTGTTGTTATTTTGCCGCTGTTTTATCTTTTTCTACGGTTAAAGTAAAGTGTCAGTGTATTGTTAATTCGCAATAAGTCCTTTCTTTGTTTTCAATTGTCACTTGGTTCCCTTGACAACAGCCGATGGCCTCTGAGGAAATAAATTTTCTTACTGCTCCGGCATGGTGTCTCTCTCTCTCTCTGATGCATTGTGCTGCCCAGATTTTTGCTCATTTTTTTCTTGCATTTTTTACGGCAATAGTCAATTGTTTTTACCTTATTTATTAGTTAAATGTCTCTCAAGAAACACGTCGAAAATTAAAGCGAATGACGGCTGATTGCCTATACACATTCAATGAACCAAAATCATTCTATACAATATTTAGTCCACCTTCGTTTTTTAGTAACTCCATAATTGCTTTACTTTATCACCCGAGCGTGAGCGCGTCAAAAACAGTATTTCAATGTGCATTAGTGACGTACGAGTTACGGAAACATTGTTTGAATTAAGTAAATCTAGTTTATACATTGAAATAAAACAATCACTACCCTTCTGAAGTTCAGTCTGCTTTGAAATAGACCAAACCGAATCAAACGAATGAAATGTTAAAATAGTTTTTGTGATAAATCTTCAATGAATTTGATGTATTGAAGTGTATTTAGTGTGTTGTGTACTTTACACAGAGTGGCTGATCTGCTATATTATATTGATATTGTATGCGTCAATGACAAATATACATAATTTAGTTAGTTAATAAAATGAAGTTGTATTTATTCTAATTTGCAGTTTGTGAATGTCGCTATTTTAAGCATTTATGTTAAAATGAGCAAAGAACAAATATAAATAAAAGTGCTACCGCACGTAAGCGTCAAAAACAGTATATCAATGTGTATTAGTGACGTACGAGTTACGGAAACATTGTTTGCATTAGTAAATCTTAACTTTAAGGGGAGTAACATATGTTATTATTCAATTTTTAAGTATTTAATATAAAATAAGTGTACATATTATTGCCTAATTTGCATATACGTGAATTTATTTTAATTCATAGTTAATATTTTCACTTCAAAATGGCCAAAAAGCAGTGTATTTTGAATATATATGAGTTGCGGTAAGATTCTATAACTGAAAGTAAGTAAATTTATTATTCTGATTATCATTAATATAATTACCCAGAAATGTATGTATGTATGTATATATGTATGTATGTGTGTATTGGCATAGACGGGGATCGAACTCACGACCTCCAGGGTAAAAGGCGAGAGTCTTATTTTTCATTTTTGATGGTACAATCCATTGTATTTTAGCATATAACTAATTATTACTTTTAAAACTGCCGTTACACTACAGTTTAATACTGCAAAATGTAGAATCTAGCCTGATTATTTAATTCAAAATTAATAATGAGTCAAATCATTAATAATGTTGTGTAAAAAGGGTTTGTAATACATATGTTTTTGAATAATCGAATCAAATAATAAGCAGCAATCGTAAGTAAATTTATAATCCTGTCTTTTTGTGTAATAATACAATTAAGGAAACTGCGTCTTAATGATACAACACTTATGGCCAGTTGCACCATACAACCGTATAATTATGATCCATCAGTCTGACCTATGTTCTGTATACCATATGGGCACATGGTGCCCACGGGTGACCCTAGTTGTATAATGTTTTACCACCTTCTATTATTAGTAACTCCATAATTGCTTTACTTTTATTTCAATCGTACAACAAGTACAGAAGTTATCCTCATCATCCTTTTCGTTATCATCGATAACTAGTTTCATTAAGATTGTATAATAAATAAAGGAGTATCTTCTATCACCTTTGTTTTTTAGTATTACTACTGTTTAGTTTAGGTACATTTCGTTAATCTGGTGAGTGTATTTGCGCATTTCGTGACTGATTTCAGTTGTATTTCGGTTCCAGCCAGCATCTATCATGTATAAAAGAAATAACCAACAGACACACAGAGGCGCACACAAAGATACGGCGAGAGCAAACGAGGCAAAGCTAGTCGCGCACTAAGGGATGATGGCTTGTGATATAATGTCATCTGTTCGCGAAAGGTCATTTCTGGTCCAGGCATACAACTTGCACCCCTCATCCCCCAACCCTCCCCTACATCTCAGCATCTCATCTAATCGCTCCTGCTGCTCTGTAACCATAGTGACCGTACACCCCATCCTTTTCTAGCATTCGCCACAATCGTCAATATAACTTTGTGGCTGAGATCTTCTTCTTCTTGCTGCTGCTGTTGTTGTTGTTGTTCAGTTCGACAAGTCTAATTCCAACTAGTTAAGGGGGTTCTACACACACACACACACACACAACAATTCTCTCACGTTTTAATACCGATAAAAAAATATATATTACACTCGTGTAATGAAGCCATTAATTAATCATAAATTTAATAAATGATCCTTCGATTTTAAACCATTAGTGGAAATATTTTACATTTACAATTTGTACACAAAAAATAAAACACTACACTCACGAAATTAATTGTGTGCAAACCAATAATTAGGATAACCTTAATGATCTCTCGTAATATTGAAAATCTGTAGTGGCCTGCACTACACTTACGTACGACGAGCTAATAATTAAATCATTTCACACATTTAAATGAAATTGTTTTCAACCACATCTAGATTTTTCATGATGCAACATATTTAGAGGTTTAAAAAGGGCCTTAAGTTAGCGGATCTACTAGAAATATATGAACTATACACATATCTATTTCATAGGCAGCAACTGGTTTAAATGTACGTGCATAAAAAATGGTCAAAATGTTTAGCTTCATTCATTTTAATTTCATCACAATTTAATACGCAGTGCAGTTAATAATTAATTGTGTGCAAACCAATAATTAGGATAACCTTAATGATCTCTTGTAATATTGAAAATCTGTGGTGGCCTGCACTACACTTACGTACGACGAGCTAACAATTAAATCATTTCACACATTTAAATGAAATTGTTTTCAACCACATGTACATTTTGCATGATGCAACATATTTAGAGGTTTAAAAAGGGCCTTAAGTTAGCGGATCTACTAGAAATATATGAACTATACCCATAGCTATTTCATAGGCAGCAACTGGTTTAAATGTACGTGCATAAAAAAATGGTAAAAAATGTTCAAGCTCATTCATTTTAATTTCACCACAGTTTAATACGCATGCAAAATTTTATGTGCAGTTAATATGGAACATATAGGCTCAGCTACGTATGTGTGAGTGTATATGTGTCACGTGACACTTGGTACAACCAATAACAATTAGTCATGGAGCTGGTATTAACGATCCATGACTTTCGTCGCGCTTCGTAGCGCTTTTTTCCACAACCCCCTTACATATATATATATATATATATATATATATATACACTTAGATGCCCAGTGCATGTCAAAATAGCAAAAATAATTGTGTTCATAGAGAACATAATTTGCCAATGGTCAAGAAAAGAGAAATTGTTTCGTAAATAAAAAGGATTTGAAAATAAAAATGCTGTTGCTGTAAGAGATACATACATGCAGACACAATGATGGGCTCTGTCCATTGCGCGGTATTTCTTTAACGATTATACGTGAGCAATTAATTAGAACGCTGATTAATTAACAAGGTTCAACTAATGAATGGTTGCTCTTACTGTTTCAACATCGTGCAAAAGTCAGGGAGGCTTATTCGTTGCCTCATATTTGCTACTTAAATAATAATCATAACTATCTATATACAAGCATAGATGCAACGCATCTACGCGTCCAGCTCGCATTTTACGTATATAATTAGGATTAGAATTTCTCTCGGTGTAGAACTATTTTATTTGCTAAAGGTTCCAGCCAGGCTTAGGCCTTAGATGCAATTACTTTAGCAGTAAATCCTGGCATAATTGACGAACAATAATAGTTTTTTTTTTCTTGTCGTTCAACTACCGAATGACAATTTCTTTTGTTGTTCCTAAAATCGTTGTGTTCAACAATGCCCTAGCAAATATCTATTGACAATGCGATGCTACCAGTTTAAAATTAGGCTTTTACGTTTCATTTAGTTAGAAATAAGAAGCCGACCTTTCTACTATTACGTACAACATCTTGTGAAATCGACCAAATAAGTCTTAATGTCATTGTTGTTGGAAAGATTTTGTTGTTTGGGCACAAATTTGCAAAGGTCTTTTGTTATAATTCGGGTTGTGCAAAATGCGGCCAAAGGATTTAATGGTATTTAAGTTTGGGACGTTTTTCAATTCGTCAAACCTTCCGAAATTATTTTTTATGTATACAGGCACTAATGCCGTCAGCTCGCTTTATGTTATTTATTTAGAAAATATTTTAAACCACATTTATTCGATTTAGGAAGGAGCCAAACGGGTTTATCCGTTGAAATCATTGCAGGATTTATTAATTACTGTTTTATATATTGCCAATTGACGTTGTTTGTGCTGTGTCACTTGTCAAAGTGTAGAGTGACACCTTTGAGAGTTGAAAATTTAAATGATCCGGGTTTTGTTTCTGTCATAACTTTGAGCCAGCGATAGGTACGATTCAAAAATTGATCAAAGATTGTGAAAGCCGCGCGATAGCTACCTGATCGTGGAATCCCAACAATTCGTCGTGTTAAAAATGTTAACAAACTCTTTGGTGCACAAGGCGACCCGGTATATATATATATATATATATATATATATATATATATATATATATATATATATATATATATATATAGGAGCGTTCAGACTTCAGCATCGACGCAGTCAGATCACTTGACAGATAATTGAAGTGTCACATTCTGTTTTACCGGTAGACGAATCGCTCTTTTGTCTGTAGGCAGCGATAGATCAAAATATTGGGTTTCCAATCCTTGTCTTCCATCACTAAACCAACTCGAAATACAATCATTTTCACATAGAGAACTGAAGCACATTTAATTTTTTCATGTATTTATTGTATTATTTACATTAATAGATATTCATAATCCACCATATTATCGGTGAAATTAAAATTAATTGTCATTCTTAGCTTGCAAAGTACCAAAGAAGCTAAGGTAATTGGTCGTATGTCTGTAGCATTCTCGGAACAAAAAATGTTTGTCTGATTTGAAGTTGATAAAATGCAATTTTCCATATAAGTCGAAAACGGTGCATCGTATTGAGCCGCCGTTAACAGATTTGAGTTCCCCGATATTTAATTACTCTAGAAACTTACTTTCACTTTGTTTGAAAAGAAAAAAATTTTTGGTCACATTTCACTACATTTTTTAACTTGAAATTTTTATCAAACTTTGCGAATTTTTTCCGATCAAACCCTAAACGATAGAAAATTGAAATTTGGACACCCAAACAACTTATATTTGGTGCATATTGACAAATTTTTTAAACTTGATTGGGGAAATATTACGACCTCCACAGCAAACCGCGTGAAAATACAGTGAATATCGTCGATTTTCGCAAAAACGGCAAGGGGTACCCCTTACGAAATTTTCGGCAAAAAAATCGCATAAATATTTTTGAGTTTGACATATATTTAGATTAATTTGACTACGCTGATTCCAAAAATGCTAATTAAATTGTCGAAAATCCGTTAGAATTTGCTGTTAGCGCAATTTGAAGTTGATAAAATGCAAATTTCCATATAACTCGAAAACGGTGAATTGTATCGAGCCGCCGTTAACAGATTTGAGTTCCCCGATATTTAATTACTCTAGAAACGTACTTTCAGCCTGTTTTAAAAGAAAAAAATTTTGCTCACATTTCACAAAAAATTTTTAACTTGAAATTTTTATCAAACTTTACGAATTTTTTCCGACCAAACCATAAATGATAGATAGTTGAAATTTGAACAGTCAAACAACCTATATTTAGTGTATATTATCAAATTTTTTCAACTTGATTGGGATAATATTACGACCTCCACCGCAAGCCGCGTGAAAATACAGTGAAAATCGTCGATTTTCGCAAAAACGGCAAGGGGTACCCCTTACGAAATTTTCGGCAAAGAAATCGCACAAATAATTTTGAGTTTAACATATAATTAGATTAATTTGAGTACGCTGATTCCAAAAATGTTAATTAAATTGTCGAAAAACTATTAGAATTTGCTGTTAGCGCGATTTAAAGTTGATAAAATGCATATTTCCATATAACTCGAAAACGGTGCATCGAATCGAGCCGCCGTTAACAGATTTGAGTTCCCCGATATTTAATTACTTTAGAAACTTACTTTCAGCCTTAGCTCACATTTCACAAAATTTTTTTAACTTGAAATTTTTATCAAACTTTCCGAATTTTTTCCGGCCAAACCATAAATGATAGAAAGTTGAAATTTGGACAATCAAACAACCTATATTTGGTGTATATTGTCAATTTTTTTCATATAATTTATAACATTATTTCAAATTGTTAACGAACAAAAAGCCATAATAATTATAAATCGCTGCTCGCATCGCATTACTTATAAGGCGAGCTGGACGCGCATAGGTGCATTGTACCTAAGCTTGTTTAATCATATATTTTATAGTTTGTACAATTTAACAAATTATTTCCGGGTTCATACAATGTATTAAACCACTATTAAACATACATATACCTGTTAATAGATAGTTTTATAAATGTTATGTAGATATTACGTATAGTAGGCATTACTATCCGTATACTAGCGATTATACAACATAGATACTTGCTGTACCCATATGTTTTCTTGTCCCCTATCGTAATAGAAAGGCGTATACGAATTTTTATAACTGTTTATATATATATATATATATATATATACATATATATATATATATATATATATATATATATATATATATATATATATATATATATATATATATATATATATATATATATATATATATATATATATAGTATACGCATGCGCAGTGGTGTAAAATTGGTATCATTGTGGTCAGTGTCGTAGCATGATGTCGACTTTAATCGCAGAATATTATTTTCTAAGTGAATGTACTGTAGTGTAGTGTAGTGTAGTGTAGTGTGGTAGTGTAGGTTCGTTGCAAGTCGTATAACGTGCCCCTTAACATTCATTACAACATGCGCCGACTTGAGCAGCGCCTTCTGAGACACCGGCACCGGCTTTACCGCGGCGGTTACCCGGTTACTAAAGAGAGAGATACCGCTACAACGAGCACTCGGCCTGCTTGATCAGCAAGACGGGACCACCACGGTTACCTTGTTAATACCGAAGCTGTTGTTAATACCGAAGCCAAGAACAAAACAGTCTACTCTATTTGATCAATGCATAAATATTATTCTCAATCATTTTATTTACCGATTAAAAGGAAACAAACACATGCAATAACAAGGAGGTTTTTTAATTTCGGGCATCATATTTTGGGGTATATACCGTGTTTCTAGGGTGGTATAGGGACGGTACGGTACACGTACGCCACTGGATATAAATATAATCATGAAAAAGGACCTCTTCCCTAGCCATCCATTCCTTCATGAATACAAGTAGTATTACTATCATCCCAGCACCATATATGTATGTATGTTCTTTTGTATTGTGTGTATAGGAATAGGGACGTATTTGTTACATGCTGTATGTGTGAATGTATGTGTGTGTGTGTGTGTGTTTGTGTGTGTACATGTTTGGACACGCAATTTGCTAAAGCGGTCCTCTTTCCTCGTGTCCATCTAGCGGCGAATGGTCGCATCATTTGTCGACCCGAAATAAAAGAAAATCACCCCACAGTTACCCCCACAAAATAAGGGGTAGGCCCCACAGTCATATATATATATATATATATGTACAATTCACAATCTGCCAACGGTTTTCCACTCACACAAATATATATAAGAAATAAACAAACATAGGTACACGCACCTATACCTTCAGCTCGCTATATTATTAATACACTAAAGAAAAAATTATCTTTATATTTATTTAAGCATTATTTTTGTAAGAAATCTAATTTCAAGACAATTTTATTTAATATTACTCAATAATAAACTAATCTATTTATTACAACTTTTAGGTTCTGTCTTTATTACTAGGTTAATTTATTTAATAGTTAAATGCGTTAAATTCAGCAAAATATTATATAGCATATTTTACTATTCGATTTATTAACAGTAAATATATATATAGCTTATACGGTAATATCTATTTATATTAAAGATAGCTTATCTGAGGCTAACAAATATAGCATTAATTTAATATAACTCTATATCTACACGGTAAATTTATTTAATTGTAAGTTTTGTTTTTAAATTCAGCAATATTTAATATGGCTTATTTTACTTCAAGCTCGATTTATTAACAGTGCATTTATATCATTTTTTTTTCTTTAATATAACGCAATTTATTCATTATTAATCTAACTAATCTATTTATTACAACTTTTGGATTCTGTCTTTATTACTAGGTAAATTTATTTAATAGTTAAATGCGTTAAATTCAGCAAAATATTATATAGCATATTTTACTATTCGATTTATTAACAGTAAATATATATATAGCTTATACGGTAATATCTATTTATATTAAAGATAGCTTATCTGAGGCTAACAAATATAGCATTAATTTAATATAACTCTATATCTACACGGTAAATTTATTTAATTGTAAATTTTGTTTTTAAATTCAGCAATATTTAATATTGCATATTTTACTTCAAGTTCGATTTATTAACAGTAAATATATGGTGCATTTATGTAGCTTATACGATAATAAGATCTATTTATATTAAAGAAAACGTATCTGGGGCTAACAAATATAGCATTTAATATAACTCTACATCTACAAAGTAAATTTATTTAATAGTAAGTTTTGTTTTTAAATTCAGCAATATTTTATACATCCTATTTTACTGCAAGTTTGATTTATTAACAGTAAATATAAGGTGCATTTATTGTAGCTTATACGATAATAAGATCTATTTATATTAAAGAATGTTTAACTGGGGCTAGCAAATTTAACATTTATTTAATATAACTCTACTTGATTTGGCTATATTTAAATTTGTATTTTTTTTTTTTATATATAAAAAAATTAATAAGGAATATATTTAAGTTGCAAATAATTCTTTGAAATTTTTAATAGTTTACAACTTGTAGAAATATCTTCAAGTCTTGTAATATTTATAAAGTTTTTCTAATAATTAGTATAGTTTATCTATGAATTATTTTATAAATCCAAGATTTCATTCTGAAATAAAACTTCTTGTCCTTGTAAAAGGATAACAGTTGTGTAACCGTTGCCAGAATACGTTGAGTCGTATTACAGCATGTACAGAGTATGTAATACCACCGCGAGGCTTTACGATTTTTTCCCAGTCTTTTTTATTTTTTATTTTGTGAGGATCCGTTCGTATTTTTTTTGATTTATGGTTACGGTGGCCACCGGTTTGTTACTGCTGGTTCCTTTATTGACTATATAGTTTCTTTTTTAAAAAACGTTGCATTTTTTCCGATTTAAATTAAAAAAATCTGGCAAAATAAAAGAGTCAAGAATTTCAAACGCATTTGCATGCCCAATAAAAGAATAATTTTGTGTGTACATCAAATCAAATTGCACTGATTTACGAGTGCTTCCATTGTTGGCGCTTGTTTAGGGCACGGCCACTAAGCTGTCTAGACACAATTATGTTTGCTTAGGTGTATATGTGATTTTCTTAACCCCACGTGATGATATGTTTGTAGAAAAAGTTAAGCAAATTTCTAGAGTGGAAATTTCGATGGTTTGGCCATATCGATAAAAATTCTTTATATTGTGATAGCGCAGTCTGGTTGTGAGTCGCGTCAAAATTCGCGGAAGATATTATACAATGGCTTCCACTTTTTGCACACGGCTAAAATATGCTGTTACAGCTACAGTTCTTAGAAATAACAATGCGGGATTAGCGCACAACAGTGAACACCGAAGCGCAGCCCAATAAAATGGCAATCATTTGATTATGACATCCGTGAAAATACATTTTTAATCGCAATCTCATTTTAACGTTCTTAGTTGAAACCAAATAGGAAATATACATTATCAAAATTCGATACATTAACAAATATACACCTTTTTACTATTCATGATTCGAATCTAACTATTTTCCAAGTGACTTGTGTGAGTGTGAACGCTCTATAGCCGAAACTGTTAAGTGTGAAACTCCTATGTTTGCAAACCGGAAGAAACTGTAAGCTATCTCGGAAATGGCATGAATTAGAGCAAAGTGTTACTTATAAAAGTTAAAGGTATTAAAATTTCCAACAACTTTTGCTTGAAAAGTTTTTTAAAAAAATGTATAGTTTGTAGAAGAATTGCATTTGAAAATGGTTGTCTTATATATACGTGTCTTTAGTTACAGAGCTTGGCAAAATCAATTCCTAGTGGAATTGAATTTATAATTCTCAATTCAACTTAAAAATCATTTCGTTTACCCATAAGTTCAAATAATCAGTTACAATTAATTGATTTCAAACCACAATTCAAAAGGAATTGAAGCCGCATTGATAATTGCAAGTATTTTATGTAAAATTGTCTTATTAATTTGAAGAAATTAAGGCTTATTTAGCAATTAATAATTTGTTATAATTCAAAAGGAATTGAAGCCGTTTTGATAATTACAAGCCTTTCATGTGATTTTGAATTGTAATTCAAAAGGAATTAAGACCAGTTTATTACAAATCTTTTATAATTCAAAAGGAATTGAACCCGTTTTGACAATTATAAAACTTCTTTGTGATTTTGTATTATAAATCAATAATTAAAAGGAATTAGAAATTATTTATGTAAGTTTTAACTTAAAATATGAATTAAAACCAATCCACTTTTAAAAATGTATAAATTTTAATGGCTTGAATATCTTTTTCAAGACTTAAAGTCATTTTGAGATTTTGAAGCCATTTTGAGGGCTTGAAGCATTTGATTAAGTAATAAATCAATTGAATTCCAAAGCCTTAAATCCTCGTTATCAAAAGGCTTTAAGGACTTTAAACTTATTTGAGGGTTTGAAGTCATTTTGAGGGCTTGAAAACTTTTTGTGGGTTTGTAACCTTTGATTAATTCATAAATCAATTCAATATTTTAAAAAGAATTCAATTCCAAAGTCTAAGTCCTTATTATCAAAGAGCTTTAACTACTTATAGTATTTTTGAGGGGTTGAAGGCTTTTTGAGGCCTTGAAAACTTATTGTGGGGTTTGAAACCTTTGATTAATTCATAAATCAATTTAATATATTCAAATAAATTCAATTCCAAAGCCTTAAATCCTCGTTATCAAAACGCTGTAAGGACTTAAAATCTTTTTGAGGGTTTGAAGTCATTTTGAGGGCTTGAAAACTTATTGTGGGTTTTTAACCTTTGATTAATCATAAATCAATTCAATATATTCAAATAGATTCAATTCCAAAGCCTGAAATCCACGTTATTAAAAGGCTTTAAGGAATTATAGCATTTTTGAGGGGTTGAAGTCATTTTGAGATATTAATAAATCAATTCAAAATTTTCAAATCGATTCAATTCCAAAACCTTAAGTTCTTATTATCAAAAGGGCTTCAATTAAATTGATTTACATCCCTAAATGAATAAAAGCCTTTTGATTTAAATGCCTGGCTAGCTGTGTCTGTCTTGTACCGTACGACGAGCGAAAAAGTGAAGAATTACCGTAAATACAACAGCAACAACAACAAAACAACCACCAAAAACAATGTAAAAGGATATTTTGACAAATGCTACCGAAAGCAAAGAAAGGAAATAACCAATTTATACTCGTTTATGCATGATCAACTCATACAGAGTGCCGAAAGCAACCCTCAAATCTAGAGGCAACATCATGCAGTTGTGCGTGCGCTAGATGAAGACAACATGCGAGTTGTGCTGTCGGTAAATACAACAAGATGTTAAAGATTTCACGGGACGTTTAGTTTGTACAACGGTCGTTTGTAGGACCACGGCGCCACTGTCGCCGGCGCCATACTTGATACACATCACATCCGGTCATGGCTACCTCAGATTAATAACGCCGCCAAAACGCATAACCCTTTATACAACGACCAACGGCCTCTTGCAAATAAATTGCAAAATTTAATATTTAATTCATTAAATGCAACGTTTATTTATCAGCAAATTACGACAAGAAAACATTTAGCATAATTAGTAATGATAAAAAATTCGTTACAAATTGCAAACCACCCTTTAATTTTCTTTGAAAATACAATTATTGATTGATTATTTAATGATTCGCAATAGTTTGCAAATTTATGCTGATTACTAACAATTTTCGTAAATACGGGTAATTTTTATTAAATATTAATTTTCCTAGATAATATATAGTAATTTTTATATGATTTTTCCTATTTATAAAAAGATTGTCCTTCATTCGACTGTATTAGGTTAATCCGTGGCCACAATGTGCCCAAATCATACACGGAATACAGTCTATACCGATCCATCTGTTTAATTAAATAATTTGACGTATGCCAATTTTACATGTATTTTTAGTTTGCGGTATGAAGTACTGAAGAAGCTAAAGCATTCGGTTGTATGTCTGTAGCATTCTCGGATGAAAAATCTCGTCGTCCTGAATCCAAAAATATATATAATTCATATACTTGGATGTTAGTCGTCGCTCGCTCGTAAGACCAAATTTGTGTCCTCTACTCCTCTGAAGGTACCTAAGCGATTTAAACCAAATTTGGTACACATGTTACTTAATATCCTATTTGAATTCGTACGCAGTTTAAATTCAATCGCCCGTATAGTTCCCGAGTTATAGGGCCCTAAAATTTAGAACCCCCCTTAATACTGCCCTTATAAAAATAACTAAAACACCTAAAAATTCTACTAAATATTCTATGATATTTTATATCTACATGATTTTTTCATATTGTTAACTTAAAGGCCATAAAAAATTATTAAATATTATAATTGAAAAAGTTGAAAGACTTTTTATATCTGTAACATATTTTCAAATTGTTAACCAAAAGGGCATAATAATTAAATAACTCTGCTTGCATCGCATATATTACTTATAAAGCGAGCTGGACGCATAGGTGCGTTGTGCCTAAGCTTGTTTATTGCATTCGTTTCTGTATTGTTAATAAATCAATAACAATATGTTATCTCTTAAGGAATATATATTTACGTACTGCTTCTATTTGGTAATTGAATAGATTAAATGCACATTAATAACCTTACTGAGAATAATTCTACGTAGATTTAAAATTGTTTATTTTAATTGAGTAAAAAAATATATAAGTGTATTCAGAATAATGTATGGGGGCTATCGGGTATGTGGGTGGACCAATTTGCCTACAATTAGAAATGACCAAATCCGTCGAAACTTTAATGGGACCTTTAATGATTTAATTTGATTAAAATTAAGCTAACATAATGGCTACCTACGCCTCCATGAAACATACACATCAAAATTACTCATTGAAAACATACAAAATAATAATATTTAATTTTTAAATTGCTGCTTTGTTTTTGTTAAATATAATTTTTACTACTACTATATAACTACTCATTTATCTATTTAATACTTTCTTTATCTATTATCTATTGTCTAGTTTACTATTCGGGCTCTAAAGTGTATCGATTTAATGGTAGGCCCCTCTTTAGGCGCCTAATCACCTAATCACAAATCCACGCATTATAAGAATGAGAAAAGAATTTTTGAAGATTTAATTTAACTATAATTTAATAAACAAAAATCTGCAAAATGTCTTTAATACATCCATTACCGTTAGGACATCGAGTGCAGGCCACTCCAGTTTTTATGTAGTGCATTCGAAGTACTATTACACTAACTAAAATAAGGATAAAATATATTTTCTAGTTTTACAGTCAGTTTAACTATAATTTAATAAATAAAAATCCACAAAATATCTATAAAACATCCACAACCGTTAGGACATCGTGTGCAGGCCACTCCAGTTGTATTGCAGTGCAGTCAAACTATTACACTAACTAAAATAAAATATATTTTCTAGTTTTACAGCCAATTTAACCAATTTAATATACAGAACATCCGCAAAATGGCTTTAAAACATCCATTAGGCTCTAAAGTGTATCGATTTAATGGTAGGCCTCTTGTTGGGCGCCTAATCACCTAATCACCTAATCACAATTCTGCACATTATAAGATTGCGAGAAAATTTAATTTAACTATAATTTAATAAACAAAAATCTGCAAAATGTCTTTAATACATCCACTACCGTTGGGATACCGAGTGCAGGCCACTCTAGTTGTATTGCAGTGCAATCAAACTATTACACTAACTAAAATAAAATATATTTTCTAGTTTTACAGCCAGTTAAACAATAATTTAATAAACAGAAAATCCGCAAAATGTCTTTAAAAGCTCCACAACCGTTGGGACAAATCTATATATAATAGGAATGCTAGAATTACTTGTATTTCTAGGACAGTTAGATATGAACAATGGTTAGATGGGGGATTATATATATATATATATATATATATATATATATATATATATATATATATATATATATATTGGCATGGTGGAGTTGGTCAAGTGTGGCTAGGGATGCACAGGAGTAGCAGGGAGTAAGGAAGAATTCGGCCCGCGTTCGGGGTCTCGTTTTTAATTGTCGGTGTAGTCAAAGGCAGCCATGGATCCGGTCCGGGCGCGTTCGCAGCGAGCGATCTCAGCATGCCATGACTAACGGTGGCGCCACCACCGAAACACACGACAGACGCGGCAGCAAGCGGCGTGGCCAAAAAAACAACTAGTCGAAGGGGGGGGCGAAAGGGAGCAGGCCGCGCCGGCCGGACATGTCGTGAACTAAACGGCTCGTCGACAACCAAACCGAGCCGAACGAACGCGCCAGAAAAACAAAAAATAAACAGCCAACTAAAAAACACACGCAGAACACACATTTTTGAAATTATACTACTCCTAATACAAAGCGATCTTATCGACGACCACTATATTATCCACCACCACCATTATTTGTGACCGCTGATTCGAACAAATTTTATTGGATATCAACATTATTTATATATATATATATATATATATATATTACGATTTTGGACGCTAAACCTTTAATACATAATAATATATATATATAAAATTTGCTTATATCTTATAATTAAGACAGAAACTATAAATCAATCTCGATTAGTATTCGTAATATTGCTATTTGAGTGCAACGTGAAACTGGGGAAAACGTTGCAACATTTAAAACAAGCTTACGGTGAAAATTAAACTACGTGAGAAAAAGACCAGCGTAGTGGCGAGACCACTAATGGTTCTTGCACCACGACAATGCGCGCGCACACTCAATTTGGTACCAAACATCAAAAGACTGTCTTCCCTCAGCCTCCTAACTATATTTTGTATATAATTTTGGGCACACGGTGCCCACGGCTTACCCTAGTTAATTAATAATAATAATAAAAGTGCGGATATATCGGAAAGTTTTCCAGTTATATTGGGTGTAATATCAGGTTTAGTGAGTAGCCATATGGGTAGTTATTCTGGTCACGGTAACCGCGATTGTGTACCTTATTTCCCCGCCTACACGGATCCATTATTGTCATTTATTATCAATTTAAAACGACAGACCAGTGCAAAAATTTAATCATATACAATTTGTCTATTACGTTGCAACTGGCATGCAATACCAGTCGTATTTTTTTACAACGTATTTATGCGCAACTTCTTATTCAAAAAGCAAAATATGAAGTAAAAAAAATAAAAATAAATAGTGCAAAATATTATTATCTTTTATTATAAAAATAACTATTTTTGCTATAATTGGTGATAAATAAATGTAAATACAGTCCTGTAAATGCTACTGACGTATAATACTGCACATATGGTATATATACGTAATATAAATTAATGGTTTCACTAAAGGCGTTTAAATATATGTTTACTTAAAACTTAAGGGGGACAACAAAATTATATTGAAACGTTTATTGAACAATAGAAAAAATAGTTGGAAAAAAGCGAAAAGCAATTTTCGAATTGTCTAACTCATTTGACGCTTAAAGACATATCACCACTTTGACATATCCGGTGTCTTTAATATCCTGTTGGTGATTTGAAAATGTCTGTGCGGTCTTTACTAGTAATTTACTAATTGTAAAACACTAATCAGTAACGATAGGAAAAATAATTATCTAAATAAATAAAATTAAATTAAAGGATTACAAAACTATGTAAAAGAAAGTAAAACAACGCACTTATGCGTTCAGACCGCTTTAAAACTAATTAATTATTATGGCCCTTTACTTAACAATTTGAATAAATGTTATAAATATAATAAGTCTTGCAATTTTTTGTAGATTATTTTGATTAAAACATAATTTATTAGTGCATATTTTTAAATTAAAAATTATAATATTTATAAATTTTTTACTGCTTTTAAGCTGACTATTTAAAAAAATCTTGTAGATATAAAATATCTTAGAATTTTTAGTAGAATTTTTGGGTGTTTAAGTTATTTTTATAAGGGCAGTATTAAGGGGAAGTAAGTGCATATTTTAAAATTCAAAATTAAATATTTAATAATTTTTTATGGCCTTTGAGTTAAGAATATGTAAAAATCTTGTAGATATAAAATATCTTAGAATCATTAGTAGAATTTTTGGGTGTTTAAATTATTTTTATAAGGGCAGTATTAAAGGAGTAAATGCATATTTTAAAATTCAAAATTAAATATTTAATATTTTTTTATGGCCTTTGAGTTAACAATATGTAAAAATCTTGTAGATATAAAATATATTAGAATTAATAGTAGAATTTTTGGGTGTTTAAATTATTTTTATAAGGGCAGTATTAAGGGGACGTAAGTGCATATTTTAAAATTCAAAATTAAATATTTAATATTTTTTATGGCCTTTGAGTTAACAATATGAAAAAATCTTGTAGATATAAAATATCTTAGAATCATTAGTAGAATTTTTGGGTGTTTTAATTATTGGTATAAGGGCAGTATTAAGGGGTTTTTTAAATTTTGTGGCCTTATAGCTCGGGAAGTATATGGGCGATTTGATTTAAATTGCGAGCGAATACAAATAGGATACCAAATAATATGTGTACTAAATTTGGTGTGAATCGGTCCAGTACCTTCAGAGTAGTAGAAAGCACAAATTTGATCCAAGTATATGAGTTATATATATTTTTGACCCACGACTGAAAAACTTAAAATTGAATACGTATCCCACTTCTTAACGGATACAACCACAAAACGCCGATTTCTAACCTCACAAATGTAATTTGATACTAACCGAGTTATATCTGTAGCGCCCCCAAGTCCTATAATTTGTTTATGAATAAAGCAGATGTGCCCCTAACAATGCCGCCCTAGTATTTAAGAAATTCGTGTACCATTGTCAATTGATGGACAGCCAATAGCATTTCAGTATTTTGTGTGTCCTAAGTACATACAATAGTACAGCCATTTTTAGCACGGAGGGTTGGTATACCTGCATTTTTTTTTGTAAGGGGGTTGGTTTGCACAGGAACTTCGAAAGTGTACAATAAGAGAATTTTATTGAAAACTAAACATAAAAAAATACGGCGAAAATAGTTATTTTTTATTCACAGAAGTATTTATAAATATTTTTAATTATACGTAAGTATAAATGAGTTGATTGTGGGCCACTGCAGATTTCTTTAAATAATAACGGTTAAAAGTATGTCAAAGATAAATAAAATTGTGTGTAAGATAATTACCGAAATTATTTTACAACAAAAGCGTTACACAATGTAGAAATATATTTTTCCCATGAATTTTCAATAAAAATCATAAAATATCAAAAATATATAATTATTATATATGAAAATAATTAAAAATAAGAAATACTACAAAGGAAATATCATGTGAATTTAAGACATATGGTAATATATAATTATTATTTTTGTTTTGTTGATGCCTTTTGTGTGGCATATATACGGGGTGTGTCGTCAGTAAAATAAGTTATAATTATTCTGTACGAACCGTAATGGATAGGTTAGTGAATTGAAGGAAATAAGACCATTTTTTAAATATTCCTTTTTAAAATATACTTCGTTTTATTTTTACCCAATTATTTACTTAATTCTTTTTAAAATAATCCCTTCCCTGGACATGTCACATTCGTGCTCTAAGCGTATACATATATATTATACATATTGTGTAACTTCAATGACATTTAAAAAGTAAAATAGTTTACAATGACTACATATATTTGCAATATGTGTGATTGTTCTCCTGAACATGTCACATTCGTGCTCTAAGCATATATATATATATATATATATATATATATATATATATATATATATATATATATATATATATATATATTATATATATATATATATATATATATATATATATATATATATATATATATATATATATATAGATAGATATGTTAGTCGTTAATGTAGTTTGTATAGAGCAGTTTATACATGTGCCGCTTCGCTGAAATACTATTTTATTTACACATACAGTTAAGTGTTTGTAGCATTCTCGGATCAAAAAATTTCATATATAAAAAGTGTTGGTTTCGTCGCCCTGAATCCAAAAATATATATAACTTATATACTTGGATGTTAGTTGTCACTCGCTTGTAAGACAAAATTTGTGCTATCTACTCCTCTGAAGGTACCAATGCCGCTTTTAAAATCTTTATATATGTAATATATATGTATATATGTTTCCCTGGACATGGCACATTCGTGCTCTAAGCATATATATATATATATATATATATATATATATATATATATATATATACTTTTATACAGTTTTTGCCACATTTTAATATCATAATTTACTTAGAATATATGTGATTGTTTCCCTGGACATGTCACCCTCGAGCCCTAAGCGCTAAAATGAAGTTGTCCACACTATGCAATTGTCATATTCTCGTTAACACATCAGTTCTAGTAGTTGTAAGTAACATATTCTTTATATATATATATATATATATATATATATATATATATATATATATATATATATATATATATATATATATATATATATATGTATATGTAGCATTTCGTGGCAATTCCATTCGTTCCGGTATGGTGCGTTGTTATAACATATGTAATGATATATAATCATACTTGTCTCCACGCATATACATACATACATATAAATGTGATGTATCATTAACGTAACAACTCATACATATCACATCACATCACATACATATTACAACAACAACAGCGTTACAACAATTACTTCTTCTTTCTATTTATGACATGCACACGCACACCACACACACACACGGACACGGACACATCACTCAACCATGGTTAACAGGACTACCCACTTGTACATATAACCACTTTAAATTTAAGCATTCGTATTATTTACATAAGTTACACTTAGAGGTCTGAACAAATTTTCAATTAAAACTAAATCTAAGAAAAATCAACAAACATACTAAAAATTCTTATATTCAAAAGTAATTTCTCAGTAAATGGCACATGGTACAAAAAAACTATTCAAACAAAAGTTGCTAGAAATTTAAATATCTTTAACTTATATACTTGTCACTTTTTCTCTAACTAGTGTCGTTTTTCAGATATGGACATTATTACATCCTTTAATTTCATGCCAAAATGCCGTGAAATAATCACAATATGTAGAAACGTAATTGTAACAAGACCATTTTCATAATCGATTTCTCAATAAATGGTACATTTTACAAAGAAACTTTTCAAACAAAAGTTACTAGAAATTTTATTGTCTTTAGCTTTTACACTTGTTACTTTTGCTCTAACTGGTGTCGTTTTCGAGATATACTAATAATTATATCCTTTAATTTCATGCCAAAATGCCGTGGAAACGTAAATGTAACAACCATTTTCAAAATCGATTTCTCAATAAATGGTATATGCTACAAGAAAACTTTTCAAACAAAAGTTACTTGAAATTTTATTATCTTAAACTTTTATACTTGTTACTTTTTCTCTAACTGGACTCGTTTTCGAGATATACTAATTATTACATCTTTTAATTTCATACCAAAATGCCGTGAAGTGGAAACATAAATGTAACAAGACCATTTTTAAAATTGATTTCTCAGTACATGGTACATTTTACAAAGAAACTTTTCAAACAAAAGTTACTAGAAATTTTATTGTCTTTAACTTTTATACTTGTTACTTTTCCTCTAACTGGTATCGTTTTCGAGATATGCACATTATTACATCGTTTAATTTCATGCCAAAATGCCGTGAAATAATCCCAATATGTAAAAACGAAAATATAACAAGACCATTTTCAAAACTGATTTCTCAGTAAATGGAACATGGTACAAAGAAACTTTTCAAACAAAAGTTACTAGAAATTTAAATATCTTTAACTTTTATACTTGTTACATTTCCTATAACTGGTGTCGTTTTCGAGATATGCTAATTATTAGACGAATAAACATATAACGGTAGAAATATTTTTATTAAAAACCAAAGAATTCTAAGCATTTTATTTTTATGTTTAACAGTATAAGCTGTAGAACGTTCACACACACACACACATACAATACCAATAATGTATCGAAGTTTATTATTTTATGTTTGGAGCTTTTAAAATAATTTCCTCAACTAAAAGATATAAACCTCTTATTTTTATTTAAATTAAGTAAACTTTTTAGTAGATATAAATATTTATTTAATATATTTTCCAAGTGAAATGTCTTTAGTTGCATTATTTCGTTAGAAGTGAAAGATATTGATTTCTTTAAGAAATTCTGGAGGCTAGCAGACAATCCTCTGTCATCTGTATGACTCAGATAATGGTTTCATAGGCGTGCAATAGGGGTTGTGAAAGGGGGGCAGATATTCGCTATACGAAGACATCAAAAACAGACCAAATCTCACAAACACAGAAAAGGATATCAATTCCAAGAACGTCAAAGAACTTTAGTATTATTTTTAACCTTTCAAAGTTCTTCGTAAACAATGCTTAATAAATACAATTATATCATTACGATATTGTTTGGCAGGAACATTTTGTCTTCGTAACGTAATTAAAAGATTGGTTAATTATTAATTAAGGTTTAGAATTTCGTATTTTTTAAAAACTCGAGTTTCTTAAACATTATAAATAATATACATATTTTTTGAGATATTAACGGAAATTAAGTTATAAAATTAAAGATATTTGAATGTTTAGTAACTTTTGTTTGTAAAATTTATTGAAATGTAATTTAAAATAATCTTAAACTTAGAGATTTTATCGTAAAGTATTTAGAAATTTAATTATTAGTAATAATAATTATAACTAGTTTAAATATAACTATTATAATTTAGTTAATCATTTAATTAATAGTATTTTTAAACAAATTTAATAGTTTTTAAAGAAAATTAATCTATTTACTAAAATATTTAGGTTGATTGAGAAATTATTTCGTAAAATAATTTAATAAGATCGCACATTTTCGCATAAATTCTATTTGATTGTTAAATATATTTAATTAAATAAATATTTAACGAACAAATATTTATATATATATATATAAGAAAATATATTGTAAAAGGTGTATCAGATAGTTGACCATTGTTTATTTATATTCAACGCCATATTCAGAGAAACGCATGTTCGTTTAGTCGACTGCTAAACATCGCATGCTAAAACAGGCTGGCGACGGAGATCATGAGCGTCCGATTAGCCAAGAGTTTAGTGGCTGGCTAGCGACGACTCCGAATATGGCTACAACCATGGAGCAGTCTTATTTGTAAATTATAATAAATAATAAATAGAAATATAACATTTTCAATCTAGATAATTGGGTTTTAGTTATGCTTAAATAAAATTGAGTCGCAAAAAATGTATTTATTACTTAATTAATAAACTTTTATTGGATTTTAATTTAAAAGCGTCAAATAAAAGAAGGAAAATTGTTTGTTTGTTTTTACGTTCAACAATTTTAGGATTATTATTTATCACATTTTCTTAAGTTTAACTCCTAAAGTGCGGTTAAAAAGTTATATATATTTTATATATATATAATGGAATACACAAATCTCAACCTTAAATAATCGCCGTAAGGGAAAATTCAAATCCTGATAAATATTTAGGGGTAGTAATAACTAAGGGATAGTTATTAGTGCACTAGATTATAAATAAATAAATAATATGTTGTAGTTAAAGCAAATTATTAATAATTTTTAGTTTTTGATAAATAATCGCCGTATAGAAGTTTGGCTTAAGGAAAAATGCGAGTCTTGATTAATATTTAGGAGTAGGAATAACTAAGGGATAGTTATTAATGCACTAGATTGTAAATAAATAAATAATATGTTGTAATAAAAGCAAATTATTAATAATTTTTAGTTTTTGATAAATAATCGCCGTATAGAAGTTTGGTTTAAGGAAAAATGCGAGTCTTGATTAATATTTAGGGGTAGGAATAACTAAGGGATAGTGATTAATGCACTAGATTGTAAATAAATAAATAATATGTTGTAATAAAAGCAAATTATTAATAATTTTTAGTTTTTAATAAATAATCGCCGTATAGAAGTTTGGCTTAAGGAAGAATGCGAGTCTTGATTAATATTTAGGGGTAGGAATAACTAAGGGATAGTTATTAATGAACTAGATTGTAAATACATAATAATATGTTGTAATTGAAGCAAATTATTAATAATATTAAGTTTTTGAGTTCTACAAATGTATATTTTAAAATATTTAAATGTAATTTTCTGCTAAAATATAATAAAAATAATATTGTCTAAAGTTAAATTTATTTTTAACTGTGTAGATATAATAATAATGAACCAATAACTAATAAAATAAACAAAACGCAATTAAATCTTACACTATTAAATCAACTAGCCACTTATATTGTCACAATAAAAACAAAATACAAAAAAACAAATTACAAATTCACTTTCTACATAATCCACAACTGTAAGCGGCAAAAATCACTTTAAACATTTAAAATTCATATTAATAGAACCCAAAAAATAAGACATAAAAAAAACCATGAAAAATTCCTTGAAAATGCATGAATAATATTCATGTAAAATGCTCGATACCTAAACATGTTCGAAGCATCAAAACAAACTGATATGCTCGCTCTGGTCAAAGTGTGCTAGGAAAGTAGGCGTGGCTACGCCCCGTTGTGGTGGGGGGGCAGACGGGTGTCCGAAATGGGCGTGGCCGCCGTAAGCCAGGCGCTAAGCCACCTGAAGCTCGACTTAAGGGGCTTCTCGCATGGTTTATGGGATCGCGATAACTCACGGATTATATTTACGCGGCTTAAGACCCCGTTTAAACCATAGTTTAAGGGTTTACTTAATATCTTAATATGTACTTAAATAATTATTAGTTAATATGTGGCAGTTTTAACAAACTTTAAGCTTGTAACGTAATTAAGTGAATGAATATGTCTGAGAATTACCAAAATATTGACTTATTGTTCGGTTTAAGGAAGTTACGATTATCAGTAACACCCAGTACACACTTTGTAGTTCATAAAGACGCCGTTTGGCGTCACTGAGCACACCCAGGCAAGGCGCCTCTGTCGGGCGGACGCCTCGACGCGTATTCCAACCAAAATATAGATTAAACCGTTCTAGAGAATTTCTTATCTTTATTTATTATTCATTTAATTATTGATCCATTTTTTATTTAAATTGCTGTATGTAATGTAATTTAAAATATTTTGGGAACGATAATCGTATTTTACGATTCGTTGTAATTATTAGATTACTAATTGTAAAACACTAATTAGTAACAATTTTCTAAATAAATTAAATTAAATTAAAGACGGATGTTATTCTGAAAATAGTCGTATTTTATTCAAGGATTACAAAACTACGTAAAAGAAAGTAAAACAACGCACTTATGCGTCCAGATCGCTTTAAAAGTAATATAAGCGATTTTAAATATTCAAATATATAATATTTAATAATTTTTTATAGCTTTTAGGTTAACAATATGTAAAAATCTTGTAGATATAAAATATCTTAGAATTCTTGCTAGAATTTTTGGATGTTTTAATTATTTTTATAAGGGCAGTATTAAGGGGAGTTCTAAACTTTGGGGCCTTATAACTCGGATAGTATACGAACGATTAGATTTAAACTATGAAAGTTTTCAAATAGGATGTTATTACAAAACTTTGTAAAGGAAAGTAAAACAAGCTGAAGAACAACGCACTTATGCGTCCAGATCGCTTTAAAAGTAATATATAATATAGTAAATTTCAAAACTATAATATTTAATAATTTTTTATAGCTTTTAGGTGAACAATATGAATAAATCTTGTAGATATAAAATATCTTAGAATTCGTAGTAGAATTTTTGGGCATTTTAATTGTTTTTGTAAGGGCAGTATTAAGGGGGGTTCTAAACTTTGGAGCCCTATAACTCAGGAAGTATACAAACGATTAGATGTAAACTGTAACAGGATTCAAATGGAAAGCCAAATTATATGTGTATTAAATTTGGTGTAAATCGCTCCGGTAACTTCAGAGGAATTGAGGGCACAAATTTAGTCTTACGAGCGAGCGATCCAAGTTATATATATTTGGATTCAAGGCGACGAGACAAACACTTTTTGTTAAGAACATTTTTTGATCCGAGAAAGTGTAAATAAAATAGTATTTCAGCGAAGCGGCACATATATAAACTGCTCTATATAAACTACATTTACGATTTACACCAGTTATATATATATATATATATTTGGATTCAGACATTCAGAGCGACGAGACAAACACTTTTTGGGGAATTTACGTGAATGTTACAGACACACAACCGTATGTTATAACTTCTAAAGCAAATAATAATATTCTAATAGTTGTTAATTGACTTGAAAATGAATTTTAATGTTTAAGCGATACGAAATATAATTATATTCTAATTGTTTTACGTCTTTTTATTTATTTTAGGACCTTTTTACATTGCAACAATATAACAAAAGGTTGAAAAAAAATTATATATTAAGATAATCGTTTCGAGCGATTAATACGATTAATAATAATATTTCAATTGTTGTAGCACTTTTAATTGTAGTTTAACAAGAATATATAGTTTTAAGACTACATTTAAATCTTCGATTGATTTATTTAGGTATCAATTTATTAGTAAATTAAATATATGCTGCTATTGGTAAGCGTTAATGCAATTAATACGAAAATTAATAACGATAATCCATATTTTACATTAAATGTATTATTGTTTTACATATTTTATTTACTAACAACAATTAACTTCAATTCCAAATACAATGCGATGTATCCGATGAATTTAAATTAATTAAATATAATGTGTTTATATTTATGTTTGTGTGTTTAATTGTATAATTAGTGTGAAATTATAAACATTATTTAAAATGCAAAACAGTAATTATAATATGTGTTTAAAACAAAACAATGTAAAACGGCACGCGAAATAAATAAATGCACTGATTTTAATACTATTTAAATAATTACAATTTTTAAATCTTGCCACTTCAAAATTATCAAATAACTAATTTTTTATCCTATTTATTTATATTTGACTGTATAAGTAATTTAAAATAAAAATATCAATAAGTTTATAAAATATGGCGATTTTTACGTAAATGGCACATTTTTTGACAAAAGTTAATATTCTTAATTTTTTATAACTCTGTAGCAAAAGTGCATCGTTAACTCGTATCCTTTTCGAGATGTGCAAATTTAACACGAGTAAACAAACACTTTTTAAAAATAGAAAGATTTCTTTCCCGGGATTTACTAATTTTAAATTAATAATAACAGTTTTTTATTTAGAATTGTTGTAGAGCGATTACAGACACACATACAGATTAATTCTGCAATTGCCATGAAATAATATTAAATAGTTTAAGAAATATGGCGATTTTAACACGAGTAAACCAACACTTCCGTTTTAAAAATAGAAGATTTCTTTCCCGGGATTTACTAATTTTAAATTAAAAATATCAGTTGTTTATTTAGAATGGTTGTAGAACGATTACAGACACACATACAGATTAATTCTGCAATTGCCATGAAATAATATTAAATAGTTTAAGAAATATGGCGATTTTAACACGAGTAAACCAACACTTCCGTTTTAAAAATAGAAGATTTCTTTCCCGGGATTTACTAATTTTAAATTAAAAATATCAGTTGTTTATTTAGAATGGTTGTAGAACGATTACAGACACACATACAGATTAATTCTGGAATTGCCATGAAACAATATTAAATAGTTTAAGGAATATGGCGATTTTTACCTAAATATTAACACGAGTAAACAATCACTTTCTATTTAAAAATAGGAAGATTTCTGTCCCGGTATTTACAAATTTTAAATTAAAAATATTAGTTATTTATTTTGAATTGTTGTAGAAGGATTACAGACACACATACAGATTAATACTGCAATTGCCATGAAACAATATTAAATAGTTTAAGAAATATGGCGTTTTGTACGTAAATATTAACACGAGTAAACAATCACTTTCTATTTAAAAATAGGAAGATTTTTTCTCCGGGATTTACAAATTTTAAATTAAAAATATCAGTTGTTTATTTAGAATGGTTGTAGAACGATTACAGACACACATACAGATAAACCCGCGCGACACTAAGTAGACCCTTAAAAACGGATATTTAAAAAAAATATATTGAGGATGTTTTTTATTATGTATTAGAAAGTAAAAGCAATTATATATTTAATATATTGAACAAGGGTTTAAATTCTGTGAAAATAGTATTTAATCGGGTCGGGTTTAAATCTTTGTTGAAGCAAGCAATTAAGCCTGGATTAAGAACAATGTTGCCATAAAATTAATGCAGTAATGATAGAAATTGAATGAGTATCCAGCGCGTCGAATCTTCCGAAAACAACAAAATAAAGGTTGAAAACAAGGAAAGCTTGAGCAAAAATGTCGCCAACATCGACGACAAAATCGAGTAAAAAATCTACGCAGAACAGAAAAACAAAACAGCCAGCTTGGATATACAACTTCAGTGTGTGTGGGTAAACATGAAAAGGTTTTAAGCAACGCCTCTATAGGCATAACCTGGCAACTCCGGCCCACCACAAGTGTGAAAATGGTGGGGATTCTCGCGCCCCCCGATTGGCTGACGGGTGTCAGGCTCCGGGTTTGCGCCAATCGCAGTGCGCCGGCATCATTAACACGGCCAAGTGTTGGGCCAAGACTATAGTCGGTGGGACGGGCCTGCCGGGGCCGAGGTGTTGGACGTTCACACCACCACTAGGTGACATTCATACCCGAAGTTAGCGCGTTGCAAGACACTACGCTCACCGGCTAAATGGGCATATCGACGGAGCCCAACCGAACTCCACTACCCCCAACATTTTGTGCATCTCCAATAAACACCATCTGAACTGTGTCCTGTGTCTTGTGGAAACTGTGCCAGACCTAAAAACTACTCCACAATTGGATTGGAACCTGGAAAAACAAAGAACGCCCGATTTTCTAAACCCATTGCTGCGAAGCAAGCTTCTGGAAAATTTACAAAGTGGACAATTCCTAAAGTTGTGGCGTTGAATGACTGAAAAGTGATTAGTGAACGGTTCTAGTGAAAATATACTTGGTTTTGTCGTGTAGTTCCTTCGGATTGTTCGGCCCAAATTGCTTAGAAGATCTAGTGACTAATGCAACAATCTTAATCTCAAATAATTGGACAAGCATCCAAATATTTAAGGCAGCCAGACGAATATATTGGGGAAAAGAAATATAAGCGGAGCTTAAGTTAAGCTTAATGGTGGCTTAAGTTGTAGAGGAGCAAGAAACGAATCATTGGGTACCAAAATGTTGTATGTGGAGTTTAAAAATGCGCGAATATCATCAAAACTATGATAAACCAGTGATAATAGGAGTACTGAAGTAATTTTTGAAGGACAAGGAAACTGATAATTCGAAGTTTTTTATGATTTCAACAGTTTGATTAAAAGGAATTGAAGATAATAAAATGGCGCACTAACATGTCCAGGTTGTGTCGTCGGTTATTATCGCGTTCGCCAAGAACCCCGGGATCCGGTTTCCATAATCCTACAGGAGTTATAACCAGCGATCGAATCTCGTTTCGAGGTTCATATCGCTGATCCGACAAACCAAATGAGATACGAATTAGGTCGGGAAGATCAACTGCACCACGGACTTAGCAAGGGTACTATGGCATACCACCCGTTTCTGCAATTGCCGCGCCAGACAGATTTCAGTGTGTCCTCTTTGCTAACCGCTGCCAGCAACAACTCCAGCCACCCCAGTTCGAACACGTCGCCGACCGGGCAACAAACGCCGAATTCCCCGGCTGGCGGCTATTTTCCGGCGGCTGCGTTGGCCGCGTTCGGTTCCGGCCAAACGCCGCACGGCTGCTACCCGGGAACACTGATACCGAAGCTAAGCCATCCGCATCCGCATCACGCGTTATCCGGCCACCCGTACACGACTGCCGAAGACGTTGTTTTGGCCGCCGCGGCGGTAGCGGCACACCAGGGCCATCATCCAGCGATGGTCAGGCCCTTACGGACCATTCAGCCTGAAGACGACGGGGTCGTTGACGACCCCAAAGTTACGCTGGAAGGGAAAGACTTGTGGGAAAAGTTCCACAAGCTGGGCACGGAAATGGTTATTACGAAAAGCGGAAGGTAAGCAATTTTATGTCTGTTTAAATAATTCAACTGCCGTCGGAATGTTTGGAAACGATCAACGATAATGAGAGGATTTATGTATGTGTAATGACAGATATATATATAGAGAGAGAGAGATTAATAATTGTTAGAAACCAAAACCATATAAAAATATTGTAATTATTGTGTGTATGTACAACAAAATTGAGGATAATTATATGATGGATATTGTTTGTTGAAAAGAAGACATTAACTTTTATCGCGTAAAATTATGTTGGTTGTATTGTTATAAAAATAGCCTATACACAATAATCTATAGATCTATATGTTCCGGATACATACATTTAAAAATATATTTATGAATATAAACAATTGAACTACCTTGATCTGTATTTCAGCGTGATGCACTAAAAACGATCAGACAATGATTACTGATTTCAGAAATAAAGTATAAATAAAATACGTATAGTTCTTGTTAGGGATATACGCGAGAAGTTGTACTAATACAGTCGTTATAATATTAAAAATACAATGAAAATTTCTGAATAGTTTAAAGTATACATAAAGTACGTATATATCTTGTTAGGGATACCAATGTGAAGCTGCGCTAATGCATCCATTACAAATGCGATGCAAATAATTGATGAAAATAATAATAATGGAACACATTTTTTATTTGTGTTTTAAATGAACTAAATATAAATTAATATACTAAGAATTCCTGTTGGGGATTTCAATGTAAAGCTGCACTAATGTATCTATTTCAAATTCGATCCAAATAGTAGACGAAAATAATTATAATGGAAAAGTAGTTTATTCATAGTTTTAATAAATGAAATGTTTTCTAATAGTACTAAATATGAATTAATATACTAATAGTTCTTGTTGGGGATACCAATGGGAAGCTGCATTAATGTATCCATTGAAAATTCGATGCAAATAGTTGACGAAAATAATAATAATGGAATTAGTTGTTTATTACTGTTTTAAATTTAAGAAATGGTGTCCTAATAGTACTTATTTGAAATAAATATACTAAGAGTTCTTGTTGGGGATACCTATGGGAAGCTGCGCTAATGTATCCATTTTAAATTCGATGCAAATAGTTGATGAAAATAATAATTATGGAATATGTTGTTTATTCATAGTTTTAATAAATGAAATGTTTTCTAATAGTACTAAATATGAATTAATATACTAGGAATTCTTGTTGGGGATACCAATGAGTAGCTGCGCTAATGCATCTATTTCAACTTCGATGCAAATAGTTGATGAAAATAATAATAATGGAATAAGTTGTTCATTAATGGTGTAAATTAATGAAATGTTTTCTAGTAGTACTAAATATGAATTAATATGCTAAGAATTCTTGTTGGGGATAGCAATGGGAAGCTGCGCTAATGTATCCATTACAAATTCGATGCAAATAATTGATGAAAATAATAATAATGGATAAAGTTGTTTATGATTGTCTTAAATTTAATAAAATGTGTTTTAATAGAACTAAATATACTAAGAATTATTGTTGGGGATACCAAAGGGAAGCTGCACTAATGCACCTATATTGAATTTCAATGGAATATACTAAAAATGGCGCAAATTGTTAACTATTGAATTAAAACAACAAAGTGGTTTCTTAATAGTAGTAAATATAAAGAAATATACTAAGAATTCTTGTTGGGTATACCAGGGAGAAGCTGCGCTAATACATCTGTATTAAATTTTTTTGTAAATGATTGACGAAAAAAGGAAAAGAATGAAACAAGTTTTTATTTCTGTTATAAATAAACAAAATGGTTTCATAATAGTGCTATATATAAACAATATGCTGATAATTCTTGTTGGGGATACCAGCAGGAAGCTGCGCTAATACATCTGTATCAAATTTAATGTAAATAATTGACGGAAAAAATAAAAAATGCGACAAGTTTCTATTACTGATATAAGTTAACAAAATGCTGTATATATAAAATAATATGCTAAGTAATCTTGTTGGGGATACCTGTAGGAAGCTGCGCTAATACATCTTTGTCAAAGTATTTGTACAAAAAGTAATAATGGTACAAGTTTTTATTACTAATATAAATAAACCAAATAGCGTCTTAATAGTCCTTTAAGGATTAAATAAAATACTAATAATGCTTGTTGGGGATATAGTGGAGAAACTGCCCTAATACAACTGTATTAAATTTGTGAATACAAATGATTCTTTGGTACAGTTTTTTATAAAAATAAAAATGAGTTTCTATATACTTATAATTCTTGTTGGGGACGTTAGTAAAAAGTTGCACTAATACTAATATTAAATTCGTTATAAATAAAAGTAGAAAAAAAAAAAAACAGTTGAATTTGTTGATTAAGATCAAAGGTTGTACCGCCATTTACGGTCAATAGTTTAGCGTTTTTTGTTGCCTAATTAAGAGCAGGATCTTCAATTTGCCGAAATACGTGGGTGTTGTGTGCTTCTACCTATTATTATTATTATTTTTATTTTTGAGAAAATTTGACTGTATATCCGAAAGTATTTAGATTTAATCACAATGTAAATACCCAAAAATTATACTTTTATACTTGTGTTATTGTGTTTCGGGTTCTTTAATATGAGAACCATTTAAGACATTTCTTGGTAAAAACAATTTTAATGAGTTTTTTATGGTGAGAAACTAATTTATATTATATATATATATATATAAGCTAGAAAACCATATGTATCTCACCCGCTCGCTCGGTTTTAACCTCTAAAGGTACCCGACCAATTTAAACAAAATTTGGTACACATATAGCTAAGATACCCAAAAAGATCCCACCACATTTTAAATTAAATTGTTTTTGCAGGACCAGAGTAATAGGGCCCCAAACTATAGTACACCCCTTAATACAACCCTTAGTAAAAATTTATAAATATTAAAATTAACTACAAATAATTCTAAGACATTTTTTATTAAGCAATTTTTTCAAATTGTGGCCCTGAAAGCTATGAAAAAATATATAAAATTGTTTTTTTTTATTGTACTAATTATTAGACCTTATTATACCCATAATGTTATTTTGTGTGTCTGTAACGTTCTAGTCTCGTTACCCTGAATTCAAATATATATATATATATATATATATATATATATATATATATATATATATATATATATATATATATATATATATATATATAACATAAACTGGGATGTATCTTGCTCGTTCGCTCGATTAGAGTTTTAATCGCAATTGCTCTGAAGGTACCTGGCCAATTTAAACGATATTTGCTATATATATAGCTAGGGTACCCAAGATGTTCCCGTCGCATTTTAAATTAAATCGTTTGTGTAGGTCCAGAGTAATAGGGTCATAAAATTTAAAGCCCCCCTTAATACTACACTTAGTAAAATCTAGAAATATTAAAATTAATTGCAAATAATTCTAAGATATTTCTTATTTAGCCATTTTTTTAAAATTGTAGTTCTTTAAGCTATAAAAAAAAATATTATTTTGAAATTAAAACTATTTCTAATTTATTTATTGTACCAAATAATTATTAGACTTATTTATAACGTTATTTTTAAGCTTGTAAACTATTGAAAAGAAGAAAAAATCAAATAAAATGTTTCTTTTTTACACATTATGGTTAAAAAAAAATATTTCTAAATTTAAAAAGTCTACTAAGTAGATTATACGGTGAGCTATATGCATTGGTGCCTGCTATGCTTAGTATATATAATTTTGTTAATATTTAGCATTATTTTAGTTTAGTTATAAATCGGTTTCCTTTTATAAACATTAGTGTTTAATAAAATATTTTTATATAAATTTAAAATGATTATAAAGTCGACTGAATAGATAACACGGTGAGCTATAGGCATTGGTGCACCTGTGCTTAGTATATATATAATTTAGTTAATATTCAGCGTTGCTTTATTTTTTAAATAATAGTTTGGTATATAATATATCTCAGTCTAAATAAAATGAGCGATGAATCATTTATATTAAATGAATATATTATAAGAATTAATATGATTCATTATGAAAATAAGATGATTAATATAAAATAAAATAAAAGAAGTTTCGATAGTTAAAATGATTAATTTAATTCAAATGATGGAAGCAAATAGTTATTTATAAACAAAATAATACTGCTTAGCAACTATAGTTCAATTAATAACATACAATAAGAATAAGTATAAGCCCGGCTAGCATCGGCTAGCTGATGCCCGGTAGCGACGGCACAAAAGCCGCGGACTAACACACTCCAAACGCGGACTTTTCTTTCGAAGATTCGCTGTGGTTTAAAAATTCACAAAGTAAATATTCATAGTCATTGATTAAATATAAATATAATTAACATTATTTTGGGTAAATATTGCTATTGTTAAAAAAGATATTGTTTAATATAATATTAGATTTAATTAAGACTTACATTGACTTTCAATTAAAATTGTATTGACTTCACGTGGGTTCAATAATTAAACTTGGTTAATTAAATGTTTATTAATTGTTATAACAAAACATTATCTATTAAAATTAATAAAAATAAATATTTAAGCGCATTTAAGTTTTGTTTTTTGTTTGTTTGCAATTTTATGCGTAAATAAATAATATTAATATGAATATAAAAGTTTACGCGTATGTCCATTCAAGTATCAAATGTACCCCAGCATGTATGAACACGTACTGACGTGTTCATAGGGGCATAGAGGGGTGTAATTTGCTGCAAGAACGGAGTACCAACCGTATACAACTAAACTAGAGAGCTAATTAGAATTTTTTCAACCCTTCTTGTTCAATTTCCAAGTTTGTCTCGCTTGGCTTAAAATTCAACCGCTTTTACGTTTCATATATACGTATGAATAAAAGAAAGTATTTACTCATTCACGTCTATGTGAACGCTGTTAATTATTACGATTTTTTAATCAATAAATAAAAATAGGATATTAATTTATTTATAGTCATAATGCAGGTTTTAAATCATTTATAATTTTTGGTTTGTTTTGTGGCAGTTGTAGAATTAATTTAAAATACTATATAGTGAAAACTAACTATAAGTCCAGTGTAGGGCACTCCTGATGTATCTTATTGATATTATTTTATGGCAATTTGTTACAATAAATTTAAAACACAAGTATAATTTTTATGATCCGTCAATTCCAGTAAAATCTTTTCCGTCAGGAGGGGTAGCTTTATGGGGGGGGGGCAGGGGGTAGCTATACTGCTGAACGCAGCATATACCCCCTTGAGTGGTCCACTCGAGTGTCACCCTGAAGGTGCCGGAAAAGTGGCCATTTTGAATATTTCACATCTTCACATTTCTGCAATAGCAATTTCATTTTTCCTTTGTACAGTGTACCACCTCTATACTAGTGTCGAGAAAAGACTTTTCTCTCTGTTTGACTTTTCAGCCAAGTTTTCCTTTTCAGTGTTGTGTTCTAAAGTGTTTTCCCGTCTGACTTTTGATCGACGACGAAAAAAAATGCGTTTGAAGATATTTTTTTGTTTGGATGTTTGTTTGGATGTTCTTTTCAACGCAATCTTTGATTATGTAAGTGGCTCAAATTCAGGAATTATTCTCTGCCGTGTTTCATATTTGTAGATTAGCCCGACGCGTAAGCGACAAATACAAAATTCATTTCCATTCATAAATTTACGCATCAAAACGAAACGTGTCTTAGTTTTAAACTAAAACATATATAGAAGCTAAAGACGTATTAGTACGCGGAATTATCCGTTAAAAAATAGACCATCTAAAGATATAAACATTTTCCAAAATATTTAAACTCGTCAATTAAACTTAAAGAATTAATGAATTTTTTGAAAAATTTAGATGTTAGCGCTTTCTGAATCAGTTGTTTTAACTTCACCAATTAATATCTATTTTTTAGAAGCTAACTTGTAGAAGCTAAAGACGTATAAGTACGCGGAATTATCCATTACGACCATTTAAAGTTATAAACATTTCCCAAATTATTTAAACTCGTCAATTAAACTTAAAGAACTAATGAAATTTTTGAAAAATTTAGATGTTTGTGCTTTCTAAATCAGTTGTTTTAACTTCACCAAATATTATCTATTTTTTAGAAGCTTACTTGTAGAAGCTAAAGACGTATAAATACGCGGAATTATTGTTAAAATTACCGGTTACGAAATACGACCATTTAAAGTTATAAACATTTCCCAAAATATTTAAACTCGTCAATTAAACTTAAAGAACTAATTGAATTTTTGAAATATTTAGACGTTAGCGCTTTTTGAATCAGTTGTTTTAACTTCACCAATTCATATCTATTTTTTAGAAGCTAACTTGTAGAAGCTAAAGACGTATAAGTACGCGAAAGAATATCTAATTTTAATGAACGTCTGCAAGCGAAGCTAGCAACACTTATATGAACAATAGTGTACGTATTTGTGCAGTTGAAAGTTTAAGAGAATGATCAGTAGACCGAATTGTGAAAAATGACATCATGCCCATTCAATACATTAATCGAATTGTATTTCCCAGTGTTCCGTGTTCGGTTGGCCGTAAATTTGTACGGCAGCGATTACCGTGGCCATTGTTCTGGCCCGGCTAGCCCGCTAATGTTTTTATTTTTGTTCAATATCGCGTTAGTAATACACCGTTTTGTTGTATTTTGAGAAGGGTATAAGAAATTAGGGCACTGCTCAACCTGAAAACAGTTTCACAGCCACTTCTCATCTCTCATCACACATATACGAAATACACGGCGGAAACAGAATTGATAATAACAGACGGGAAAAAAACGAATAAAAAGACCAATATATAAAATATTAAATAACATTTGTAACAGACACGACGTGTGTGTGTGTGTGTGCAGAGGTGCGACTTGAATTCACCTTTGAAGCAAATAATCTAATCAGTATTAACACCCTTGTGCCCTTTAATTGATTTGGCATGCATCTAAGGGTTTGTGTCTCCGCTAAATTGTGTCGTGTCGGTAATATAGTTCACTGAGCATACCGACGCGTAGGTTAAAGGCGATTGAGGTGGAGCGGCAACGCTGGCACTATAAGGAGGCTGTAATGAGCAAACGTACAAAGTGCTGAGCCAATTTCAACTATATTTCCCCAAGGTGGTGGCGTGTGCTATCTTCCTACTATACGGCGAAAGGGGGCATATAGAGGGACACGAAGAGGAGGAGGACAGGGGAGTTGATGAAAAGGAGGAGAAAAGGGTAGTTGAAGGGCAGGAGGAGCAAGCGCTAGTTTTAAGGATAAACATAGTTTCTACACTCATCTTTACCATTAATGAACTTGAAACTTCTGGTAGCGTTACTAAGAGAATAGTGGGAAGAGAATAAGGAGGAGGAAGAAGAGAATTATGAAAGAGAAATAGAACCCTTTTATGTTTTTAAGTTCTGCATATAATGCAAGTAAAATAAACATAGTTTTCACACTCCTTCTGGTGCGATACGGGGAGAATAGTCTGACGAGCATAAGTAGAGGAGAATGATGAAGAGGAAGTAGAATCCTTTTATGTTTTTAAGTTCTGCATATGATGAAATTAAAATAAATATAATTTTCACACTCATCTTTACCATTAATGAACGACCAACTTCTGGTGCTATGAAATAGCATTACGGGGAGTTTCGTTGGAAGAGAATTAAGAGGAGGAAGAAGAGAATGATAAAGAGGAATTAAAATTCTTTTATGTTTTTAAGTTCTGCATATAATGCAAGTAAAATAAACATAGTTTTCACACTCATCTTTACCATTAATGAACGACAAACTTCTGGTGCAATACGGGGAGAATAGTAGGACGAGTATAAGGACGAAGTAGAGGGGAATGATGAAGTGGAAGTAGAATACTTGTATGTTTTTAAGTTCTGCATTTGATAAAAGTAATATAAGCATAGTTTTCACACTCCTCTTCACCAATAATGAACGACCAACTTCTGGTGCAATACGGGGAGAATAGTCTGACGAGCATAAGGATGAAGTAGAGGAGAATGATGAAAAGGAAGTAGAATACGTTGATGATTTTAAGTTCTGCATTTGATAAAAGTAATATAAGCATAGTTTTCACACTCTTCTTTACCATTAATGAATGACAACCTTCTGGTGCAATACGGCACAAGCATAAGGACGAAGTAGAGAAGAATGATGAAGAGGAAGTAGAATCCTTTTATGTTTATAAGTTCTGCATATAATGAAAGTAAAATAAGCATAGTTTTCACACCCATATTCACCATTTATGAATGACAAACTTCTGGTGCAATACGGGGAGAATAGTCTGACGAGCATAAGGATAAAGTAGAGGAGAATGATGAAGAGGAAGTAGAATACTTATATGTTTTTAAGTTCTGCATATGATAAAAGTAAAATAAACATAATTTTCACCATTAATGAACGGGAAACTTCTGGTGCGATAAAATTACATTAGGGGGAGAATAATGGGATGAGCATAAGGACGAAGAAGACAAGAATGATGAAGAGGAAGTAGAATACTTTTATACTTTTAAGTTCTGCATAAGATAAAAGTTAGATGAACATAGTTTGTATACTTATTTTCACCATTAACGCACTGCAAACTTCTTACTGAAATAAGGGTTGAACGGTCGAAGATGAGGAACATGACGAAGATGAGGAAGACGAAACTTTTGTATATATATAAATCAGGACTAGAAGTAAAATAAAATATATATATGGCAATTGATCAACGTCACATATCGTGTATTTCCCCCCAAGCTTTCTATATCTATGACCAAGACATTTGGGGGACTTTACTTTAAAGATAGTTGGTAGGCCTGCAGAGATCGTCGCACGAATTTAACGTCCCTCTGTGTAAAAACTGAAACATGTAAGACAAGGCTAGTGAAATCTTACATGCTGTGTATGTACATGCTCGCTCGCAAAAGGGATGATGCTATAGCGAAGGGGTTGTTCGGGGTGGAAGTGCGGGTCGGCAAGCGGTACATCCACTGAAGATGAAAGTGGGTGCTATAAATTCACAAAGTGTACGTCTATCTCTCTCTCTGACACACACACACACAGACACACAAGTTTAAGTATGTGTGCACATAGGTGTCTGAATGTAGAATATCACCCTACAGAATTTCTTAGAGCAGCGGCTCTAAACAGGGGCAGAAGTTCTCAAAATTATTGATTTGTTGCTCTGCGACTTGGCGAAGATTTTACTTCATATTAAAGATGATTTATTTTGATGTGGATCAGTGTGAGGAATTGCGTGTTTATATGTAGTGGAATGCGTATGGGAAAGTTGTGATGAATAAGCAAAAAATGTGTATTTGAGTTAATTTGTTGTGGCCCACACTCGGCAGTAAAGATAAACATGAAATTAGCAATGTAAATGAATATGCAGGCCAAGCACGGTCCATACCCTGCAATCATCTCGTACAGAACCCCATATTAAAGAAATTATTATAATAAACAAGTTGACGCTTGTATACTTGGCGCAAGAAAAGGTGATGCTATTAAACAAACAACAGAATAATACCACTAAAAGAAAACTCAATTCATATTTTAAAAAATATCTACTAATGCTAAGACATACAAATTTTCCATTATCTCGGAAACGACATGAGTTTCAAAAAAAGTATATATTATAAAAGTTAAAGATAATAAAATATGTAGCAACTTTTGTTTGAAAGTTTTTTTGTAAAAATGTATAATTTACTCAAAAATTGCATATGAAAACAGCAATATTATTGATATTTAAGAAAACATCTACTAATGATAAGACTTAAACATGTTTCATTATCTTGAAAACGACATGAGTTTCAAAAAAAGTATATATTATAAAAGTTAAAGATAATAAAATTCCTAGCAACTTATATTTGAAAGTTTTTTTGTCAAAATGTATAATTTACTCAAAAATTGCATATGAAAACAGCAATATTATTGATATTTCAGAAAACATCTACTAATGATGAGATATGGACATACAAATTTTTCATTATCTCGGAAACGACATGAGTTACAGAAAAGTATATCTTATAAAAGTTAGAGATATTAAAATTTCTAGCAACTTTGGTTTGAAAGTTATTTTCCAAAAATGCACAATTTACCCAAAAATCGCACATGAAAACAGCAATATTATTGATATTTCAGAAAACATCTACTACATATTCATTATCTCGGAATCGACATGAGTTACAGTAAAAGTATATCTTATAAAAGTTAAAGATAGTAAAATTTCTAGCAACTTTTGTTTAAAAGTTATTTTGTAAAAATGTGTAATTTACTCAAAAATCGCATATGAAAACAACAATATTATTGATATTCCAGAAAACATCTACTAATAATGAGACATGTACATGAAACTTTTTCAATATCTCGAAAACGGCATAAGTTACAGAAAAAGTGTGTTTCATAAAAGTTAAAAATAATAAAATTTCTAGCAACTTTTGTTTAAAAGTTTTTTTGTAAAAATATATAATTTACTCAAAAATCGCATATGAAAACGCAATATTATTGATATTACAGAAATCATCTACTAATAATTATCTCGGAAATGACTAGAGTTACAGTAAACGTGCATCTTATAAAAGTTAAAGCTATAAAAATTTCTAGTAACATTTGTTTAAAAGTTTTTTTGTAAAAATGTATAATTTACCCAAAAATCGCATATGAAAACAACAATACTATTGATATTTCAGAAATCCTCTACTAATAATTATCTCGGAAATGACATGAGTTACAGTAAAAGTGCATCTTATAAAACTTAAAGCTATTCAAATTTATAGTAACTTTTGTTTGAAAGTTATTTTGTAAAAATGTATAATTTACTCAAAAATCGCATTTGAAAACAGCAATGATACATTTACGTTATTGATATTATTTCTCGGCAATCTAGCATGAATAATGAATAAGATAAAGCACTATTAAATAGTTAGTGGACTTATAAGTCGAGTAAAGACCACCCCAGTTTTTTGTGTTGAAACAAATGCAATGATGTGGACGTTTCAAAAAAGATAATAGTTAAATTAGTCCCACCGTTTTTCTGACCGAGTCTATACGACCATCTTAAATATTTCTTGCTGTCTGAATTTAGCCGAAGGCTATGCATCACTATAATAGCAGGCTAGTGGTCGACTAGGCGCCTACTAAACAAGACGTACCACTATACGGACTCTGAATACCATCATGTTAACTAACTATTATACACGACAAGATGTGTACTGTCTACTTACCACAGAGGTTTGAGGTGTCAAAATATATATTTTCTTTTAACCAATTATGTTCGCTT
Organism: Leistus spinibarbis; assembly: GCA_933228885.1. Taxonomy (NCBI): domain Eukaryota; kingdom Metazoa; phylum Arthropoda; class Insecta; order Coleoptera; family Carabidae; genus Leistus; species Leistus spinibarbis. The sequence goes on along the minus strand of OW121811.1, from coordinate 1,502,669 downwards.
TTATTTCTATTTCTAACGTTTCATCTAACGATAATCATTACCAAGAAAATTGTTTACGTTCATTTTAAATGTATACCATATAATTTTACACTTTTAACACTATTCCTAGTACTGAAAAACAATTTAAATAAATCCCATATTTGAATACAGCCAAATTAATGTAGATTAAAATTAAATAAATTACCGTATAAGCTACGCATAGAAGTTGTGTAACTATAGTTGAGTGAATGCCACTCCAGATATTGTCGTTCAGAAAACGATATGAGTGAGGTAATAATTATATTAATTCTATTTTGGTTTTAAATCTATAAATTATCATCACGCTTTTTAAGAGTCTTGTTGTTCGTTGACAGATAACCCTATGGTTAAATCTTAGTAATCAACAATGAATTAGTAAGATACGAATGCAAATTCTGTGTAATAATTATAGTGTTGGGTTACACCATACGAAATTTTCATAATACCAACGCCGTGATTGCTAGGATAAGATATTGTTTTTTGTTTAATGGACGCATACATATTTGGTAGCTTCATATAAATGTAGGCTTCCAACACGCCAAAATGGCATTAACAATACTGAATATACACGCGAAGGAATCCATATATATATCATTATTATTATTAAAGATAAATAGCGATACATGAGTAAATAAATAGGCGATTAATTAGCTGAAAATGTTTATGCCAAAAGTAGGAATTTAGAAATACAAATCTGTGACATTTAAAACTGTATTTTTAAAAAACAAAAAGAAAACAAAAAACGGAAAGATTCCGTTGTTGTTTTTTAGTTTTGTAAAGCAAGCGTGGCCAGTAATCATAGAGTATGAGGAATACAAAAACACACACATACACACACACACAGGCAGATAATGTCTGGATGTGTTGAGAACTTAATCATATGTTTGGCGAAGGTGAGAAGAAGATTCTTCCTCGGGCGCCACAGCATCTTGTGGGTCCAGGGGCGGGGACAGGTCAAACCATAAAAAGGGGGCAAACAAACTTCCTAGAATGATTTGTTCAAGAATCTCTTTCACACAACGGACATGACACATTCACCAGCTATACTTACAGACATACATAGTTCTCACACAAATTGAAATTTACACTAATATGTTACTACACATATTAGCTAAATCCCCAACAAGAAATACCTACCCTAATTTAATTCAAAATGTCTCATAATCCAGATTGGAATTATTTAAAATTAATTAAATGAATCGACAACACAAGTAGACTAAATAGAAGATTAAAATGTAATAACAGATGATAATACAAGCAAGACAGCTCACATCTTGCATCCCCAACAAAAAATACACATACCCTATTTCCAGATAAACATCAAAACAAATCATCAAACCTAAAATTTCCTAAATGAACAAGTTAAAAATGTATTAATCCTGCAAACTGCTATAAATTACGTTAAGGCAGCTTATTTAATAAATCCCTATCAAGAAAATCATACCATTTCTACCCAAATTAATAACTTGGACGATGATGTTGAAAATAACCTGAATGCACAACAATTTGTTATGATATTAACCTTTGTTTAAATAAAAGAATTGAAATTAATTAATAATCAAATCAAGTCAAAAACTGGGCCTAGCGTTGGGTGACTTTTGCTGATCAATTTCATATAATTTTAGGATATATTTGACACATTCAGTAGCTAATGCCGATTGAAAAGCAGATGATATCGTTTTTAACCGAAAGTGAATATATAAAATGAAAGCTAGACATGTAGCCACAGGCTCACCTTCTAGTAACGCAGATTAAATTATAAAGTTTTCGTAAACATCTAATGATGATGAATGTATTGCCTAGGCATTTCGCAATTATATTAAATTTTCTTGCTTACGATTCGCCTAGTGAGCTGTCCTAACGTAATTGATTACTTGTTGCCGCCTCAATATCTTTTTACACTTAAAGTTGGGTAAATATTTTGTACAACAACATCGTTGGAGGCATTGACGAGCTGCTTTATCTTATCACGGTTTGCATGTAGAGGAATGTCCTTGTAAGCTGTCACAACGTAACTACAAGAGCACCTTTCAATTTATTTCTAACTTTTAAAATCATGAAATGATAATGATAATCAACATCTTTGTGGATTATAACAAGATATTTAGTAATTTATCGTTTAGGGAAGGGAAGAGGAAGGAGGAGTTCTTGTAGGGGTTTAACTTTGTAAGCTGCCTTAATGCAAATTATAGTTGTATTGATTCAGCAACTGATAAATTAACTTTCACCAATCTATTAACCCTTTCAAAAAATAATTATAACTTTCAAAAAGCATACATTGGATGACTTGATTTTCGTGAACCAATACGAAAATTATTGTTCAAAATGCCAGAAGGACGTTAGCCATAGTATAAAGACATAGTTAGCAACGTCTATACGCATAATAACAACGTTGTTAAAACCACTCATGCCAATCATTGCTCGTCTGCGTTACAAGAATTAAATCTAACTATACACAGTGTTGCATTGGTCGATTGTACCTACCACAAACAAAATATGATAAATACTAAATTATAGTATATTGACATATGCGTTAAGATACAATTGGCCAGCATGAATAGTGGTTATGTTGAAACCGGTTCGCGCTGACTATGTTGCTGAGCAACTGGTCTCGTCCGAGGATACTATAACATGTTATTATCACTTTTTTATAACCGAAATTTCGAGTTTGTTTTTGCCTTATTACCTAAAACGTGGGCTTACGTATGATAAATTCTCAACGGTTTGTGGTACCATTTTCCAGACTTTTTTTTAATCATATAGTTAGTTACTTTACCACCCAAGTGCAGCTAGCAGCGTATTCCATTTAATAACTGTATTTTTATGAGTTGCCAATGTAAATATACATGCTAAGTGTGGCTAATTGTGGGCACATTTTTGGGAAAATGACAATTCCCATTTAAACACACAACACCACTCTTACCAGAATTTTGGGGAATTCAAATTAATACCTTTAGATCAAAGGAAATTATCGCAATTTAAGTTAAATGATTTTTAATTTTTCTTAGCTCATTTATTCTTATTTATTTATTTGCTATATTTTATTTTACTTTGGTTTTGATCTAACTTTTATGAGATTAATGTTTTCTCTATCTTATACCGTTTTTGAAATATTGCAATTGATATAGTTTTCAAAATTAAATTCAGATGAAGTTGATGAATTAGAAAATATTTTAATTCTAATATTCTCTGTGGTTGATGAAATGTAAATCCATGTTCTAATGTCCCAAATACTTCCAATTTTCTAATGTTCTCAACAACTGTACAAAATCCAGATGATACAAATGTAAAATAGACTCCCAGATAAACATATATTTCAGACACCATTTTCTAAAATTCTTTATATAAACCTATTTCCAAGCAGCCAAACCAACATTCGTTACAATTCCAATATGTTTACAATCAAAAACTAGTCTTGCATTTTGAGTTATTAGATCGACCGCCGCTCGCACCCTGTTGGAGATTAACGACAGCTGTCCCTTAACATATATAAGGGGTGAACCATTGCATTTGTGGTGGGGGTACATGTGTAGGGTGAATAGTGTTATTATGTCGATATCTCAATTTCGACCCATCTTTTTTAATATGGGATTAAAATATGTTATACATTTTTTTATTTTGTGGGGAAGCAGTTGCATTTCACTTTTTAGAATGAACCCGGTTTAGAGGTTTTTCAACCGAATATAGTTCTGCTTTATGGGGATTCTAGATCATTCGAGTAATGAGCAAGATTAAACACGTTTGCATCTAATGTTTGTTGAGGAGCATAAAAGATAAATTTGCTCATAATCAAACATACATTGTTTCCAAATTTAGAATGGTGAATCTTGCATTTTATGTTGCACTAGTTAAATATTTGTGTTTGGGTAGCTTACAGAAATAATCCCCAACAAGAAATATATGGCTCCTTTTATATACATAAGAAAATTAATCCGCTATAAATATATATTTGAACCACAACAAATTTGCAACTTAAACAACTTTCAGATGATGAAATTAAAATCAAATTGTTATGTTGCATTTGATATCAATTCGGTTAGGGTATCTTACAGAAATAATCCCTAACAAGAAACATATGGCTTCTTTTATAAACTTAAGGAAATGAATCCTCAATAAATATATTTATTTGAACCACAATACATTTGAAACCGAAACAACATTCTGATGATGAAATTGAAATCTAATTGTTATGTTGCATTTTATATCAATTCAGTTTGGGTACCTTACAGAAATAATCCCTAGCAAGAAATATATACATACTAAAATTAATCCGCTATTAATATATATATTTGAACCACAACAAATTTGCAACCAAAAATGATGATGCATTTAAAAAAGCAAATTGTTATGTTGCATTTGATATCATTTCGGTTTGGGTAGCTTACAGAAATAATCCCCAACAAGAAACATATGGCTTCTTTTATATACTTAAGAAAATTAATCCACTATTAATATATATAGTTGAACTACAACAAGTTTGCAACCGAAACAACTTTCTGGTGATGAAATTAAAATCTATTTATTATGCTGCATTTGCTATCAATTCGGTTAGGGCATCTTACAGAAATAATCCCCAACAAGAAACATATGGCTTCTTTTATATACTTAAGAAAATTAATCCACTATTAATATATATAGTTGAACCACAACAAGTTTGCAACCGAAACAACTTTCTGGTGATGAAATTAAAATCTATTTATTATGCTGCATTTGCTATCAATTCGGTTAGGGCATCTTACAGAAATAATCCCCAACAAGAAACATATGGCTTCTTTTATATACTTAAGAAAATTAATCCACTATTAATATATATAGTTGAACCACAACAAGTTTGCAACCGAAACAACTTTCTGGTGATGAAATTAAAATCTATTTATTATGCTGCATTTGCTATCAATTCGGTTAGGGCATCTTACAGAAATAATCCCCAACAAGAAACATATGGCTTCTTTTATATACTTAAGAAAATTAATCCACTATTAATATATATAGTTGAACCACAACAAGTTTGCAACCGAAACAACTTTCTGGTGATGAAATTAAAATCTATTTATTATGCTGCATTTGCTATCAATTCGGTTAGGGCATCTTACAGAAATAATCCCCAACAAGAAACATATGGCTTCTTATATAAACATAAGAAAATAAATCCGCTATAAATATATATTTAAACCACAACAAATTTGCAACCGAAACAACTTTCTGGTGATGAAATTAAAATCTATTTATTATGCTGCATTTGCTATCAATTCGGTTAGGGCATCTTACAGAAATAATCCCCAACAAGAAACATATGGCTTCTTTTATATACTTAAGAAAATTAATCCACTATTAATATATATAGTTGAACCACAACAAGTTTGCAACCGAAACAACTTTCTGGTGATGAAATTAAAATCTATTTATTATGCTGCATTTGCTATCAATTCGGTTAGGGCATCTTACAGAAATAATCCCCAACAAGAAACATATACATACGAAAATTAACCCGCAATTAATATTTATTTGAACCACAACAAATTTGCACCCGAACCAACTTTCTGGTGATGAAATTAAAATCTTAAATATTATGTTGCATTTGATATCAATTCAGTTAGGGTATCTTACAGATATAATCCCTAGCAAGAAATATATGTCTACCTTTATATACATAAGAAAATTAATTCACTATTAATATTTATATGTTTTACAACCAAATTGCAGCCGATGATGATGATGATGATGAAAATTATGTATATTATGTTTCATTTGATAATCGTTTCAGTCTGGGTAGCTTACAGTAATAATCCCTAGCAAGAAACATATGTCTCCATTTATATACATAAGAAAATTAATTCGCAATTAATATAAACGTGTTCCATGACCAATTTGCAAGCAAAAAAATCCAATGTAGTTGTGTTCTTTTTTTTTTAACGTATGGCATACACTATCAATGCTGGCAGTACTGCCAACAGAAATGAATAAATTTACGCGAAATCGAACGCTGTAATAAATCAATTGGGTGGTAAACAGCAGTTAATATGTGCCTATGTAATTTATAAACAGTATTTTGCATACATACATACACATAGCAATTCGCCATTATCGATGCAAAGGATCTACACACTTGCATAAGAACCTTTTGCGAACTTTTAAGCACTGCATTTAAACGAATTTGAAATAATGGAAACATGGTTTAAACATCATCAAAGTTCGATCTAATTATCCCAAAATGCTGTTGACAGAATCCTTAATATAGTTTATTTTGTATAAATCAAAACTTTATCACTTTGTTTTGAAGGTCCCAAATATTGTAATATTATTTCCTGGTTATGAAATTCATAACCAGGTATAGTCCATAAATCCTGGTCACAAGTAAGCGTAACCAAAATGGTTAAACAATGGTTTGAAACCCAAAAATAATCACGAAACACTACTGTGTGTTTAAATTTTTTGTTGACCAAACAATAAAGCTTTTTTTTCGAATCACTCATCAAGTAAGACCATAAATCATATTTGGTCGGTGCTGGAACAGTTAAGGAGGGGTCCAGTCAAGCTTCAGGGTTCGAAACAACAAGGGGGAGGCAGAGGCGGACCCCCAACTGGCACCCAGGCGCCACCAGGTCAACTTAAGCAAACATAACTTCACTACCTGAACCCTAAACAGAAATTGATGTCTGTGCCGTCGACGTCACATATTCTAACCGTGTGTGCTACCTTTAAGCGGCGGGTTTGTGGGGTTTTAACTATTGTTTACCAAACTTGTTAGTGTCTTGATTGTATTACTAATATTTGTTTGCGAAGCATATCTTTTTTTACTTCATTGTGGAATTAATTCAGCGACAATATGTAAATTTGTGGTCTTAAACCGATGTTCAGGGAACAAAAGCATTAATTAATATAAAACGAAAACTATAAAATCAATGTGCGCGGCGGCTGGAGCATCGACAAAAGATTTTTATTATTCGTGGTGGGGCAATGAATATAAATTTTATCGGTAGGCACGTTTTAATAAATTATGGTAAAATTTTAGTGTTGACATCAATGTGTTAGTCGCACGTTAGTTGTAAGCCGATCTGTTGGTAGGGGTTCGCCAATACGGCTTCGTAAATCAAACTGTTCAATGTTTTGCACATCGTGGTTACATATGTAACTCGTTTGCGCATGTAATATGGGTACTTATACATGTAAGTCTCGTGTAAACAATCTTTTAACACGTTTGTTACAAATTATACCCATTCTATACACACTATAAAGCGTATATGTATCGTTTCCAAACATTCCGGCGTTTGTAATATTGTAAATATAGGGTAAAATTGTAATACAAGAATACCCTGATATATATTTACATGAATTTATACATCAATTCACATATGAAGAACTTTATCTTATAAATATACTCTAGGTTTACGTATACGAATGCCATTTCAAGACGTAGTTCGTTATGCGTTTTGTTCGTTAGGGATTTTAAATCGAATATAAATATATGGTAATTAATCTATTAAGATAAATATATATTTGGATATAAATACACGAAAACAGAGTGAATATGTAACTGTTTAAAAATCAACTATTTAATAGAGGTGTTTGTGATCTTTTTATTTACTTATTCAACTGCAATGTTTAAGGATTGTTCACAGCGAAACAATTAGTAGTTAAACGTAGAAAATTACAAATAATAATCTAGTTTGTATTATGACAAGCAATGTTAGCATTCGAAGCAACACAATTAATGATAAATGTTGTTGCTGTGAACGTTAACCTTGTTTGTTATACAACAAACTGGCATTATTACTTATAATTTCTAAGCTTAATTACTAATTCTTTAGCTGTGAACAATCCTTTAGTTCCTCCAAGTATATCGTATATTTCAGTTAGTGTTGAGGAATGTAAACCAAACACGTAAACCTAGGGTAGTTTTGGGCCAAATTGATGAAAAACTATGGTATGTGTTTAGGCAAATGTTCCCCCAAATGAAATATCGCGTAAGTGGTTTGGAAAAAAAGGCGAAATATATGCTGCTATTGGACATAGTGGCCGCGGACGATTACCGCTATAAGTTTCATAACAGGTGAGCCGTTTGCGCGCAAGCCCTACTAATGTCCGCCTTTTTGTTTGTTTCGTTATTTCAGACGCATGTTTCCTGCTTACAAAGTGCGGGTTTCGGGTCTTGACAAAAAATCCAAATACATACTACTTATGGACATCGTAGCCGCAGATGATTGCCGCTATAAGTTCCACAACAGGTCAGAGGAATTACACATTACATTCAAAAATTAATAACCTCCGTAAAATATTCATTAGTATTTGCAGTACAATTATTCACATATCTAATTATTTGCCATAAATATTAATTAATTAAGGCAATTTGTATATAATTCATCTTTAAAAGCAATTGGGGATGAGAAAGAAATATTTATTTAGACAATGATGTTGATAATAACAACACCATAACACCTAAAAGGGATGGTCAACATATATATCTGCCCTTCTTAAACTTTCCATATTCTTCCATACTTTAAAGATTAAAATAAAACAATTTATTTATCTATAAACCCTGAGAACAGGAACAAAATGTTGAAAAAGTTGCCTATGATGATATTGTTGATATTTACAAAATTGCATTAAATTACTAAAGTCAAAAATACCCTAAAACCATTATAAATTAATGTATTCAATGTATTGTTTATCTCTAAAACCAGAGATGTTGAAAAAGTTGGAAATATATTTAAATGTTGTTGATAAATCATACAGTTAAGTCAAAAATAGCTTAAAACAATTATAAACTAATGTATTCTGTAATTTGTTTACCCCTAAATCCAGAAATGAGGCAAAAAATATTTAAAAAATTAGAAATATGTATAGATGAACTTCCTATCTTAAATTTCCTTACTCATTTAAACTCTAAATCGCACAATAGCACAAATGTATGATTAGTTAGAGGGTCAAAAAAGGGTTTAAAAACGTCTTTATCGTCGCATCGTTACGAAACCGAGTCGTCTTTAAGCCCTTTTTTGATCCTCAAACACAAAGCAACAAAGCTACACTTCCAGTATATTAAGTAAATAAAATTTTGAGTATTCGGGCCGTACATCGGCTAGTTCCGGCTACGTCCGCCTTAAATCTAACCAATGATAGTTAAGATCGTTTTAAATGGGATTTAAATGTTCCGAATACTTGAAAAAGCACGAAGCATGCGTTACAATCTTGTTTCTAGTGTTTAATCATTTGCACCGCTTAATTTAAGCTTAACTTAACCTATTTTTTGTTTAAAATGTTATTTAGGAAGACCCATTGTTTACTTTAGTATAAATTTAAGTTAGCAGCGTTTTAGGCCTTAGAGCACAAAGGTGATAAATTCAATGTACTCCTTTAATACTAAAATAAACTACAAAGATTAATTTTTGTTTAATAATGGAAAAGTAATCGATGATTTAAATAATTCAACATATTTTACATATTGCTTTTGTGGTTTAAGGGATGCTGTAAAAGTTATAATTTCAATAGAGCAGTTTATGTATGTGCCGCATGGTTGAAATAAATATTTTAAATTTTTGGCATGTTGCATGCATTGGGTCTATATTTTTTCTAGTTAGACATTGTAATTATAAATTAACATTATATTCTAATTAATTAGTATTTATTTATACAATTAATCTGGTAATCTTGACAGTTAACCACTAGTTAATATCTTAGTTAAGTCTATTATATTTTTAAGAAAATACATAATGGGAAAGTGTCAAATTTTTATTATTAATTTAACTGCATCTACGAATGAATATATTTACGAAATCTTTATCAAACGGCCAAGAAAATATTAATTTACTAATTCCCCATTATTTTGTAAATAGCCGGTGGATGGTAGCGGGCAAAGCAGACCCAGAAATGCCCAAACGCATGTACATTCACCCAGATAGCCCATCAACCGGTGAACAATGGATGCAAAAAGTCGTTTCATTCCATAAATTGAAACTAACGAACAATATTAGCGACAAACACGGATTTGTAAGTATATTTCAACTATAACCTAACATTACATTCATAAATCTCACTGCGCAAGCTTAAATACAACCAATGAAAAGACAAGAAGTGTGCGCGTGCGTCTGCATCGACCAATCAGAGCCCTGTGCTCAGTTTTAGCGGCAATTTAACAGATTTAAGAAGGTTTATGATGATTTATGTGATTTAGGAAAATTCTTTAATTGATTGGTGATGTGATTGATTTTAGAGATCAATAACACTAGAATGGTTTAGTTAGGGTACTATTTCGATTAATAAGGAGCTAATTGATGAGTTTTTGTTACAATTGACAAATTATATTCGATTTTAGCGACGATTTGAGCGTTTAATACAATTAGTTAGGGTATTAGGTGGAAGTTGTGCAAGGTATGTCGGTCATGGTAACGTTTAAGATATTTAAATGTATTCTATTAGTGTGTGACTTTTCAAAGTTGATCGGAAACTAATTCAAATAAAATCAATTTTACGATCAAAGACATTATTTCGTGCTATATATATTAGGCGGGTATTAAAGGTGAATTTTATGGGTTTTTGGGGAACGCCAAGTGTCGGAAAAACGCAAAGCTGGTGGTCTGAAAGCCTATTGATGTCATTGCTATCTTAATTACTGATAGATTGTAACGTGGCTACCGTATTTTTTCTAAACCTTCTGTATAGACAGGTATACGGGGTTCATTTATAAATGTTGGTGAGTCTCGTCACCAATTTCAATATATTTAACCCTCGATTACATGATTTTTAATATAATTATTTTTTATTCCTAGCTATTAAACCAAAGAAAATTATATTTGAATTCTGAGGACATTTTAATAGGTTATAGATCTATAGCGTATAGATGATCTATAAATTCTTGTCTTATTGATTTATATTTAAATGTTTGTGGTTTTAAAATAATAATTTAAAAATTCATAATATTCGTTTAAACAATTTATGAATAGTGAATAATTTTATTACCGCGCTTATTCTTAAGTAATATTAATTGAATCTTATTTGCTCATTAGACAGTGGTTAGAAAAATGTTTTGCTGCACGATAACCTAAGGGTATGGTGGCATTAATGCGTGTTTTTATATAAATAAAACATTTTTTTGTATTTGTATTATGTGAATTATGTTTACATAAACATAATCATTTTTTTTATCTTACACATATATCATAATATTATTGTGTAATGCAGAAAATATCCCATTATGATTTTATCATCTAAAAATCATCTATTTTAAATAGACATATCTCCGTGTATAGATTTTGTTTGTATTATTTATAACTGCTATTATATTGTAATGTAATTGTAATATTTTGGTATTGAATATTGTACTAATTTATAATGTGTGCCTCTAAGAACGCTCAACCACAAAAACGATACTACTGCTACTGCTACTTTTGTCATTAACTCCAATAAGAAAATAATTATAGAAAAATAATTCAGATAAAAGTTCAAGATATTTAAATATACTATAAGTTTTGTTATAAAAGTTTTCCCCTAAATCGTACCAGTTACTAATAAATCGCATTTGAAATATGTTCATATGTATGTGAATTTTTATTTATATTTCTATCTCCAAAACAGAACTAGTGAGACGAAAAATGACTAAAATAAAAGTTCAAGATATTGAAATTTTCTATAGGGTTTGTTATAAAATGTTTTCCTGAAAATGTGCCATTCCCTGAGAAATCGCTTTTGAAAATTAGTTAATTTGTATGTTGTGAATTCATGCTACTTTTATCATTATTTCCAAAACGAAATTAGTTACGCAAAATTGTTTTATATAAAAGTTCAAGATATTAAAATTTTCTATTAGTTTTGTTTGAAAAGTTATCCTAAAAAATGTACCAGTAACTGAATAATTGCTTTTGAAATTAATTAATTTGTTTGTTGTGAATTCAATCTACTTTTATCATTATTTCCAAAACGAAACTAATTAGACAAAATTGTTTTATATAATAGTTCAAGATATTTAAATTTCCTATAAGTTTTGTTTGAAAATTGTTCCTGAAAAATGTACCATTTACTGTTAAATTACTTTTGAAAATTAGTTAATTTGTATGTTGTGAATTCAAGCTACATTTATCAATATCTCCAAAACGAAATTAGTTACTCAAAAGTATTTTATATAAAAGTTCAAGATATTTAAATTTTCTATAAGTTTTGTTTGAAAAGTTTTCCTAAAAAATGTACCAATTACTGAAGAATCGCTTTTGAAATTAGAACAGTTTGTTGTTGTTAGTCGCGTATTACTAGTATGTGTAACAAAATAATATAAATATACTGAAGCATATCCTCACTAATTCTTTGATTCTACGTATAAGAAGGTCCAGTATTTTGAGTTTGAAAACGAAATAAACGACTTAATGAAAATGATGATAATTAGATATAAATAATTGATAAACGAATCAATATCACGTCTAATATAGTAGAATAAAGTTTAGGCGATGATGCAAAGCACAATAGTGTGTTCCTTAAAGATCGCATGTACAAGGCGTATGACACGCGATGATTTGAACAATGTTTGAAAGAAATATCAACACTAGGGGACTGGTGCAATAAGGTTCGGTTTCGGTAGGAGCTGGAGAAAGGTTTCTAGGTGTGCAGTAGCGCAGTTTTTAGGTGTGGATTCACGGGAATTTCAACCTTATTGCAGGTGTTTAGTAAAGAGCGAATTAGGCTGGTGGTTGTTCGTAATTTCATAGTGTTAATGCAGCAACGAAATGGCTACTAATGCTCTATAGGTGTTCAACTGATGGCTACTATACATGCGACGTTATATTGCCAACTTTATAAAGACAATATTTGAGGTTTTTTCCTGTTATATTGCTCATTTTATCACTGAAATTTATACGGGAAATAAAAAAGTAAATATAACTACATTATACATGAACTATAGCAAAAATGACATATACATATTAACTTTGTTGCATCAACATTATCGATTCACTTTAAAATGTTATTATTTAATTATATTGCTCATTTCATACACGAATATATATATATATATATATATATATATATATATATATATATATATATATATATATATATATATATATATATATATATATATATATATATATATATATTCGCTATACTTTCGCTTTCATTGCTCTTCAAAAATTAGTGTTTATAATTAAGTTTTCTTCCTTAAAACATCAGTTAATAAATTATTAACTACAAAAAACAACAATTAACAAATACGGCGATGTGTAGGCATAGGTGCTTGCACCTTTATTGCATGTAAACGTAGTTTTTCTAGAAGAAAACAAGTGTATAAAACATTTCCAATATGCATCACCCTTCGCAAAACTTTTTAGGGTGTTTCCATGTCTTGGAAAAATTCACCCCTAAACTAAATTACACAAAACTTTCATTTATATATATATATATATATATATTTATATATATATATATATATATATATATATATATATATATATATATATATATATATATATATACCGTCGAGGAAATGTGCTAATGTATTATATAAGGATGTAGGGATATATATCTTATTTATACAAGATGAAGGGCACAACTCCGCCTTAAGGGCGTTACGAAGGGGTGATACAGGCCCTTAGCTTTTGGCCCTAACGCATAAACATAACTCAGCCGCCTCGGAAAGTCTTTAATATTTGATTATTATTAATTCATCGATTATATTCAAAGTTCTCTTGGGGGGAAAAAAATAACATTTGGTATTTAAATGTAAGTAACAACTTAATACATAAAATGTTCATGATGAAAAAATATATGCAAAATTTTCTGCAAAAAAATCGCTTAATATTTACGAGTTTGACATATATTTAGATTAATTTGACTACGCTGATTCCAAAAATGCTAATTAAATTGTTGAAAAACTAATAGAATTTGAGTTAGCGCGATTTGAAGTTGATAAAATACAAATTTCCATATAACTCAAAAACGGTGCATCGTATCGAGCCGCCGTTAGCAGATTTGAGTTCCCCGATACTTAAATACTCTACAAACTTACTTTCAGTCTGTTTGAAAAGAAAAAAATTTTAGTCACATTTCACAAAATTTCTTAACTTGAAATTTTTATCAAACTTTGCGATTTTTTTCCGACCAAGCCATAAACGATAGAAAGTTGAAATTTGGACAGTCAAACAACCTATATTTGGTGTATATTGTCAAATATTTTCAACTTGATTGGGATAATATTACGACCTTCACAGCAAACCACGTGAAAAACATTGAAAATCGTCGATTTTCGCAAAAACGGCAAGGGGTACCCCTTACGAAATTTTCGACAAAAAAATCGCATAAATATTTTTGAGTTTGACATATATTTAGATTAATTTGACTACGCTGATTCCAAAAATGCTAATTAAATTGTCGAAAAACCGTTAGAATTGGCTGTTAGCGCGATTTGGAGTTGATAAAATGCAAAAATGCATATAACTCGAAAACGGTGCATCGTATCGAGCCGCCGTTAACAGATTTGAGTTCCACGATATTTAATTACTCTAGAAACTTACTTTCAGCCTGGTTGAAAAGAAAAAAAAAATTGGTTGCATTTCACATAATTTTTTAGCTTGAAATTTTTATCAAACTTTGCGAATTTTTTCCGACCAAACCATAAACGATAGAGAGTTGAAATTTGGACAGTTAAACAACCTATATTTGGTATATATTGTCAATTTTTTTCAACTTATTTGGGGTAATATTACGAGCTCTACAGCAAACCAAGTGAAAAACAGTGAAAATCGTTGATTTTCGCAAAAACGGCAAGGGGTACCCCTTACGAAATTTACGACAAAAAAATCGCATAAATATTTTTGAGTTAAACAGGATCTAGTCCAATATAGAACCTTTATATCATGAAAATCTTATGTATGAAGTTGTTAGCTACATTTGAATACCTTACGTAATATTTCCAACCAAAAGAACTTTATTTATATTGCTCCTATATATATATAAATTAATTTAAGATCAAAACAGATGTCTATATATATATATATATATATATATATATATATATATATATATATATATATATATATATATATTTCTTTTTGATAAATGGTTAAAAACGATTTTGTTGTTTGTAAGGCGAATTGTTTGATATATTCTTGAAAGTGTCGCTGAAGCGCAAATGCGAACAACAAGAAGATGCGCTGAGAATAAAAACACGGGTGGGGTGTCCCAGTGCTTTAGAGTGACACCCAAACACAAGTTAACCGAACCATGCCGTTCGGAGACAATATTTTTTGTGTGCCCACTCCTCTTTAGGTTAATTTTTGGCCCAGCGAGCCGGAAAGTCAAACGAAAGGCCGACGCGCTCGTCTGTACGTCTACCAACTAGTTGGGATAGTGGAAAATCGCGTTCACAAATTTTATAGAGATAGACTACCTTTAATGTGTGAGAATGAGATAGTATTTGCGGCCATCGACACAACCATTACCACCTTGATAATAACAACAAAAAGAAAACAACCTACAGCATATTGTGTTACAGATTTTATTTATACATTACGGTAGATACGATCTTCGAAAAAATTCTAGTTGTGGTTCAGCTTTTACACCACTAACACCAGATCGTATAAGTCACTTAAATTCAATATTAAACCACAGTTAAACTCTACATTTAGATATAGATGCGCTAGCGTGTTTAAGGCATTGGCGGATGCACCAATTTACTTCAAATCCTTGAATATAAGAATAACTAGTTTTCAGTCTCAGTAAATCATTGATTCATTTATTTCAAATCGAATATTTGTGATAGCAAGCAAATATAGCCCTTAATTGTAGATCGAACAGAGTTGAATATCCAATTTGTTTGTTTGGCGCAAACATGGGAAAATTTGCACCTAGGGTAATCGAAATGACAATGCAATGTTCCGTGTTTGTCAGTCGGTGATGTATAGTGTCGCTAAATTCACGTCTGTATGTCGAACATGATCAGTTTGCTAAATTGGGGCGGTTAAATTTGTATTTGTGGCAGGGAATGGGTTAACAGCGATAGGGTTGGCCACATACAATGTTAAAAGCATTAATTTTGTATGTTTTTCAACGGGGATAGTGTTAAAAATCACTTTTTTCCTGTTGTTGTGTATTCTACCTATCGATACATGTTCACTACAAGTGAGTTTACAAGTAAAACAATCTTTTATTTACACATACCCGTCTACAGTATCTGTAAGCATCGCTTAACTATTTAACATTAACCATTTTGAAGTAAAAATATAATCTATGAATTAAAATAAATGTATTTGCTTAAAAATATATGCAAATTAGGCAATAATATGTACACTTATTTCATATTAAATATTTAAAAATTCAATAATAACATGTGACTCCCCTCAAACTTAAGATTTACTTAATTCAAACAATGTTCCGTAACTCGTACGTCACTAATGCACATTGAAATACTGTTTTTGACACGCTCACACGTGCGGTAGCACTTTTATTTCAATTTGTTCTTTGCTCATTTTAACATAAATGCTTAAAATAGCGACACTCACAAACTTCAAATTAGAATAAATACAACTTCATTTTATTAACTAACTAAATTATTTATATTTCTCATGGACGCATACAATATCAATATAATATAGCAGATCAGCCACTCTGTGTAAAGTACACAACACACTAAATACACTTCAATACATCAAATTAATTGAAGATTTATCACAAAAACTTTTTTAACATTTCATTCGTTTGATTCGTTTTTGTCTATTTCTAAGCAGACTGAACTTCAGAAGGGTAGTGATTGTTTTA
Organism: Leistus spinibarbis; assembly: GCA_933228885.1. Classification (NCBI taxonomy): domain Eukaryota; kingdom Metazoa; phylum Arthropoda; class Insecta; order Coleoptera; family Carabidae; genus Leistus; species Leistus spinibarbis. The sequence goes on along the minus strand of OW121811.1, from coordinate 1,485,920 downwards.
TTTCAGTGTATAAACTATTTGATTTTTTTGTGTAACATTATCAATAGTCGCCATGGCGCAGTGGTTAGGAGTCTTGCCTTTCACCCTGTCAATGCCAATTTGCATTTAAAAAAAAAAGCTTTCTACACTTACACACTTACATACATTTCTGGGTAATTATATTAATGATGTTTAGGAAACCACATGAAAAATTGCCATTCGACAAGTCGCTTGTATTATGTATATGATATGGGCATATGTTCCGTAAATATTCCACTTTGGATGTATTAAGAAACTTTAAAATAAAATTATCACAACAAATTTTATTAAATATATTTGATGTTTGATGTAGTAAAACAAAGTAAAACAACAGCCGGTAGTTTTCTAAGCTTAACCTAAGCAAACAGTTTAAACTCTCTTAAACTTGGATTAATCTCATGTAGAACAGTATGCAACCGATAATCCTTTAATCCTAAATGTTGTATTCAACATCATTTAAGGCAGGCCATTAAAAAATTGATTTAATTATATATATATATATATTTGATGATTGATGAAGTAAAACAAAGTAAAACAATAGCCGGTAGTTTTCTAAACAAACAGTTTAAACTCTCCTAAACCTGGATTAATCTCGTGTTGAACATTATGCAATCCTTTAATCCTAAATGTTGTATTCAACATTATTAAAAAATTGATTTAATTATATATATTTGATGATTGATGTAGTAAAACAAAGTAAAGCAATAGCCGGTAATTTTCTAAACAAACAGTTTAAACTCTGTTAAACCTGGTTTAATCTCGTCTAGAACATTATGCAACCAATAATCCTTTAATCCTAAATGTTGTATTCAACATCATTTAAGGCCAGGCCATTGAAAATGTAAATTTTCCTACGAATTACCCTGTGCAACATATTTATCACATTAAAAGACTGGGACCGCGAAGTCATTTAAAACAAAAGCAAGTACCAAATTAATTTGCCAACCCTTCCGCCCTTCGACCCCATCCACTAACACAAATTGTGTAAGGGTGACAGGGTAAATATGGCGCTGAACCTCTAACAGTAAAATAATGACACAACCCAAATAATATATTTAAAATGTTGAATTTAAATTCCCCCACTAAATAATGAGATATTTCATCCTGTTTTAAAATACAGGCATTACTAGTTATTATCCCTAACCCTTTAGTGGTAACGTACATCACAGAATTACTATCCATATATCTATAACTCTAAACTAACTCAACCATTTGGTGGTGAAGGATATTAAAGTGGAGTATTTCACGGCATTCCCCACTAACCTGAAGTGCTATATCACGCAATGCCAACACCAAAATGCCTTTTTACTGTTCCGAAAACAGATTTATTTTTTTATTACATCTATATTTTTACACCCTTACGTGCCTACGGAAAAAAATGGGTTTACCTGTCAACGATTGGTTTTTTTGATCACATACTTATCTGAAGTTGCCCGTAAAAATAGAAAATACAACATTGTACATTGACAAAGATTTGGTTAGCAAATTCGTGGCTGTTGAATAATTTATTTCCAGTTTTAGGGCTGCAATAGAATATTTGTATCGAGTTGTGATGCAAATTCTGTTATATTACGTGCATTTTTCAAATATGTGTTTGTGGTTGATGAAATTTGTGATGTAAATATTAGGCCCCAGGTACATTTTAGAGCAAAAGGCCTAGAGTTAAAAGTTGTTCAAAATTTAAATCTACATTGTTTATTTTTAAATTTGTAGTATAGAAACATTTAGAATATAAGATATTAATTAATGTTTAAATATTAATAATTTACACCATACAGCAAAGGGTTAGATGCTTCCTATTTTGTCTCCAGGACCTTTTAGAGCAAAATTACAAGAGAACCATTTTGTTTAAAATTTAAAACTGTACCGATAAAGTATAAATTTGTAGTCTTAGCACAATTAGTAAATAAGATATGAATTATTAAACTTTGATATGTGTACGGAGAACATTTTCATTTTTCGACTGTATGACGAATCTTGCGTTAGATAAGTGACAGTATTTAGTGCCTTAGTGTACATTTCGTACTGCAACAGGTGTATTTATCTATTAAAAAATCGTGGAGGCTTCTGTTTTTTTTTTTTTTTTTATTCTATCGGCCTTACCTACTTGAGAGATACACGCACACACAATGCCCCGAAAACAACACAGGGCACCAAAAATTTCTCGTAAAGTGCGGTCATTGTATGTATAGATAGTCATCGGTGCGTGTTGACGTGGCGGCGGCGGCTTTCGGGCGCAAAAGACCCGACAGATAACTGATAGCCCTATGACAAAGCGCCGGGCACCCTTAAGCCCCCGGATTATCCGGGTACATTTTAACCGACTTAAAAATTATTTGGTTTTTCTCCCACAGAACAGAAAATTATTGCACGTAGACTCTGCCAACTCCTCATCGACAAATTAATCACTGTTTGTTTTAATTTGGCGAATATATTTGTCATTTAACTTTAACGGCGTTAATAGCATTTTTATTTAAAGATAAAAATGGGTCCTTAATGTTTCAACAATGTTTTATTATAAAAAAGGAAATGCACATCCCTTTTTTATGAACTTCCTTTCATAATTTGCAAATCTGTATTAAAAATTAATTTTGCATTATTGCCTTCGTGTTTGATGAATAATTATTAATCGTATTATATATATATGTATGTTTTTAGCTTCTGTAGATCGAAATTTATTTATCACAGTTACTATATTTGATATAAAATTGATATGATGTGTTAAATTTGTAAATTAAACTGATTCCAGGCCTAAAATTGGTAAATTCGCGCACGGCGATTGTCTGTTTAGTGGGTAATTAATTTGTGTATAGCGAATTGGTAACAATGATTGATTTTCGATCCATTATCTGATGTAAATGTAAATGACTGTGTTGTTGTGTGTACTGGTAACATATCGTGACACAAACCATTGCGGCTGACTAGAGTATATCACAAAGAAAATACAGTTGTTGCCTTTTTTTTTTGACTATTGTCGTCAGGACAAACAAATAGGTATATTTTTATTTATTGCTAAGATAGTTGGCTTAGATATTATTCGATGTTTAAGTACAGAACAAATATTTGTACAGATATTAATGTATTATTTATATATTTAAAATTGTTGTTGGTTGTTAAATAAATGCCAAAGTTATCAATAATTTTAATCTACGTGTGTGTGTATATATTATTCAAAAATTAGTATTTTATATTTTGTTTAAATTCTCAAGACATATGCGGTGCCATTGATCCATAGTATTCAAATGCTACTAGCTAAAGTGCACAACTCTAATGATTCCAACATATATTTTAATGTTAACGATAAAAATAATGCCTGATACAACTGATAAGTGGTAGATAATCCATTATCCTAAATAATGAATGAGTTTCAAACGATTTGGATGTAAAAAAAAAACTGTAGTTTATAAATATAGAAAATGTAGTTAGCCATTTAGGGGTTCGATATGAGCAAATACGACGGTAAATACAGCGGATGGTCAATATTTGCAGACCGTGGTCAGTTTACATAAAAGACATTTGGTAAACTTCCCACAAAATTACTGTAGAGGGGTGACACAACTTCCCTCGCCGTATTTACTCTGACATTAGATGATTCGTATCGAGTTTATAGCAAATTGCAAAGACATGGAAACGGATATACAAAATGCTGTTTAAAAAAATGTTTAATTATTTAAGAAATGTGAGATAATTTGAAACAAATATCACAACACATTTATTTAATATTGTTTTGTAAACATATTTCTTATCATTAACTATATACAATTAAAAATTAGCAGAAACAAAGCGATAATAGAAATATGACGGGATTTATCTGTGTGTCTGTGTGAACGATCTGAGCAAAAACACACACACAGACAAACAGACAACATCTAGAAAATTGTCCGAATTAATTTAGGGTGTAAATTCGTTAAAATTTTAACAAAACTTTGTCTAAGAAAATGAGAATGGATTTACTGCCTTTTTGCACCAATATTTTCAATGATTTCAAGTTCTATAAGAACATTTTGATGATAATCAGATTTATTTAATGTCGTATAAATAATATTCATCGCAAATCATTAAAAAACGATATAAATGTATAATTTTATACCATTTTCCAACTAGATTTAATTGCAAAATACTTCATAAAATATATATTTAACTTCATAATGGCAGATAACATTTGATATTGATCATTAAAACTATATTTATGTTCGATTTAATGTACTGTGGTTAAAAATTATTGTTACTAGACATTTTAATAAAATCTGGAGTGCCCCTTACTCGACCATTTTATATTTTTCTGTAAGTATATATATATATATGTATGTGTATAAATTATATTTAACTGAAGTTTTGTTGGCGAGCGAGTGACAAAAATACGTTTCCTAGAATTACTCCACTTTGTGAACATAAAAAGGAATGCCGGTAACTGCACAACCTGTCGGTACCTATATTACCGACATGTGTGACTACTCTGTTCAGTCGGTAAACACGTACACTGTATTAAATAAGGCGGCATTTTGAGGCCAAACCAAAGATGTAGAAATAGCAAATATTTATTCATGGCATTAAGTACGTTATATTGATGCTTATGTTTTAGCTTTAGCAACAGCAGATGCTAAAATGTCTCTTAGTAGGGACTCATATCTGTTTGAGGACCACTTACGTACTTTGCTAGTTCGTTTTATATAATTATAAATAGCATTTTGCAACTATAGTGAAATACATCATTAAGATGCATTTTTAAAATGTCTTTCTAATTAAATAAACGGGGTTTTGGGACCACTGCTTTTGTTTAGATACCACTAAGAGCTAACTTAAGGAGCTCTAGTTAATATTTGCACTAGCCAAAAAAAATTAAGTGACATTCAATGTTAAGTCACATTATTTAAAAAACCATATTATTTAATAAAAAAAAAACTGGTGTGGCTTCACTCAATTTTCTTATACTTCCATCTTAACTTCAAAAACTAGAACTTTTCTATCCCAGGATTTATAAATTTTAAATTAAAAACAGGACGTCGTTGTGAAAATAGTCAATATGAATTCAAGGACGCTCAAAACGTATATTTTCGTTAAAATGATCACAATATACATTACGTATATTATTTAGCATTCCATATGAAAGTTTAATGCAAATCGCCCCTATACTTTCCGAGTTATAGGGCCCCAAAATTTGAAGCCCACCTTAATACTGCCCTTATAAGAATAATTAAAATACCTAAATATTCTACTACGGATTTTAAGATATTTTATATCTACAAGATTTTTTTATATTGTTACCCCAAAGGCCGTAAAAAATTATTAAATATTATAATTTTGCATTTTAAAATATGCAAACCCCCTTAATACTGCCCTTACAGGAATAATTAAAACACCTAAATATTCTACTACAAATTCTAAGATATTTTATATCTACAATATTTTTTCATATTGTTAACCCAAAGGCCGTAAAAAATTATTAAACATTATAATTTTTAATTATAAAATATGCACTAACATTTCTTTTTTTTAATCAAAATAATCTACAAGAAATTGTAAGACTTTTTATATCTATAACATTTTTTTAAATAATTAAAAACTGCTGCTCTCACCGTATATATTACTTCTAAGGCGACTTGGACGCACAGGTGCGTTGTACCTAAGCTTGTTTTCAGTTTAAACGCATAAAAATATAATATCCTATTTTAGACCCTTATAATTCTGACATTAATTAATCGTATTATTTAATATATTCCTAAAAATGCTTGTTTCAGTCAGTAACAAACTTTTATTAATATATCTTTGTCTTTTCAAAATCAATCATTAGAACTATAGTGAAAAATTTGTCATAGAAACAACAAAAAAGATTTTACGTCAAAATTTTGAGCCTTTTTTGTACCATAATAAAATAACATCGTATTTGTAATGAGGAGCAATCTAGCTTCTATTAGAACTGTACTGTAATTTAGTGGTGGGTTGGCTTTAATTTAATTGGGGTCCCCCCACAGGGGGGCGAACTCAAAAGGGATACGGCCCTGCATGTGGTTAATTATATTTGGGGGATTTGACACTATGATGTTGGTATGGATCAGGACATAATATAAATATACAATATTATTTATTATTCATTTTTTATTTCGGATTATTTTAACGTTTTTACTCATTTTAAAACGAAATAATTTGTAATGTATTTAAATGTTATATTTTTTATTACAAAAATATGTTGCTTTTTTTTCGTTAATTCGACAATATTATTTTTATTTTCTTTGTAATTGTGATTTAGAAAAACGATTTATTATTTTAAAGGGAAATATTCGTTTTGAAAGTTTCTGAATTTAACTAATTTTAAAACGAATTAATTTGTAATGTTTTTAATTGTTATACATTTTATTACGAAAATATGTTGATTTTTTTCGTTAATTCGACAATATTATTTTTACTTTCTTTGTAATTGTGATTTAAAAAATAAACGACTTAATATTTTAAGGGAAATAATCGTTTTGAAGGTCCTTGAGCTCATTTTGAATATTTTCTCAATTACCCTTAGTGTGTGAACGCTCTACAGCCTAAACCTTAAATCTAAAAAAAAAATGTAATGTTTTAAATCTAAGATTTATATATTCCTATTTTTAATACGAATATTGCAACCCGCAGTACTTGTTTACTCGTGTTATTTTTGACTTATTGCAAAACTGGCGATTAAGAAAATGAGGAGTGGCCTGCACTTATACGTAATTTTCATTAAAAATAAAAAATACAATAAAATTGTACAATTTAGTTTATTATTTTATTACGTAATCAAATACTGTTTCTTCACCTTATCAATATATTCAAATATAATTTTCAATACGTACAATATATTTACGTTCTCAGTCGATCTATTTGTGTTAACTGGTGGAAAATGACATATATTATTTATGTATTGTTGTGACATACAGACGTAAATCCGAAAATAGTCGTATTCGATTCAAGGAAGGTTAGAACGTGTTAAACCGTTGAAAACTCGAGTTTAATTATTACATTTCTTAGTTATTACGTAATAGAAAGTAAAATTTGGTAGCATGACGTGATTATAAGTAGTCCGGCCCTGTACGAAACCCACCGCGGTAGGTCTTCGGACAGGCGGCGCTCTCGACCCCCTGGCCCCCCCTCTTAAAACCCTAGATCCCCCCAAATAACCCATTCTCTTCATATATATATATATATATATATATATATATATATATATATATGTATGTATATTCTTGAACAACATCTTGCGTCCTTTGTTAACCGATGGCGAACAGTCGTCAGCGCTGGAATAATTTCTGTTTCACGAATCTGATATTCATAATTGTATGTTTGTTTAAAGCCGTGACGGCTGTAGTTCACCGGACGGCCGTATTTTGATTGATGGCGCCACCAATAAGCCCGTGCCATCAGGCGCCAAGAGTATATTCCTTTTCTTTTTACGATCTTCTGCGCTGTTATGGCTTTTGTTAAAAGTTAATTTATAGTAGTTCTTTCTTTTTAGTTTCGTTAGGCTTAAAATGACATACGGATACCATGTTTACTCCCTTGAACCAACGTCTATATGGAAATACTCCTTTTATTATTGAAAAGTGCATTTTTTGCTCACCGAAGTAGATTGTGTGTCTGTAGCATTTTCGGATTAAAAAATGCACTTAACAAAAAGTCTTTGTTTCGTCGCCCTGAATCCAAAAATATATATGACTTATATACTTGGATGTTACTCGTCGCTCCCTCGTAAGATCAAATTTGGGCCCTCTATTTCTCTGAAGGTACCCAAGCGTTTTAAATCAAACTTGCTACACATGTTACTTAGCATCCCATTTAAATCTGTTCCCAGTTTAAATCTAATCGATCATATACTTCCCGAGTTATAAAGCTTCAAAATTTACAACCCCTCTTAATACTGCCCTTATAAAAATAATTAAAACACTTAAAAATTCTACTATTAATTCTAAGTTATTTTATATCTATAAGATTTTTTCATATTGTTAACCCAAAGGCCATAAAATATATATAACTTGAATGTTAATCGTCGCTTGTAAGACCAAATTTGTGCTTTCTACTCCTCTGAAGGTACCCAAGCGATTTGAACCAAATTTGCTACACATATTTTCTAACATCCCATTTGAATCCGCTTGCAGTTTAAATCCAATCCCCTGTATACTTCCCGAGTTATAGGGCCCCAAAATTTGGAGCCCCCCTTAATACTTCCATTATTAAAATAATTAATACACCCAAAAATGTCACTATTAATTCTAAGATATTTTATATCTAGAAGATTTTTTCATATTGTTAACCCAAAGGCCGTAAAAAATTATTAAATATATTATAAATAATTTTGAATTATGTTTTATTAAAATAATTTTCAAATCGTTAACCAAGAGATTATAATTACTCATAAGGCGACCTGGACGCATAGGTGCGTTGTACCTAAGCTTGAAATATATATTTTTAATAAAAAGTACGTAAATGTTTCATTCTTTTTATTTGTGGATAATTTGTGGGATTTTACGGGTTTGTTTAAAGATAATTGTATTTTATTTTTTGTAATAGGAGTAATATATAATTTAATTATGTGCATTTTTCAGTTGATAGAAAAGTAAAAACATTTTTTATTTTATTTGCAGTTGGCGTCCGCTAATCGAGATGCCGTACTGGTAAATATGCACCTCTCATTTCAAACTATCCAAAAATTTTAAATATTCACATATTTAAAAATCAAATATCGAAACATTTAAAACAATAACAATTGAAATTTGCACATTTATTTGTTTTTTCAAAATTGTTTTATTGCATTTTAAACGATTAAAATCTCCATTTTCTCAAAATTCATCCCTTAATGGGCAAGAACATAATTAAAAAACTGTTATTTGCCAAATGTTCCAAATTTACCAACAAAATCGTTTGAAAACATAGAAATCATTACAGAATTTCTTAATTAGACATAATTACGTATTAACATATTAATTGCCAATGTCCTTTTTGGGCCACCCGTTTGACATATGATACGTTTATAACTTAAACGTAAATACTGTCATAAATTGAACGTTTTAAATTTTGACATCGTCTACGATTTGATTAAAGAAAAATGATGATTCAAAAATTAAAAATACGGAGCGCGCAGGTTTAAAACAAAAGGTAAAACAAATTAAAAATAGGCGCCAACAACTAATTTGGGATTCAAATTCCCCGTTGCTAGTTAGTTAGTAAAGGCAGAACAATGTTTGCCCAAATCTCATGCGACACTGAACCATAACGTAGCTGTAAATAAGGGTCAAAATTGTGGGCCGAAATTTAATATATGGAGGACCACCTATACGCTGTTCCGAATATCTTTGCATTTCTGTTCAAAATCACCTGTTCTACATCCTGTAAAATTAATTCTGTATTTTTAAAATTAGATTTTACGTGTTTTTCTATAACATAATTTATCTTTTATCAATCAGTATTTTTGTAAAGCTTTAATAGAAATTGACAAGATGCAAATGTCGTTTTTAATTTTTTTATGTAAGATTACTAAATTCTGAAGCTATTATATATTTATTTTTAATTTTAAAGTTATTAGTTACAGAGATATGAATTTTTAAAAATATTCCCGTCGCGAAATTATGTCGTCAAACTTCACTTCCTATTTAAATTATCAATATTGAAATACTAGAATAATTTTTTAAGACGTTTAAAACTAATTTTATGCATTATTTATTATTAATAATAGTACAAAATAATAATGTATGTGCTCTGAAAGGGTTAAGGCATATGGAATGAAACAAGAAAGTCGTCTTTTTTGTAATATTATTTTAAACACTAAAATACTGCAGTAATAAAAACTTACTACAGGGTTTTATAGTTAAAGTTCACACCATTTAGGTAAAAAGTTATGTTATTTTTTTCGTTAATTATAGTAAAGTTTTTGTGTGAGTTAGTGACTGCTTATTATATTTTCTTTTCTTTTATATGGGTTCTAATAGCATGAACGTCCTCACAAGTCACTGAGTGCAATGAGCGATTATTTTTTATCGCAAAATATACACAATTAGAATATATTGATCTCAAACGCGTAGAATTATCGTAAACATATTTAAATAACTATAGGAGTGGCCTGCACTCGCCTTTCTAAAATATAATTAAAATTTATATCTTATAAATGCATAACTATGGTTATTTAAGGTTTTCCGTAGTAGTTTTCCCGTAACACAAAAATAATTAGAATTTTAAGATTTTCTATAATGGTTTTCTCGTAATTGGTACATTTTTTACAAAAACTTTTCAAACAAAACTTGTGCGAAATATTCATATCTTTCATTATGAAAATAACTATGTTTGCCATAAGTGCAGCCGTTCTAGTGATATTGGAGATAGAATAAAAAATGCATTGAGTAAACTTTCGGCGAAATTTTATGAATTTTCGTAGCGGTTTTCCCCTAACTGGTACTTTTTTCGAAAATAGTTTTCAAACAAAAGTTGTGCGAAATATAAATATCTTTCATTATGAAAATAACTATTTTTGCTATAAGTGCAGCCGTTCTAATGATATTAGAGAAAGGACAACAAAACCCGTGGTATACATATATAAGATTTTCCGTAGCAGTTTTCTCGTAACTGGTACATTTTTTAAAGAAACTTTTCCAACAAAAGTTGTGTGAAATATAAATATCTTTCATTATGAACATTACTATTTTTGCCATAAGTGTAGCCGTTCTAGTGATATTGGAGAAAGGACAACAAAACGCGTGGTATACATAAATAAGATTTTCCGTAGCAGTTTTCTCGTAACTGGTACATTTTTTAAAGAAACTTTTCCAACAAAAGTTGTGTGAAATATAAATATCTTTCATTATGTACATAACTATTTTTGCCATAAGTGTAGCCGTTTTAGTGATATTGGAGATAGAATAAAAAATGCATTAAGTAAACTTTAAGGGAAATTTTATGATTTTTCGTAGTGGTTTTCTCGTAACTGGTACATTTTTTAAAGAAACTTTTCCCACAAAAGTTGTGTGAAATATGAATATCTTTCATTATGTACATGACTATTTTTGCCATAACTGCAGCCGTTTTAGTGATATTGGATATAGAATAAAAAATAGCATTGAGTAAACTTTAGCGGGAAATATTTTTGTATATTTGCGTGTTCTGGTCGTAAATAATATGGAAAATTTGTGGTCTAATCTTCTAATAAATTAGTACTAACGCCTTTTACGTATTGCAAAACAACTGTGTGGGTGTTTGGATAATATACAGCGATAATAGTCCAGTTTATTTATCGGCAAAGCGGCAAATTTATCATTATGATAACATGTGTGCTTTATCGGCACCGCATATTTTAATATGCACTTAATTTTTAAGTTTAGACACAAATATTCATTATTTGTATTTATATTATGTATTAGTGAACTCTAAATACGTCTTTAACGCAAAGCCTAAAGTACTTTGTAGCGTGAAAACAAAAATTATCATTACGCATTTAACGTTTTCTGATCGTAAATTAAAATATATTTGGTTCAAATAAATATATATATCGCTTTAGTATGATTTATTACACAAGTGTACAGGCGTAATTTTACAAAATGTATGTTTTTTATGTATTAAAATAAATGAAATAATTCCCAAAGAAAATTTATGGTTTTTATACAAAGTTTATTATGAATTGAGGAACGATATTCACAATTTACGCCTGTACAAGCCTAGATTGAACTTTTAACTTGCAATTATTAACAGAAATTACTATTAAAAATACATTTTATAATCATATTTTGAAAAATTGTGCTAGCATTTTTAAGCAAACTGTTTTGAATGTACTGTTTCTAGCAGTAAGTCGACTTTATTATGCCGTATGATGCAATTTCTCGCCCCGATTTCTTCTCGCGACGAATAAATCTATAAAACTCGCCTTAAATATAAATTCAGCATCAAAGCAACCGCGAAGCGATAACTTCTGTAGGATTCAACACCATTTTAGTATTGTATTATCACTAGATTTACCTGCATATATTTGTGGTTCATGTTTAAAAGGTATAGTCGCCCAAACTAAACATTACACCTGTTAAGGCGTACTGCCTTACGAGTATTTAGTTGTCTAACTGTATAGTTATCTTGAAACGGTAGCGTTCAGATAGCGACGCAACGCTAATGTGAAACTTCTGTCTTTCGACTGAACGCTTAGTGATAGCCACCCGGGAAGACACTCTGTTTTGAATCGATGTTTTATTTGGTTTATAAGGTTATGTTTGCTAGTGGTTTTCCCCAATTTTTCGGTGGGCGTAATTTAAAAATAAATATAAACAAATAAAATATGACTTTATCAGCAAACCAATAAATTCCTGAACATTGTTTTGGTGTCAATGCATTATCACTAGTTCGTCAAGTTAGCGTTAGTGGTGAGGGCGCTTCGTATAAACGGTTTAGTTGTGTGGAGGTCACTGGTGCCGACAAAGTGTTATTTTTAATGTGTCATTATCACGGAATTGACAGCTAAAAATGAGTTGAACATGTCAGTTAAGTAATACGATTAACTTTCTTGTTTTTAAGTGCCGCGCACAATCATTATCGTACTTAGAAGTAATCGATGTGCGTATATGTCTTGGAATATTATTTACACAACGGATATTAAAATACCGGATTGTACAAATATTCATTTTAATCCTGCAAACATTTTTTTCTCATTTGCATATAATGAAATACTCAAATAAAGATGTATTAACTATAAACACATGTTATTATTATATATATATAAGTATCGTTTAAACGTATTTAAAACATATGAATGTTAAGAAACAGGAGTGGCCTTTACTCGACTTATACTTAATTATACATGTAATTGTCATAATTTTAATATGCTTAGTAATAAAAATAAATATAACTAGTTGTTTTCAAAAGCGTTTTTTTAGTTAATGTTGCATTATTACAAAAAAACGTCTTAAACAAAAGTTGCTAGAAATTTTAATATCTTTAACTTTTATTAGTATATATTTTTCTATGACTTGTCTCGTTTTCAAGATATGCAAGGATATACACGAGTAAACACACGTAAATTGTCATTTTGTATTTTCAAAGGCGAATTTTCAGTTAATGTTAAATTAAACAGAAAAAAAATTCAAACAAAAGTTGTTTAAAATTTTAATATCTTTAGTTTGTATATGAGTAAAGTTTTCTCTAACTCGTCTCGATTTCGAGATATGCAAACAAATACACGCGTAAACAAACATAAATGTTACTTGGTTTTTTCAAAGGCGAATTTTCAATTATTGTTGCATTATTACAGAAAAACTTTTCTTACTAAAGTTGTTGGAAATTTTAATATCTTTAGTTTGTATATGAGTATGTTTTTCTCTAACTCGTCTCGTTTTCGAGATATGCAAACAAATACACGAGTAAACAAACATAAATGTTACTTGGTTTATTCAAAGGCGATTTTTCAATTAATGTTGCATTATTACATAAAAACGTCTTAAACAAAAGTTGCTAGAAATTTTAATATCTTTAGTTTGTATATGAGTAAGTTTTTCTCTAACTCGTTTGGTTTTCGAAATATGCAAGCAAAAACACAAGTAAACAAACGTAAATGTCACTTGGTATATTCAAAGGCGAATATATAGTTAATGTTGCATTATTACAGAAAAACTTTTCCAACAAAAGTAGCTAGAAATTTTAATATCTTTAACTTTTATAGGAATAACTTTTTCTTTAACTCGTCTCGTTTTCGAGATATGCCAATAAATAGAGGAGTAAACAAACAATAAAAATATTCTTTCAAAGATAAATGGGTTTCTTTCTCAAAATATACTAAATTTAAATTCAAAACATCTGTAGAGCGTTCACACACACACACACACACACACAGGGAAACGTTAATAAGAAAATAGTTAAAAAATATTGTATTTCTACTGTGATTGCAATATATCGTATAAGTAAAAAGTAAAAATATGATTTATATTTCGTTTTGCTTTTGTTTCAAGAATGTTACGACAAAATACGATACGTGGGGGTATAGTTTGGGTATCACTGGAATAGTATACCCTGTCTTTAGGAGACAATTCACTAAATTGGGGAGCTGTGCCCCACTAGTTTCAACCCTCTTCCACACACACAGACACACAGACACAAATATCTATCTATATAGACATTAAGTGAAACAAGGAGAACCGTATATACATCTGTCTCAAACATAGATACGTCTTATATTGATTTTTTTCTTAACTATACTTTCAACAACGAAAAAAAAATAAAAATCTGCGGTGGTTCACACTAGACTATCTTATACGTATAATCAAGATATTAAAACAATACTAGAATAGTTTCACTGTTTTAGAACATGGGGGTTTACACAGATATGAATAGGGGGGGTAACAGGGATGAAACCGGAAGTGTAGAAGAACGCAGGATCGATGTATAGACTTCCGGTGGTTAGTTCCACCGGCAACCGCTAGGGGGCTTAAAGTATTCAAATTTATAAACATTATTGACACCACGAAAGTATTTAAAATATATATTTAATTAATTAATCTGTATTGGAAAACAAGCACCTATGCGCGTCCAGCTTGCCTTATAATTAATATATGCGATGTGCGAGCAGCGGTTTTTAATGACCATTTTAATTAAAATAAATATTAGAATATATTTTAAATTCAAAATTGTAATATTTAATAATTTTTTATGGTGTTTGGGTTTACAATATGTAAAAATCTTGTAGATATAAAATATCTTAGAATTATTAGTAGAATTTTTTGGTGATTTAATTATTTATATAAGGGCTGTATTAAGGGGGGTTGTAAAGTTTGGGGCCCTATAACTCGGGAAGTATACGAGCGATTGGATTCAAATTGCGTACGGTTTCAAATGGGGTGTTAAATAATATGTGTACTAAATTTGGTTTAAATCGCTCTGGTACCTTCGGTCTTACGAGCGAGCGACGACTAACATCCAAGTTATATACATTTTTGGATTTAGGACGACGGAAATGTTATGATCTGAGCATGCTACAGACACACACAACCATACGGCGAACTAAAAATGTAATAATATATAATAATTTCTAAAGCAATAAATTGCAGAACAAAAGTAAAAAATTCTTTCAGACGTAAATTTGATTCAGGCTGCAAAGAACGCGTCAAATAAATTGAAGGAATTCAATTTTCACCATATTAAATTCCCCTTGTCCTGAAAAATGCGTTTCAATAAAAACGAACACAATAGATACGAACGTAAAAATACGTTTTAACGTTCTAACTTTAATGAAATTGAAATTAGACGTTTGTGTCGATGAGTGAACAGGTTAAAATTTGAAATGGGCAGATTTGGAGGAATGGTCAAGATGTTGCCCAGTTTATGCGGCAGACTGTACTTAGTATTTTGTGGCCACCTTGGCGCCATTTAACTCCGCCTACTTCACCCTATCTTCATCTCACTTTGTCTCACGTCTTGTAGACACGCGGTGTCTCTGTCGCACACATGTAAGACACGTCTGTAAACACGAGTTTTTTCCTCGCAACATTTTATATGTTGAATGACTTATTTTAATTATGATTATGAACCGCCCGAACATTATATTTTTATTTACGAAATAATATAGATGACCGACCGGGCCCAGATTTTATCTCTTTTTACTTATTAATATTAGCCAAGAATTAAAAGCGAAGGCAAACTTTTATTCACTTCAGAAAAAATAATTAAGCAATATATATATATATATATCGATGAAAGAGTATTTGATAACATAATAAAATAATTAGGTAATAATTCGATAATTCCGCGAGTTTGCCAATTTTTCTGCAGACTTTGGCGCAGCTTCTAAGGCAGCAAAAGTCGTAGGTATATGTAAAGCAAGCGGCGGTCTTCGTCGACAGACCTTTGCAACTAATTGGTTAGCGAGTGTGTGTTCAGATGTCACTATCTGCGCTTAATTAGCGGCTATCTAACCGCGCTAACTAGCGTACACAACCAACCAGCCAGCTACACACAGTGCCGGATTTAGGCCCATATCACAAACACACACCTACATCCACAAATAATATATATACATAGTTAAATAATCACTTTAAAACGTTTGAATCACTAGATTATTGAATTTCTAATTCCCCGCCATTTAGCAATGTTGCCAATTAAATAAAAATCACGTAATAATTTTATTAATGTAGTATTAAGTTGTCTATTTTTAATAGTTTAAACCCATTAATTAACAAAACTGATACACAGTAGTCTTAAAAATGACTTATTTGAAATAATAAAGCGTATTTAAAGCACAAAACGATTAAAAGAAACTTAAACTGTCAAATGACAGCTCAGGAAACAAAGCAGCAATAGGTGTATATACAAATACGCAACATCTAGTAATAAAATAACCCTTTTTACTACTTGCAATGTCCTAAATTTGAAATTATAAATCGTATTGATAGTTTTAAACGTTTAAATTAAACTTAAACTGTCAAATGACAGCTCAAAAAACAAAACAGCAATGGTGTATATATACATATACGTAACATCTAGTAATAGAATTACCCTATTTACTACTTGCAATTCCCTAAATTTGAAATTGTAAATCGTATTAATAGTTTTATACGTTTAAATTAAACTTAAACTGTCAAATGACAGCTCAAAAAACAAAACAGCAATGGTGTATATATACATATACGTAACATCTAGTAATAGAATTACCCTATTTACTACTTGCAATGTCCTAAACTTAAAAAATGACCGATTTTAAACTATAAATCGTTTTAATAGTTTTAAACGTTTAAATTAAACTTAAACTGTCAAATGACAGCTCAAAAAACAAAACAGCAATGGTGTATATATACATATACGTAACATCTAGTAATAAAATAACCCTTTTTACTACTTGCAATGTTCTAAACTTAAAAATTACTGATTTGAAAATATAAATCGTTTTAATAGTTTTAAACGTTTAAATTAAACTTAAACTGTCAAATGACAGCTCAAAAAACAAAACAGCAATGGTGTATATATACATATACGTAACATCTAGTAATAGAATTACCCTATATACTACTTGCAATGTCCTAAACTTAAAAAATTACCGATTTGAAATTATAAATCGTTTTAATAGTTTTAAACGTTTAAATTAAACTTAAACTGTCAAATGACAGCTCAGAAAACAAAACAGCAATGGTGTATATATACATATACGTAACATCTAGTAATAAAGTAACCCTATTTACTACTTGCAATGCTCTAAACTTGAAATAGACCGATTTTAAATTATAAATCGTATAAATAGTTATAAACGTTTAAATTAAACTTAAACTGTCAAATGACAGCTCAGAAAAAAAAACAGCAATGGTGTATATATACATATACGTAACATCTAGTAATAAAGTAACCCTATTTACTACTTGCAATACCCTAAACTTGAAAAAAGACCGATTTTAAATTATAAATCGTTTCAATAGTTTTAAACGTTTAAACTAAACTTAAACTGTCAAATGACAGCTCAAAAGGCAAAAGAGAAATGGTGTATATATATACGTAACATCTAGTAATAAAATAACCCTATTAACTACTTGCAAAGTCCTAAACTACACATACAAAAAACCAGGAAAATATATCGTCATAAATACTTAACGTGAATACTTTTTAAAAAATTCATATTTCCAAAACTAGAAGTTTAAAAAAAAGAAAAAAAATTGAGTACTTTTAGAACATTCTAATCTTGTATAAAAAAAATTAAAAACAAAAACTGCATCAACCCAATTCTTTAAAAAAAATCCGTAAAAAGACTTATTAAAATAGTAATTATTAAAACAAGGAAAATTATGTTTAAAAAACGGTTTTACGATAGTTAAAACTGTAGTTTCTTTGTACCAGTGTATAATAATTTAATATCTAGAAGAAAACGATAAAATTGTTGTGATAACTAATAAAAACTTTTGTCAGGGAGTGTATCTGTTGTTCGCGGACAAAATGATTTGTTCGGGCGCCAAGTCCGGCCCTGTGTGGGCCCAACCGTGCTCCTGTATCGAGAGATCACACACGTTGAGCAACCGTGTACAGTCGGGCTCAAAAAACAATATAACAATATTACGCGAAACTAATAAAGAAAAAAAAATTTAATATTTTCTCCTTGTATTTCTTGTTGGAGATTTATTCGAACAGCTGTACCAATGTTGAAAAAATAAGAATACTAATATATATATATAAAATATATTTAATATAATATTGAGTTAAATTTGCGATATATTTAAATCTAAAAAAATATTTAATATTTTTGCTCATCTGTAAATTTATTTCTGCGAGTGTACAAGTGCATGTAATATATTTAAATAACTCAGTCGGTAACCGCTTGAAGCAAGCATCTCGAGAGTGAGTGAGAGAGATAGCCGAGAACGAAAGGCGCAGACATGCCTTCGAGAACAAGTCAGACAAGGATGCGAGAATCAGATACATGTACCTATATATATGTGTGTATTCGGAACTATTCCGCCATTGATTTTATCGACAGAGCCACCGCATATGCATGTCGGTAATACAGCTGTCTGTACATGCTCCCAGTTGCCGACTGAGCAGCGCGACCGCCTGGTTTTCGCATATGCGCAAAGTTGTTTGTCCCTGTCATATGATTGGTCGTATCCAATATCTAACGAAATTTAGCTATATTTGAGGTTAAGTAAACAACGGGGAAACCCAATTTTATTAAACAATACAAATATATTGTCTTAGCGGAATAAAAACCCCTATTTCAATTAGGTATACATTTTAAATCTATTAATTAAGTTACACACACGATATGTACGAATTTATGTAAAATAAATTAGACATGTATATGGTCTAGATGTGCACCTATTATTTTTGAAAAGAATATTCAAACCGAAAGTGCATTTTGTATTCTATGTCCAATATTACTAGAACGGTTGCATTTACGGCAAAAATAGAATGTTAATCATCGCTCGCTTGACCAAATTTGTGCTTTCTACTCCTCTGAAGGTACCGAAGCGATTTAAACCAAATTCGGTACACGTGTTATTTAACATCCCATTTGAACCCATTCGTATTTTATATCTAATCGTTTGTATAGTTCCCGAGTTATAGGGCCCCAAAATTTAGAACCCCCCTTAATACTGCCTTAACAAAAATAACTAAAACACCCAAAAATGCTACTACTAATTCTAAGATAGTTTATATCTACAAGATTTTTTCATATTGTTAACTCAAAGGCCATAAAAAAAAATTGAATTTTATACTTAAAACATTTTTTCAAATTTTTAACCAAAAGGGGATAATGCTCCTTGCGGAGCTGGACGCATTGGTGCATTGTACGTATCGATTCTAGTTATTTAATTATTGTGTAACTATGCTTGAAACAATTTGACCGATAAGCTAAATATAAATAATGTATGTTATATTGCACTGTTTAACACAAATCGACTGGGAAAGTCTATGTTTTATAGTGAAGCAACAATAAAATAATAAGCTACAATTTCAGAGTATTACTGTTTTTTTTTTTTAATAAATATCAAAACAATTAAATTGAATAATAAATAATATTTGGTTCAAATTGATAAATGATGCACAATAAAATAATTATTAATAATAATTATGACAACAGTATAAAAGTGTTTGCTTTGTCGGTAAGATGGCGTTCTGTAGACGTCGGTAAAAAGAGAATCCACCTGTCTCATAAAAAGCGCACTGTACTAAAAGCCAGCGATGACTTGGCTAAGATAAATTCGTAAAACCATAATTAATGAAGCACCAACTCGAACCATCGAACAAATAAACAAAGAACATCTGCCGCATTTTTGTCATCCGTTTGTGACACACGACACACTAGTGACGACGTCTAACAAACAGGCGACTTGATTAGAAGATAAAATTAGGGGTGACCCACCTAGTAAATACATCTGTTTCAAATTTCCCGCCCAATACACCCCCATAACCTCAAATAACAGCGCTGCGACGACCATTGGCTTCTGCGCATTAGCTATTACCCCTAATAGGTATAGTTGGTCTAGCGAGTAGCCAAGGGATCACCGCTTACGTGTATGCCTAATTTCAGGAATACCTAAGGAAGAATCAGTAGGCCCTCGCCATTGTACCTTGATTTATTGACCAGGTGATGTCAACGTATCCATCAGCCGTCAACGATGCGGTGAATAATAATAAAAATTGGGTCCCATCTTTGGAGCACGACAGAGAAAGATAGCGAATAACTTGTTTACCAGAAAATAAAAATATTCGTATATATATATATATATAATATACGGTGCAGATGAAGTCAAGTCGATAAAGTAGGAATTTAAAATCAGGGTATTCGGTGTGTATAACGATGCGTTGGATACACTGGGGGGATGCAACATCAACGCATATATATAAATATATTTGATCTTTCACTGGATCATGTTACAGACATATTTTATTCAGATATTCGTAGCGTGGTGATTTCCTAAACAAGTGCTTCATTTATTTTAAAATTCGTACATTTTTAACTCGCCGTAGGGAATCGGTCGTGTGTCTGTAGCATTCTCGGATCAATACATTTTATTCATAAAAAGTGTTTGTCTCGTCGCCCTGAATCCAAAAATATATATAACTCATATACTCGTAAGAAAAAAATTGTGCTTTCTACTCCTCTGAAGGTACCGAAGCGATTTTAGCCAAATTCGCTACACATGTTATTTAAGACTCCATTTGAACTCTTTCGCAGTTTAAATTTAATTGCTCGTATACTTCCCGAGTTATAAGGCCCCAAAATTTAGAACCCCCCTTAATACTGTCCTTACAAAAATACCTAAACACTTAAAAATTTTACTAATAATTCTAAGATATTTTATATCTACAAGATTTTTTCATGTTGTTAACCCAAAGGCCATAAAATATATATAACTTAAATACTTGAATGTTAGTCGTCGCTCGTAAGACTAAATTTGTGCTTTCTACACCACTGAAGGTACCAAAGCGATTTACACCAAACTTACTACACATGTTATTTAATATCCCGTTTGAATTCGTACGCAGTTTAAATCTAATTTCCCGTATACTTCCAGAGTTATAGGGCCCCTAAATTTAGAACCCCCCTTAATACTGCCTTTACAAAAATAACTAAAACACTTAAAAATTCTACTAAATATCCTAAGGTATTTTATATCTACAAGATTCTTTTTTATTGTTAACCCAAAAGCCATAAAAAAATATTAAATATTATAATTGCACTAAAATTTTTTTTTAATTAAAATAAACTACAAAAACTTGTATATATATAACATATTTTGTAATTGTTAACCAAAATAAGGCTAGCTGGACGCATATGTGCGTTATACCAAATATTTTATTATATATTCTTTGATATTTTAGTAAGTCTGCGCATGCGCTAATATTAGCATCCATTTTGTCGGTTTGTGGTGCGAATAAATGCATAATTTTCGCATTTGAATGCAACCTAAACGTTTCCTTTACTTTGTCAAAAAGACCGCTGTATTCATATACGTGTCTCACTCTATTCTATAGAAATGATTCGCAATCTGTCCTTCATATACGTAGACACTAATAATTTGTATGACCTTTAAATAAGAATATATATATATATATATATATATATATATATATATATATATATATATATATATATATATATATATATATATATATATATATATATATATATATACTTTCATATAAAAATAGAATACAGATATTTGTACAATGAGTGTTTTAATGTATATTTCTTTTGTTTCAGACGATATTAAATTCAATGCACAAATATCAGCCCCGATTTCATCTGGTCCGAGCGAATGACATTCTTAAACTTCCTTATTCAACATTTCGGACTTACGTTTTTAAAGAAACCGAATTCATCGCAGTCACAGCCTACCAAAATGAAAAGGTAAGCAAAACACAATATATATATCGTATATATATATATATATATATATATATATATATATTTATATAATATTTAAGGTAAATTTGGGTGCTTAATTTTCACTAAATTCTTTAACCGATCGTCGTATAAGCGGCACAATGAACTCGCAGTGCGCCGATCACTCACTCACTCATTATTGTGGCTAAAACTAAGCCGGAAATATGAGACAAGAAATAAAAAAGCTGAACAACCCAATTTCTCATGATAATTCCTTAAAATTCTAGGAAATCAGACGATATTTATTTATGTTTTATATGTCACTAATTAATGGAAACCGATAGTTTTGAACACAATTTATGTGTTGCGGCACATTAGCAGCCGTTTGTCGGTAATTAATTATAGTGTCAATTAATATTTCATGATTAAAACATCGAAAACAAATATTTAGTTATGTTCAAATGAAAAATTGGTTTAGATAAATTATTATATATACATATATATATATATATAAAGCGATAAATATTGTGCTGACTTAACACCAAAAACCTAAAGTAGCCTACACTTGACTTATAATTAAATTTCACTGGGTTATGAATCATTCTACCCGTTTAAATGTAAATATAATTTGGCTAAATTGAAAAACGATTTCTCACTAATTGGTACATTTTATAGAAAAACTATTTAAACAAAAGTTGTTAAACAATTTAACATCTTTAACTTTTATAAGAATTATTTTTCTCTAACTCGTGTCGTTTTTGAGATATGTACAATATTAAATTAGCATCTCAAATTGAAATATTATTTTCAAAAATAAGATGTCCTTTTTTTAAAAATATATAATTCCTACATGGTACATTTTAAAGAAAAACATTTTAAACAAAAGTTGTTAAAAAATTTAATATCTTTAACTTTTATACCAATAATTTTTTTCTAACTCGTGTCGTTTTTGAGATATATACAATTAATACATTAATAGTCAATATTGATTGAAAATCTTTTAAAATGAACTGTTCCGTTAATATTTTAAAGTGTTTGTTATTATTGTAATTACACGAATACAATTTATATTTACAAGACAGCCATTTCCGAAAAATGGGGTAGCAAAAACCAGGCGTTCTTTAGGCTCTCGCTACAAAGACATCACATGCTTTAAATTATTTCAATTTTGTAAGTTCTCGGGACTCAGTCGGCTCTGTGAGGCCATTATATTCAAGTTCAAATTGTTTCCGTTTTACTAACCGCACTTCTTAGAATCATTTAATTAATTTATCATTATTTAAAGATGTCTGCTCACTGAATTGTCTGCGTTTTTTATTACTTAACTTTTCAATTACAATAACGCACTGATTTTACATTTGACTTCGTTTATTCAATATTTAAATATTTATTTATTAATAATATATATATATATATATATATATATATATATATATATATATATATATATAATTATATTTAATTACGTAATTCTAATTGTATTTTAATTTTGTTTCAGATCACACAACTAAAAATCGATAATAATCCATTTGCGAAAGGATTTCGAGACACCGGCGCAGGAAAACGAGAAAAAAAGTAGGTTTCGTTTATTTTATCTACATAAATACACCAGTGAATGAACACTAACACTTAAACTCCCTAAATCTATATAGAAATCTCAAAATTTGTATTAAAATGTCGATAGAACCACTTATCGAATTATATCTAAACTAATCTTACGATTATATGATCGATATATCGATAAATTATCGTCTGTTTATAAATTAATATATATATATAAATGCAGATTGTGAACTTAAAGACCAGAAAAAAATTAGTAAAACTAATAATTTTGGTATATAAAATGTTTCACATGATTGCAACAATCAATTCTGTAATTCCAAGTGTTAACAATCAATCAATAACAACAGCTATCTTATTTATTATTATTTTATATCATTTCTTAAATACATTAAGGGTTAGAAATATATATTTTTTAAATATATAAATACATCTTCCAAATATATATGGCGAGTTCCAAGCATTGGTGGCAGCACCTATGCTTGTTTTACGATGTATACGGCGAAAGCTGAAAATTGCACCACAGAAATGGTTTTTAAGGGTGAAGAAACTAACTTAGGGCGTATATTTTTGGATGAAGGGTGCTGATTAAGGGGTTGAGAAAGCAAATTAATTTCATTTGCATATACAGTATGTTCGTTTACATACATATATCTATTTCGTAGTTCGTAGGGAGTTTTAGTAAGCGCTGCGGTGACTTTAGGCAACGTTAAGCCCTTTAGCCACGCTAATAAGCCAACTATACCGTCTTAAATGCTTCCGGATTGTATTTAATTTGGCTAAAGTCAAATTAAATACTTTTTATCTTATTCAACAAAAGTTTAGATTATTTCACGATTACTTAAATTTGTTTAAATTACGATTTACTTTTAATTGTCACGAAATAATAATCTATAAACTTGGCGTGTTTAAAATAAACTAATTATTTCATAAATTTATATGAATAATTAAATGATTACCATTTTTATTAAATAGGCAGCAATTTGTATCAAAATTAAACGATTATTTAACGATTACTGTGTAGATTTACAGTGTATGTGCATAGTTTGTATGTTTTGTGTATGTTAGCGTTCCGGATAAAGCTAGATACATACACACATGGACCATAGTGCACATTGAGATATGGATTTACTTTAATCAAAGTTTACTACTATTAAATAGTAGAATTATATTAAATTAATTAAATAAATGCAATATTTACTCCTGGATTAGTTTAAGAGAACCTAATAATCCCCCCTTACAAGGGGTCTTCAAAAGAAACCCCAAAATTACATCCCTTTTGAACCCTAAAGTTGAGCTCTGCTTACTTAAGTAATTGACTCAGTGGTACACTTAGCTTTATTTATATATATATAGAGAAATAAATCCCTAACAAAATCGACCAGGAAGACACACCTGATGTTTAATTTGGTGGGAAATACCGTGCTAACACAAAAATAAATATAAATCAGTGACTTACCAATGATGATTTCTTTTCGTCGATCTGGAAACACGTTCACCAGCGTTTTGGAACCACTAGAAATAATCCTGCAAAATAAAAATGCAATTTTAATATCTTACTATAATTATTCCATGGTTTTATACCATTAAATAAATAAAATCTTGCATTTAACGTTGTAAAAACAATTGTAATTAGTGTTTACCAAAATATATATTACGCAAAAGTTGTTAAAATGCATAAAACAAATTATATTCCTGAATTAAAATATCATAAGTAATGAAACTCGTTTAAAACCTTAAAGAAACTAAAAAATACGTGAAAATACAAATATTTGTATCTTACTATAATTATTCCACGGTTTTATATCATAAAAAAAAATCTTGCACTAAACGATGTAAAAACATTATTAATTAAAGTTTACCAAAATATTAATTACACTAAAGTTGTTAAAATGCATAAAACAAAATATATTCCTAAATTAAAATATTATAAATAATAAAACTCGTTTAAAACCTTAGAGAAACTTAAAAATACGTGAAAATACAAATATTTGTATCTTACTATAATAATTCCACGGTTTTATATAATAAAAATAATAAAATCTTGCACTAAACGATGTAAAAACAATATTAATTAAAGTTTACCAAAATATTAATTACGCAAAAGTTGTTAAAATGCATAAAACAAAATATATTTCTGAATTAAAATACTATAAATAATAAAATTCGTTTAAAACTTTATAGAAATTTAAAAATACGTGAAAATACACATTTTTGTATCTAACTATAATTATCCTACGGTTTTATATCATAAAAAAAATAAAATCTTGCACTAAACGATGTAAAAACAATAGTAATTAAAGTTTACCAAAATATTAATTACGCTAAAGTTGTTAAAATGCATAAAACAAAATATATTCCTGAATTAAAATATTATAAATAATAAAACTCGTTTAAAACCTTAGAGAAACTTAAAAATACGTAAAAATACAAATATTTGTATCTTACTATAATTATTCCTCGGTTTTATATCATAAAAAAATAATATCTTGCAATAAACGATGTAAAAACAATAGTAATTAACATTTACCAAAATATTAATTACGCAAAATTAGTAAAAATGCATAAACCATTCTTTTTTTAAATCAAAAGTAATAAAATTCGTATAAAACCGTAAAGAAACTTACAAATACGTGAAAAAACAAATTATTCCATGGTTTTATATCATAAAACCAACAAAATCTTGCAATAAACAATGAAAAAACAATAATAATTAACATTTACCAAAATATTTATTAAGCAAAAGTAGTGAAAATGCATAAACAATTTTTTTTTAAATTAGAATTAATAAAATTCGTTTTAAACCTTATAGAAACTTACAAATACCTGAAAAAACAAATTATTCCACGGTTTTATATCATAAAACCAAAAAAAACCTTGCAATAAACAATGAAAAAACAATAATAATTAACATTTACCACAATATTAATTACGCAAAAATAGTGAAAATGCCTAAACCATTTTTTATTAAATTAAAATAAATAAAATTCGTTTATAACCATAAGGAAACTAACAAATACCCAAAAAAAAACAAATTATTCCACGGTTTTATATCATAAAACCATTAAAATCTTGCAAAAAACAATGAAAAAACAATAATAATCAACATTTACCAAAATATTTATTACGCTAAAGTTGTTAAAACACATAAAACCAAATATATTCCTGAATTAAAATACCATAAATAATAAAACTCGTATTAAACCATATGGATACTTACACAAGTCACTTAAGCTCACGTATTTCCCACTAAATTCACACTTTTCACTCTTTAAACAATCGAAAATCTATAAATAATTCGTAGAGTCAACTCACTAAGCCATGTACTTAACAGACGTCAACTTTTTGCATTGTAAAATAATTAATAATATAAAAAACCATTAAATACATTGTTTATTTGCTACTTTTATGCTTAAAAACTGCGATTTTTTAGTAAAATAAATTCATTTATTCTGTAACATGACTCTGCTATTTGTTCTAACCCTATAACTAGCACTTGGAGAAACTAATACCAAAGTTAAATTGTAACAATTCCCCGATTTCCCTTAATATTAAGTTGTTAAACTATTTATAAACAATATACAGATGCTTAGTTAATGTTTTCATGCAATATTTGTTAATAAAAACAATGTTTAATTGTGTTTTAAGCAAAATTAGACGAGAGACAAAATGCAGTGGTTGAAACTTGTCAGTTGACGCCTAACTAAGGTCGACAGGGGTGAACAAAGTATACGCCTGAGCTTCACGCCGAATTACGAAATTTTTTTTTTTTTCTTTTTATTGTATAACGATTATAAACATGTTATAAACAATCTAAATGATATAAATGCGTTGTTTAAAATTCCAAACTGCATTTGTTAACGTTTATTTTGTTATAATTATTACTTTTTATTCTACATTTATATAAATTAGTTAAATAACTACAATATTAATATAAATATTGCAAAATTAATACACTAATTCGGTTTAGTAGTACTTGTTTACTATATAAACAATGTTTACTCTCTTATACGAATGTATTTAAGGAAGTATTATAATCACGAAAAATTTCGTACACTAGAGCAAAATGTTTCTAATAAAAGTTGTAGATAATATACTGATAAACAATTAATACTTATAGAATAAGTTTGTTAAAGTTACCATTTTTGAGCAAATTAATTAAATATTGTTAATTTATTCTCCGACGTATTTGAACCCTTAAAACGTTGCAAAATTTATTTTAATATACATCATACAAAAGGGCATACAATTTGCTACATTGTGATGTATAATAAGTTTAACTTTGTCTAAGTTTAAACCATTGAATTTAATATTAAATTATCCATTATTTTTATATGAGTAAAACATGTTTAAGTTATGTGACACTTTTCGTCCCTTAAATCAACACCATATTTATTTTACTATACATCAAACGAAAGGGAAAAAAATAAGCTACATTTTGATGTGAAATAAGCTTAAGTTTGTGTAAGTTTAAGCCATTGAATTTAACATTAAACTGTCGACGTTTCATTTTATTTAATGAGAATAATATATCTATGTTATCTGAAACTTTTCACCGCTTAAATCGATTTCACATTTATTTTACTATATATGAAACGAAAGGGCAATAAATAAGCTAAATTTTGATGTATAATAAGCTTAACTTTGTGTAAGTCTAAGCCATTCAATTTAATATTAAACTGTCAACCTTTTTTTCTTAAAGAGAAAAGCATGTCTATGTTATGGGACACTTTTCACCCCTTAAATCGAAACCACATTTATTTTACTATATACCAAACGAAAGGGCAAGAAATAATCTACATTTTGATTTAAAATAAGCTAAAGTTAGTTTAAGTTTAAGCCTTTGAATTCAATATTAAACTATCAACTCTTTCTTTTTATAAGAAAAACAAGTCTATGTATGGTGACACATTTCACCCTTTAAATCGAAACCACAATTATTTTACTATACACCAATCAAAAAGGCAAGAAATTATCTACATTTTGATGTAAAATAAACTTAAGTTTGTTTAAGTGTAAGCCTTTGAATTTAATATTAAGCAATCAACCTTTCCTTTTAAGAGAAAAAAATGCCTATGTTATGTGACACTTTCAGCCCCCTAAATCAATATCACATGTATTTTACTATACATCAATCGAAAGAGAAAGAAACAAGCTACATTTTGATGTATAATAAGTTTAATTTGGTTAAACTTTAAGTACTATTTCATCTAAAAGAAAATTACGAAAATATTCAAACAATTTGTATAAGCTAATCTCGCGCGATACAGTGTATATATTAGGGTTGCATCAAAAGGGTTTGAGATAGCAGGCAGATAATTGTCACCCTCGTGCCCTAGAGGGTACGAAATTGGACGGATACCAAAGGTTAACCGCTAACCAACGCTAAAACATATTTAGGGGTCCCTAAACTCGATTTGCCACCGAATTTTAATAGGAATTTATAATCTTAAATGTATTTATTGAATATTAATGGTTTAACCATATTTTATTTCTTTATAAATAATTTTGTATAAATAATATAGGACCGTATTCTAGATGTCTAATTACGGTTTTCTTTAGTAGACAGGCTTTGTTGGCGGGCCGCCACGGTAGCGATGCGGATAAAGGGGGGTCTTGTCCAGTCCCGGCGCGGATGTCAGCGGATAGTAGCAGCACGGTTGGGTGTGGACCTCGGGGCAGCCAAACCATCCCAGACGACTCTGAATTGGATGTGGTTGGGACCAGCGACAGTCCAAGGCCCATGGTTCCTGGTTCTGGTCTAGCGTTAGGGCATTCTGGTAAGTTTCCCACAATCTATACAACTCTCAGTCATTATTCCCTTTTTTGCTGATTTGTTGGTACCACTGACGGGTCTATACGGCCCAATTATATAGCATGGCTTTCCCTTGCAGTGACCGAGAACGAGGAAGCAATGCGCAGACGGCTCGGCCACGACGACAGCGGCTCCGAGTCGTCGTGCTCCGAGTCGCCAGGCTCCACCGCGTTCCGGCCAGGCGCAACGTCCCCCAAAGACATCCCCGGCCCCTCGCACGGCGAGTACCCCTCCCCCAACATCTCTGTCGGCCCCCCAATCCACCCGCCCCCGCACCTCCTACCGTACCTGTACCCGCCCGGACTTTACCCAGGCGCGGGCGGCCCCCCATTCGGCCCCCCTTTAAGCTTGTTCACCGGGGCGCACAACCCGGGCATGAACCCCAGCCTCTTGTTCAACGCTCAGCTGGCGCTGGCTGCACAACACCCCGCGCTTTTCTCCCATTATTCCAACCTGGCGCACCCCCACCATGGCCACCATTTGAGCCCCACGTCCCCGCTGTACCACCAGCTGAAAGGGGGGCATCGGTTCACGCCGTACACGCTGCCCAATGTGGGTAACGTGGTGGGCAGCTCGCCGCTGGGTAGTGCGTTTGAGACTGTGACTCCGTCGTCGCACACGCGGAGTTTGAGTAATTCGCCGCAGGGCAAGGGGCGGCAGGAGTCAGTGAGCCCCCCGTTGAGGCCGAGTACAGTGTCCCCAAAGCCGGAAACGGCTGCCTCCTCGCCCAGTGATCTTAAAAGTATTGAGAAAATGGTGAACGGACTCGATGTGAAGCAGCAGCAAAGTGACGAACTCGAAAAATAGTGAGCCCCCCCGCACCCCCCACTCAAATTTTGAACGATTTTAAATCATTTCCTACCGTACTGTATAAGAAGTTTTACTTGTAAGCCACCCACAGCCCCAAAGACTTTTAAATCGCATTATAATCTTGCCATTAGTGAGATAATTTAAATGAAAAAGTACAAAATATTGAATTTATTAAATTTTGATGCCCATACGCCCCCCTCCCCCCCCCCCCTCAACTCCCCATTATTTGTTTAAACAAATTAACACAAAAATGATCAAATTTATAAGCCAATATTTTGTTGATCTAAAATAATGTTCCTTATAAATCTAAAAAGAAGAAAAAAAATGAAAATTCATTTTTAGTTATTTGTGTAAATATTTTAGTGTAACAACCATCATATGAAATAAGAAGTGTATTTGTATATATATTAAGTGTTCTATATTTACTTGTACATTGTAAAAATCGACAAAATGTACATTTTTTGGTGTTAATTTTCGTTTTAATTTATTCATAACCAAAGAGTGTCAAAATTCACATTCAATTTCTCAAAATTACAAATGAAAAAGTATTATATTCTATTACGTTCCCGAGAACTGCCACACCCAATCAAACCTACACCACCAAATAAATTAAAAAAAAAACTAAGCCAATCTAACTATTTTATAGTAATTAAACAATTTTGGTCATTAAAAAAAATATGTATGCAAATTTTGCTTGGGTGTATCAATTCTCCAGACACACACTATAACTTAGTTTGTTTGAATTTCAGTAGATTTAAGTAGATTCTGCAATATATCTCAGTTTAAGCAAGTGCCAATAATTGTGCAAATTTAATTTTTGAATAAATCAGGTATCGGTACTTGAAATTACAAAAACAAGCAATAATTATTAATATTAAAACTAGATGGTCACGAAGTCATTGAACACATTTCCATATGAATAACACGTGAAAGTATGCAACACTTTTAGACCATGTACATATTTCACATAGGGTTATTTTGGACAAACAAACTTTTGTCCTAATTGCAATGTAAAATAATTAAAAAAAAAAAACGGCTTTGAAGTCCATGAAATGAGTAAATGTGAATGCTAATATATTAAATAGTGCATTTGATTCACGTAATATTTTTTATGTTGGCATTCATTACTTATGAACCACGGACAATTGTAGTGCAAATTTTGTGTACATGTTAATTAAAAATAATTATTATTACAAAATAAAAACATATTCATATAGATCTTATTTAAAATTTATGCATTTTCATTGATCCTATTATTAATTACATTAATTTACAATATTTGACCATAAATTTAATTTCTTTTATTTATTTAACTATTAATAATCAAATATCAATCGATATCAATTATTTTGGGCACCCCTGCTCAATATGTTTAGTTGGGTGTGACCTGTTTGGCAAGAGACAATACGTAAAATCTTAGATTTCATTAATTTGCACTAAAATCATAGTTTAAACTATCAAATATTGTTTAAAAACTTTAAATAAACATTTGTTTTACAGTTTTATACAATTTTACATCCAAATTTTACAAAATACACTTAAAATAAGTGTTTAAACTTTCTAGATCAAAACGAATTGTATAGATCATTTATCATTCGTAAAAAAAAACATTTTTTTAACGTAAAAATCACAATTTTTAGGCTTAAATTAAAATAAATTAACGTTTTTCTTTATTTTTATTAAATTTTATGGGTCGAAGAATTATTTTAATTTTTTTAAATAATTTCCCTGTCCAACAGTTAACACAGTGATTTTTTTTATTAGTGCATATTGTGTCTAGTGATTTATTTAGTGATAAATAGTGAAGATTAAGTGTTAGTGCATATTGTAAGTATTTTTGTAATAAATTTAAATATTTATTACATATTTAAATTAATTTAATAATTATTTATTTGCATTTAGGAATAATTCCAGTGCTTCTCAACAACGCTGAGCAGAAGTCATCAATTGGTGAGTCTTTTTTATGATTTTCTAAAATTATTCTACACGCGAATTCCCACCAAAGTGGCATATTTGATAATATCAACGATATGGACCACTAATATTGCATTTATTTTACGTATAAAAATTTGTGTGCCAAATAATCGACTAATTCGCCATGGCAGCATTGAAACAGGGGCTTATACGAACAAAATACCCCTTAATACAGTCCTGTATCGGCAATAATATGCTATGCAAGTCCCACAGTAGTTTATATCTAGAGCTAAATCCGAGGAACTTATTCAATTCTTGTATATCTGCGATATGATCTGGTTTAGGGGGGACTTTTCTGTGGTTTTGTTGGTAATACTGGACAATTTGTCACAGTGGCCACATCTAGGGTCCCTAGGGTAACGTTAAGATAGCAAAAAGTACTCGATTTATCAGTATTTAAGACAAATACGCTGGTCCGAACTTTTATACTAGTTTAGATAAAATTGGTTTACTACTTTTCGATTTAGAAATGATTCAATGTGTATTGGGGCACAAATGTGACATGTGTCAGCTTTGAAAATATGGTTTTCAAAGTGTCCCTAGAGGACTTTGACCATTTCTCTTTGATTTAAAATATATATATTTGATATTACAGAGACATATGTATAGAAATATTTATCATAGAATATATTTTTATTAGCTATCGCCGTATGAAGTACTAAAGAAGCTAAGATATTCGTTCGTGTGTCTGTAGCACTCTCGGATCAAAAGATTTCCTTAATTAAAAGTGTCGGCCTTAGACCAAAATTCATAAAATTAAATGTTAGTTGTCGCTCGCTCGTTAAATCAAATTTGTGCTCTCTACTCCTCTGAAGGTACCAAACCGATTTACACCAAATTTGCTACACATACTATTTAGGTTTCCATTTGAATCCATACGCAATTTAAATTCAATCGCCTGTATACTTCCAGAGTTATAGGGCCCCAAAAATTCCAACCCCCCTTAATACTGCCCGTATAAAAATAATAAAAATCCCCAAAAATTCTACTAATAATTCTAAGATATTTTATACCTACAAGATTTTTTCATATTGTTAACCGAAATGCCATAATAAAT
Organism: Leistus spinibarbis; assembly: GCA_933228885.1. Classification (NCBI taxonomy): domain Eukaryota; kingdom Metazoa; phylum Arthropoda; class Insecta; order Coleoptera; family Carabidae; genus Leistus; species Leistus spinibarbis. The sequence goes on along the minus strand of OW121811.1, from coordinate 1,452,902 downwards.
TATTAAATATTTAATTTTGAATTATAAAATATGTACGTTAAATTCGCCTCCGGTTAAATTATTCAATTAGACTGGTGAGGAGTATGTTTTGTGTATGATATGGGCACATGGGGTAACCTATATGTATATTAAGTGAATCTTCACTTTAATAATTCCTGTGCGGTTTAAAGTAAAGCATCGCAGTTAGCCATGCAATTTGTCGATCAATATAAACGACAGTTCAATAGACCCCTCTTATATATGGTAATCAAACCATCCCTGAGTCAGCTATAGTGGACCAATTCTTTAATGCTTCCAAATTTAACTCAAATAAACCTGAAATGAGAAAACGTTCTCAGGCAGAAACAATATAATCATAAAACAGTACAAATTTCAAGTTTAAAATAAATTTAATTTAGTTAAATGTCGTTTGATTTATAAATGTATTCAATATTTACTTTTTTATTTGAAATAGTTAAAAATTACGTATTGTGAATACATTAAAACTCGACCTTGAAATTTTAATATACGTTCTGAGGAACCCTGATTGCATTTTGATTATTTACGTAAATGACATGACTATGCCTGTCTGTTTAGATGTGTGTGAGAAGTGTGTGGGTGTACAACCAATACCGGAGCATATAATTAGTATGGTTTAGGTAAGATTTAAATGTGTTGGAAAATCTCTAGTTATTGTAAATGATATTTCAACCAGAAGTGTTTGTGTAGTTGTGTATTATCTTGTATATTTCAAAAACGATACTAGTTATCAAAAAAGTGAACTCTATAAAAGGTAAAGATATTAAAATTTCTAGCAACTTTTGTTTGAAATGTTTTTGTTAAAAATGTACCATTTAATAAGAAATCTTTATTGAAAATAGCTATGTTATATTAAGATATTTCAACTAGGTGTGTTTGTTTAGTTGTCTTTCTTCTTGCATATCTCAAAAACGAAACGAGTTATCAAAAAAGTTTAATCAATAAAAGTTAAATATATTAAAATTTCAAGTAACTGTTGTTCGAAAAGTTTTTGCTAAAAATGTACCATTTACTAAGAAATCTCTTTTGAAAATTCCTATGTTGCATTTACGTTTTCCTAATTAGGGATATTTCAATTTGAAGTGTTTGTGTAGTTGTGTTTTTTCTTGTATATCTCAAGAACGAGATGGGTAACCAATATAGTGAATTCTATAAAAGTTAAAGATTATAAAATTACTAGCAATTTTTGTTTGAAAAGTTTTTACTAAAACCGTACCATTTACTAAGTAAATCTCTTTTGAAAATAGCTATGTTGCATATACGTTTTCTTTGTTAGGGATATTTCAACTACAAGTGTTTGTGTAGTTGTGTTTTTTCTTGCATATCTCAAAAACGACATGAGTTATCAAAATTGTGAATTCTATAAATGTTAAAGATATTAAAATTTCTAGCAACTTTTGTTTGAAATACTTTTGCTAAAAATGTACCAATTAGTAAGAAATCTCCATTGAAAAAGCTATGTTGCATTTACGTTTTCCTTGTTAGGGATATTTCAATTAAAAGTGTTTGTGTAGTTGTGTTATTTCTTATATATCTCAAGAACGACACGAGTTATCAAAAAAGTGTATTCTATAAAAGTTAAAGATATTAAAATTTCTAGCAACTTTTTTGTGAAAAATTTTTACTAAAAATGTACCAATTAGTAAGAAATCTTCTTAGAAAGGACTATGTTGCATTTACGTTTTCATTGTTAAGGATATTTCAACTAGAAGTGTCTTTATAATTAATAAATCTTTATACTACTACTATATATATTGAAAAGTATAAGATTGTCGAGTGATGGGCACTCCAGACGATTTGTTCAGTTTGTTAGCGTATAAATATCAAATTTCAGTAGTACGACATACTTTATGTGTCAAGTAATAAGTTCAAAGTATTATATCTGGTGGAACCCTATAAATAACACCATGGGTGTCCCAAATATCATTGTTAATGGCCTAGAAAGGGTGTTACAAGGCGAACAATGTTCCGAAAATTCACTTTACGTCGCATCATTTAACTCTGTGCGCTCGACGCATCTAGACGTTTTTTCAAATTACATACTTTTGATGTCTACACGCGAACGACGCCGACTTTAGGGTTGAAATTATGATAGATAGTGCAAATTAAAGGGTAGCTCATATATACTCCTTTAATGCACCCATCTGCCCTTGCAACAATGCCCTTTTATCATTTGAATATCATTATTCTCAATGTCCACTGTCGCTGAAATATTTATGCGGTAATCCAATCGCCCAATATTCGGTTTTACGGCATTATTATCCACATTTATAAATTGTTACTAATACTTTATGGAAGTTTTGACTTATTACTACAAGGGGCTTTATTTGTAATTGACATATTCCTTTTAAATTATTGTTATTTTAAACTTATATTTGTTTTCTTTCACTAAAGACTATATTTGAGTTAAAAATCCCTAATTTGGGCAAAATACAAATAAAACAAAAACAAAGAATCATTATATTATTCTTGATTGTAGGTTTTAAGGTTTTGAAATAAAAATGACGCCTATAAAACAACAAAAACCCGAAAAACCAGTAGCAGTAATAACATTTTTCCCACCTTTACCTGCACCATTATCAGCCACACATCAACATCACCAACTTAACAGCTTTAATTGTCCCTAGAAACCAAAAAAACCAAAAAAAAAAAAAACTCTTTTTCCTTTTAATAACGTTGAATCATTTAAATATAAATTTTATGAGATTTCACTTTTTTTCGACGTTTTTCACAGGTTTTCGAGAGATGTTACTTCTGTTTCTGTAGAAATATATAAAATTACTGATCTTATCAATCGAAATTGTTTTTTCACTGGTGGTCTTTAAAAGTTGGTAATCAACACCCAAAATTCTGGTAGCAAGAATTATTGCTGATAACAGGGCCGCATTAAGGAATTTTCGAAATATATACATATATATATAAAGTTATTTAAAGCAATTTTCACAATAATTAGTACATTATTCAAAGAAACTTTTCAAATAAAAGTTGCTACAAATTTAAATATCTTTAACTTTTATCTTAATCATTTTTCTCTAACTGGTGTCACTTTCGAGATAAATTAAAAATAGTACAAGTAAACAAGCACTTCTAGATTCAATTTCTTTTTTTGTACAATAAAATCCCGTTGAGATTCAAACTCAGGGCTTTTATGTAACATGCATCTTATTCTAAGAATAAATAGGAATAAATTATGGATGTCCCCTTACGACGGTCCTGCAGCAAAGTGGTTCTCAGCGCGGCGAAGCTCCTAGAGTTCGTTTTATAGTATATTGAGTAATCCGAGGTATGCCGGAGTCCGATCTCTGATGCTCCCATCGGACATGGATTTCTGACGAACATTCCTTTGGGTTAGCGAGTTCGTCCCAACCGAACATCAAACCAATTTATATACCATAGATATTCTTGTCTTTCACGCCCTATCACCAATATGTATCAACTGTTATCTATATATCGCACGACACTGTTCAAAATAACGCTGAAGGTCACCCAATATTTGCTTTATTTTCTTTTAAATTCATGCCATCATTACCATGAAAAGAAATCAATATTCTAAAATATGGGTTTTTTCAAAAGGGATTTGTCAGTAAATGGTACATTTTTTTAGAAAAATATTCAAACAAAAGTTGTTGGAAATTTTATTATCTTTACTTTTTATAAAATGTATTTTTACTGTAACTCGTACCCTTTTCGAGATATGTAAATAATAGTAGCAATGCAATTAATTATATATTTTCTGTTTAACCGTCAATACTGTCAATAATACTTATGGGCATATTTTGACTTATTTATTGATTTATAATTAGAAATACATTAAATTAATATTATATATCATTAGAAATAAATATTTAATTAATCATATTAAATATGACATACATATATTTATATATATATTATTATAACTCGTCGTACAGTAGCACAAAACACCTGTAGTGTTCGGTTGTGTGTCTGTAGCATTGTGGTTTTTTTTTCTTTCATATACGAATGTATATAAAGAAGTATTATATTCATGAAGCTTTTCGTACTCGAAATGTTTACGAAAGTATTTAAAAAAAAAATCATATCTGAAATCATTTGTCTGTGTGTGTGTCTGTCTGTCTGTATGAACGCTTAACAGCAAATACTATTAATACATTTATAAAATATTATAAAACAGTAAACTCTCTCTAATTATACTATTTTTTCAATATCTCAGAAACAGTATGAGTTATAGAAAAAATGATTAATGCAAAAGTGAAAGATATTTAAATTTCTAACAACTTTTTTTAATAAAGTTGTTTCGAAAAATGTACCATTTACTGAGAAATCGCGTTTTAAAATGGACATGCTTCATTTATTCATTTATATTTAAGTAGCCCCCTTAATACTGCCCTTATAAAAATAATTAAAACACCCAAAAATTCTACTAATAATTCTAAGATAGTTTATATCTAAAAGATTTTTTCTTTTTGTTAACCCAAACGCTATAAAAAATTATTAAATATTATTAAAATGATTAACTATTAACAAATCCAAATAAGCCCTTTAAGTTTAGTATCCAACAACAATTTATAGATGCCAAGTTCCTTTTTTGCTCGCAAATTACACCGAAAAAACTACCAAAATGTATTCGCTTGCTAATAAGATCAGTTATTGTGATCACGTAGCCGAACAAACTGTATAATCGCAATTTTAACACATCGTTTGGGCCTTATATTATCTATAGAGTTGACCAATCACAGATATTTGATAGACAGAGATAGTTGTTATATGTTCACTGTGGGTAAGACAGAAATAGATGCAATGCGATCTCTTTGCCTCGGCATAGGGACGACACATGATCGTCGATGTCAAACTGCAAAAACCAGTCAGTCGGTTTGATTGCTTTCACAGAATATAACGGATGTTTAAAATACGTGTGGTAGCATAGAGATGTATTTACAAGATATATTAAGGGACATTGAAGGCCTAGTGTGCCCTTTAGTTGCCATTTTGCAGATGAGATTTATGTATTCTTTAGATTTATACACATTAAATTGCTTTGCTATACATATATGTTTTAATCCGGCTCGAAGGACCAAAGTTAAATACTATCACAATTATATATATATATATATATATATATATATATATATATATATATATATATATATATATATATATATATATATATATAAAATGGCCTAATTTCCAAATCCAGCCGATCTGACCGGCCATAAACAATTTAATGCGTAATAAAACAATGCATTAGCGTTGAATAAAGTTAGAAATAGTTTCGAGGTAACAAGAAATTAATTACGAAAAAAGGCGGAAGGCCCCTTTGATATGTAAAACAAGTGCTACCGAATTAACAAATAAATAATGATTGTTTTATTATTAGTGTGTCTGAGTTCCCAAAAACTTGCGGCAATAAAACTGTCCGGGGCCACTTTCTACGAAATGTAATTATTTGATTAAAGATAATGAACTATTTATAATTACCGCCTGTTCTAATCTAATTACCGGTATAATTAATTAAGCAATAAAATGCTACAGTATTTTATTGATTGATTTCATATAGATTCTAACGACCGTTTTTGTGCACGAATTTTATTAGTGTGTTGCAAGAAATGGTTTAAAAGTATTTTAAGGTTAGAAACCACACGTTAAGTACCGCTGACTGTAAAGTTGTTTTGTATAAAAAATTACTTACAAATGTGAAACAAGCTAACACCATAATACTTCTAAGAAGTTTACACGATAAAAAAAAAAAAATGGTGTTACACAGAAAATCGTGTTACTTGAGTCAATTATTTCTTTCATGTTTGAACTAATTCATTATTTATTTATTTATTGTTTAAATATTTTGCGACTTCTTACAGATTTTTATTAATATATGTAAAATTTACATCCAAATATTTGCTTATACATTGAATTCCTATGTAAATAAACTGGAGTGGCCTACACTCGATTGTCCTCGATATATAATATAGTTTAATTTATTTTAAATCAATTCTATGATTAATATATAAATGAGTCTATTTTTAAACGCGTTTTTTCACTAAATGGTACATTTTTCGAAAAAATTGTATTAACAAAAGTTGCTAGAAATTTAAATATCTTTAATTTTGCATTAATAATTTTTTCTATAACTCATCCTGTTTCTGAGATATTAAAAAAATAGTATAATTTGACAGAGTTTACTGTTTTATAATTTTTTATAAATGTATTAACAACAGTATTTTCTGTTAAGCGTTCACGTAAACTATCCTAGAATTTTTAGTAGAATTTTTGAGGGTTTTAATTATTTCTATAAAAGCAGTATTAAAGGGGGCTTTAAATTTTGGGGCCCTATAACTCGGGAAGTATACAAGCGATTGGATTTAAACTGCGAATGAATTTAAATGGGATACCAAATAGTATGTGTAGTAAATTTGGTTCAAATCGCTCCGGTACCTTCAGAGTAGTAGAAAGCACAAATTTGTTCGAGCGAGCATACTTTAAAATTAAATATTATAATAATTACTAATTTTTTATGGCTTTTGGGTGAACAATATGAAAAAAGCATGTAGATATAAAATATCTTAGAATTTGTAGTAGAATTTTTGAATGTTCTAGTTATTTTTATAAGGGCAGTATTAAGGGGGGCTCTACATTTTGGGGCCCAATAACTCGGAAAGTATACAAACAATTAGATTTAAACTGGGTACGGATACAAATAGGATACTAAATAACATGTGTAGCAAATTTGGTTTAAATAGCTTTGGTACCTTCAGAGATATAGAGGGCACAAATTTTGTCTTACGATCGAGCGACGACTAACATCCAAGTATATAAGTTATATATATTTTTGGATTCAGGACGACGAGACAAACACTTTTTGTTATGAAATGTTTTAATCCGAGAATGTTACAGACACACGACCGATTCCTTTATCTTTAAGGAAAACGTATTTTTCTTCTTTTTAATTCAGAACTCATCAAATACGCAATATTTAATTATACAAGATAGTTTAGAAATTCAAAAAATTCCATTTTAACGCCTGTTGTGTGTCCAACGATGAATTCAAGTTGCGGGTCAGTGGGTGCGCGCGCGATAACCAGCAAACAGCAACAATTCCCTTATCGTAAATGTGAGCGAAAATACCGAAAATGTCTAAAGGCCGGCAGCCGCGATCACAAAACCAGTAGCTGTTTGCTCCCAGCAATAATTAGCTTAAAGTTAAACTGATACTGAAAAGTTGTATTGACCAAATACAGTGAGTCAATCCGTTAGTCAAGCATGTTATAGTGGGCTGGCATCTCGGCTGATTACTATGACCGATTGTATTGGCGGCGTTTTCAAAAAGATCGCCTTTACATTGCAATTAGCTAGTCAGAATAAATTGTGACTCTATAGAATCGTAGAGAATGGCCATTGCGTAGATGTAGAAACCTTGAAATGTTACCATATCAATGGATTCGAACAGTGGCGTACGTTAAACATTCATTTACACAAATCCCAACGCATTTAAGTATATATATTTATTTAAAATAATCTCGATTATTGGTAGCTTTATTTAATTTATTAAACAAATTTTGTATTTTACGCTGCGTTTAAAATAACGCCGTAACTTACAAGCGACCGCACAGACAGTGTAAGTTACGGCGTTATTTTAAACGCTGCGTTTGAGTTTGACTAAGGCTAAGGGCCACATTCACATTTATATAAGCTCTAGTTTATGATTAAAGCTAACTTTTAAGATCACTCAGCACTTATATTAAATGATTTTAATAATTAAACTGTAATTACAATTTTTCTTTTGCAAATTACTTTGCAGTTGTTAATTTGAAGTAAAGGAAACCCATATGTACGCTACTGGTTGATGGATGTTAAGAGTTGAGTGGTGACCAACGGCTTCTACGATCTTTTGCATTTTTAATTCGTCTTTGTCTCGTAAGAAAAGTCTTACGATAAACATATTGGAACACGTATTAGTAGGCACGCTGTAAGATCTATTACCGCGCAATTTTTCACCTTACATTCGGTTAGAATGTGACTCTTTGCAACTGTTAACGGCAATTTGCCTTTTTAGTACATTTAGGTTAATGATAAATTGCAATTTAATCAATAAAATTACATTTAATTAACATTATTCATTAGTTTAAAAGTTGCACAAAAACTACTATATAGTTTTAAGCGTCGCTTTACTACATATTTAACTTCAGCACACAGATATCACTAAACTACGCTTAAATAAATTAGATAACGTAATTTTAAGGATTGTATGAGAGAGCCGAGTACAGGCCACCCCACCTGTTTTCAATGCAGACATTTAGATGCAGCAAATCTTTTAAATAAGTCCTATTCAACTCTTTCCCAAGACAATTCCAGTGAGACAAGGATAGAATAATAAAAAGATTCGTTTGTTTTTTTTGTTTTTTTTTTTTTTTTTTTTGTCTTTTTTTGTAAATTCAAAGTCACACTTGCTTGGCGTGGATCGCATAAACATTTTTTTGCAAACATTACTTTTGTCGACTGCCGCATGTCAATCGGGGCAGCTACCGCTGCCATCCTTCACAATCCCTCTTCGTCTAACGCACACGTGTATTGCCAACTGTGGGGCGAGAAAATAACTAACACCCCACCACTTTTAGTATGGTCACTTCACAGGCAACCGGCTGGTGATAATTCGTCCACGGTGCCAACATAAACTAGCGAAAACCATTGAATATTAACTTGTTGGGGTTTTTTGCTCTTATTTTTTTCCCAATAGGGATTTTTTCGCGGGCATTCTTCACAGAGGCGTAATTGTTATAAAAACTACTGCCTATTTTTTACACAAAGCTCTCCTTTCCTTTCATTTTTGATAGTTTCTGTATTTCTTTGAAGTTAAAAGTCGAAAACAGTAGGGTAACATAAACAAAAACATATTTATGATTTTCCGTAGCAGTTTTCTCGTAACTGGTGCATATTTCTAAATAACTTTTCAAACAAAACTTATGCTAAATATTAATATCTTTCATTATGTATGTAACTATTTTTGCCATAAGTGCAATCATTTTAGTGATATTGGAGATAGAATAAAAAATGCATTGAGTAAATTTTGGGGAAAATTTTATGATTTTTCGTACCGGTTTTCTCGTATCTGGTACATTTTTTAAAGAAACTTTTCATACAAAAGTTGTGCAATATATTAATATGTTTCATTATGCACATAATTATTTTTGCCATAAGTGCAGCCATTTTAGTGATATTGGATATAGAATTAAAAATGCATTGAGTAAATTTTGGAGGAAATTTTATGATTTTTCGTAGCGGTTTTCTCGTAACTGGTACATTTTTCGAATAAACTTTTCAAATAAAAGTTGTGCAAAATATAAATATCTTTCATTACGTATATAACTATTTTTGCTATAAGTGCAGCCGTTCTAGTGATATTGGAGATAGAATAAAAAATGCATTTAGTACACTTTAGGGAAATTTTCTTTGTTATTCCGTAGCGGTTTTCTCGTAACTAGTACATTTTTTGAAGAAACTTTTCAAACAAAAGTTGTGCGAAATATTAATATATTTTATTATGTACATAACTATTTTTGCCATAAGTCGAGCCGTTTTACTGATATTGGAGATATAATAAAAAATGCATTGAGTAAATATTAAATTAAGGGCATAGTGCAACCGGAGATGTTTGATAAATTTAGCGAATGTTTCAATTTCAAGAATAATTAAATCTTTCATGGTTCCTAAAACAAAAATCAAATTTAAATTCAGTGAAGTGTAGTTATTTGAAAAATGTATCGTTTTAAGATGGCCAATGGGATCTTTTGAGAAACACCGATCCTTAACCGTATCTATTCAGTAGATGAAAAGATAATAATTTTCGGAAATTTACAAAAAACCACAAAGATCAGACACAGATAAGAAACAGATCCTCTGTCTCGTGCCTGATGTATCGTAATAGACGACCCTTTGCGCCACCACTGGCACCAAAACATTTTTGTACTTCCTTAAAACCATTAGCAATTGTAATTTTAATTATTAATTCGTTTAAAACAAACAAAATTCGTTTCGTGATTAACCAATTGAATTGAAAATTATTTGATGATCATTTTCTAATATTATTAATTAAATTAGCTAAAATCTCATTGTATTATATTTGTAAAAGATAAATATTCTACAACTCGATCATTTCAAAAATCGGTTAAAACAAATAAATCGTTACGTAAGAGCTTAAACTATCTACTACAATCCCTTGTCTAGTTAGATCATCCCTTGCGATAAGGACAAAACCTTGACAAAGGGCCTGTGTTGCCGACTGATTTGGTGACATGCCGAAGAATAGCCCCCCACTGTTTTGGTGTCACGGGTTTAGTACCCCGTTGGGGCAGCGGTACTAGAAATACCGCCTGATGATCCACACTTTACGACCACTGTTTTATGGGTTACTATAATATTTTTTTTGGGCAGTCAAAATGCACAAATTTTAGAAAGATTTTTATACAAATTTGTATTCAGGTAAACCTCGGTTTACGCAACGAACGAGCGTAAACCGAGGGCTACTTGTATATATATATATATATATATATATATATATATATATATATATATATATATATATATATATATATATATATATAAATAAATAAATAAATAAATGGTATTCCATTTTCTTTTAGCGAAAAAGTAGACGGGATTTGAGCAATTTGAAAAATAATCCACAATTTCTTGTATTTGTTATTTATTTATTTTTTATTTTTGCTTGAACTAAAACAATGTTGCTTTGAAACCGAACATGTTCAACCAATCAACATTCTCTTGGTTCTCAACGCGTCCGCTGTGTCGCTAGTGTTACGTTGACACGTCTGGTCTGAAAAATGTCGTTCGAAATATCAGAGCAGGCCTGAGGAGGTTTCCAAGCAACACTGAACCTTCCCTTAACTTACCAAAATATATAAAACAGTACAGGCCACTCCAGATACTCCCACCTTGCCAAAATCTAATATAGCGTATTTATTAAGGGTGTAAAAGCATTGATAGTTTACGCGCACGCACGCACACTCCGTAATTTAATTTTATGTGTACTGTCAAGCTTAAAAGCACGTTGGTAAATGCATTAAATATTATATAAGTAGAGTGGACATTTTTAGAAAAACAATATTTTCTTTTCCGAGTTGTTCGTAGTAACAAAACAACGACATCTGCTACCAACTTGCTAATAAATAAATCCCAAAGAGAACACTAATGTTAAATATTCCACCCAGCAATACGAACATATACGAAATCGATCTAATTTTCTGAGTATAGATGATTTTCAGTTGTCGTGCTCGAGACATTAACATTTCAGGTGAAAATACCATGTTTGATTCGTGAAAGCTTTACCATACTCCAACGTGGAAACTACATCAATCATCTGATCCATTATTAAACGCGTATCGAATTCCCTATACCCTCTTCTATGTTCTAAAGCTTTCAAAATGACTACAAATATTTTTAAAAACCCCAAATAGCCTTTATTTTATTTTAAATTCACCCATCTCTATTAATTGCAACTACATATTAAATAATAATTTTCAAATGCGATTTCTCAGTAAATGGTACAATTTTCTGATATATGTTTCAAATAAAAGCTGTTGAAAATTTAATTATCTTTAACTTTTATTGAATTCATTTTTTTGATAACTCAAGCCGTTTTGGAGATATTGCAATAATTACTAGTGTAAAATGTATACATATAAATAATAACTTTCAAATGCAATTTATCAGTAAATGGTACGTTTCGTGAAAATACGTTTCAAACAAAAAGTGTTGCAAATTTTAATATCTTTAACTTTTATTGTGTTCATTTTTTGATAACTCAAGCTGTTTCTGAGATATTGCAAAATTTAGTAGTGTGAAATTTATACTCTTTAAATAATATTTTTCAAACGCGATTTATCTGTAAATGGTACGATTTTCGAAATCGCATTTCAAACAAAAGCGGTTTGAAATTTTAATATCTTCAACTTTTATTGAATTCATTTTTTTCATAATTCAAGCCGTTTTGGAGATATTGCAAAAATTACTAGTGTAAAATGTATACATATAAAATGATAATTTTCAAACGCGATTTCGCAATAAATGGTACGTTATTCGAAAAAATGTTATAAACAAACATTGTGGCAAATTTTAATACCTATAACTTTTACTGAATTAAATTTTTTGTTAACTCAAGCCGTATTGGAGATATTGCAAAAAATACTAGCGTAAAATGTATACATATAAAATTATACTTTTTAAACGTGATTTGTTAATAAATGGTACAATTTTCGAAAAAACGTTTTAAACAAAAACTGTTGCACATTTAATTATCTTTATCTTTTATTGAATTCATTTTTTGATAACTCAAGCCGTTTTGGAGATATTCCAAAAATTACTAGTGTACATTTTATACATTTAAAATAATAATTAACAGCTACAATAATTACGTCGGTTTGCTGAAGGCATTGGTGCCTGCATGCCTCTTTATCGTATAAATGGTTATATATATATATATTTTTCCTTTTTGGATTGCGTGATGTGTTTGATAATTCTAGTAAAGTTTAAAATTGTGAACGTGTTATATTTCTAACAAGGAATGGTACCATATACTGCATATTAATTCGGGGGTCGTTTGCCAGTAGAACAGCCAGGGGTTATACATTATTTTCATAGAATAACCAATAACAAAAGTCATCTAGAAAATCTTCGTCGTAAACTTCAAGTTTGGTTCATCCCTGAAAAATCCCTTTTGCGGTGTTCCAAATCACGTCGTAAACTGAACAAAACTTGACTTAAAGTGCAATTATCGGTTTGTACCCGCAAAAATCATGTAAAAAATTCTTTTGTATCGGCGGTGCGTAAATTTAAAAACAAAAATAGGGATTTTTATGTTTTACCTGCGCCGCCCTCTCGGGCACCGAAACAACAGAATTGTCGCCAAAACCATTTAATTCTCGTAATCTACGGTTACCTGACCAAGGGACTGAACGGCAGACAGTTAAACCCAAATAATCATTGTAAGGTTATTAATAATTCTGCATATGATATGGGCACATGGTGAACCTAGTTAGTTAATCATCGTTTAGACAATGATAAAAACGCTGTTGATGTGTTCCTATTTCTAAAGAAGAAAAAGTATAATCTACTTTTGGAGAATTCGCGCAAAAAGTAGGACCACACATGAAATTTTGGCAATTTTATGTGACTTCAAACCTAATTTATCCTTGTTAAGTTAAAAAATGACAAGAATCAGGCATTTAGTATAGCATTATCACCAAATTGTAACCCTTTTACAAAAACTGGCACCGCCATAACGACGTACTTTTTTGGTTAATGTTACAAATGATCTCTACACCTGGTATTATTTATATATATATATATATATATATACTATATACATATATATATATATATATATATATATATATATATATATATATATATATATATATGTATATATATGTATAATATATATATATATATATATATATATATATATATATACCTACAAGTATATAAGTCATTTTATTTCATCAAAAATCACGATTCTATATTTATTTAAAGAGGTATTAACATCGTATTGGCAAAAAAAGGCTCATTTTAATTTATTTTTTTCGAAATCCTTATTGTTTATATAAAAATTAATTAAACCATGTTTAAGTTAAATGCATAAACTTTAAAAGAATATATATATTTAATTATTTTGCGCTCCTTTTATTACCAAGAAAAAAAGGATGTAAACGGCGCACGTAATTTCTCGTCACAGGATCGTTTGGAAAAAAAAATTACAAACGGTATTTTAAAGATACATTAAAATACTGTGCACTGAACCTCAAAAATATTTTTTTTATTGAAATACCCAGATTTGGTGCTCAATTAAAAAAAAAGTGGGAAAAATAATTGAAATTTTCGAATTAAATCGCGTGCCAAAAGTCGAGGTTTTATTCAAAATGCGGTTTTAAGGGTTCAATGTGTAAATGAAACAATTTCAAATTGAATGTTCAAAATTAGAAGTTAATTGGACTTATAGTTTTTTCTGAATCCTCTGAAAACGTTCATTCGAGAGAAACGTGTTAACAGTTTTACTTTTTTTACTATCTTTCATTGATAAATAATTTATTTAGTAACTTACTAGTAATCATCTACTTCTTTTATTTTATATTTTATACTTTATATAAATATACGTATTTATAATCAAAATAAACAGAATCGATCTGATTCACTTTACGAACGCGTAGAGATCCATCTGACTGCATTTACGAACGTCTACCGATGCCAGTATTCGTAAACGCTTTTATATAGCTAGTATATATATATAATATATGTTTACTATTTACCATATAATTTCGGATATAATAGGCGGAACTAACCGATTATGACCCGTTGAATTATACCTAGTCACCCGCTTAGTGGTGCGTTTAAAGTTACACACAGACCATTATATTGGTTATAGGGATATTAAACGGTGTCTTATTTGCATACAATAAAATTAGAATATATTTATTTCTTTTCCTCATTGAGAAAACGAATACAATTATTTAACACAATTTATAATATAAATCAAGGAAATTTCACTATTTCTTTATTAAAACCAAAAAATTTCTATGTTATATGATGAAGTCATTTTAACTTAAACCAAATTTGGAATGGCCAACGCTCGACTAATAAAAATAAATGGAATTTACGTGAAATATGTGGTGCTTAGAAAAACTAATATAAACATATACCTATTTTCTGGCGATTAGTATAAAACTTTTTGTGATCTGTTAGGGCACAAAGGTGACATATACCAAGGTAATTAAAATAGTGCAGAAAAAAATACAATATATTTGTTAAACGTAGTATGTTAAACGGAAGTACTAGTTGACTTAATTCATTGTATATTTCCAAAACGGTACGAGTTACAGAAAAAGTTATCCTTATTAAAGTTAAAGATATTGACATTTTGAACAATTTTAGTTTGGATAGTTTTTTGAAAAATGTACCATTTTCGCAAGAATTGCGTTTGAAAATCATTGGTTTGTGTTTCCTTAGTAAGGATTACCTTAACAAGGATTAAAAACTAATTAAAGATATTTTATGTATAGGTAGTGAAAGTATAAGAAAGTCGTGGTCAAGGTCACTCCAGTTTCTGTACTTAACGATGAAATGCAAATATTGAGATGCATTAATGATGGTATTTCATAATTACACACAGATATATAATTATGCTACTTTACATGACCATTAAAAAAGAAGAAAAGGCTTAAAATGAAAAGTGTTGTAAGTGAATGAATATAGCTACTGACTTTATATAATATAGATGTTACACCGTGGATATGTAATTTGTGGTTTTACATAATTTTACACTGAAATAATTATATTTTAAATTTGCATAAAATATCGTGGAAAAAAATAGCTAAATTTCATTTCTTAGTAAATATTTAAGTTTAATTCAAACAGAGCCGTATTTAGGAGTATAATACGACTATATTCAACCACTTTATTCTATGTCCTAAGGCAATTAAACCTCTTTAAGACAAAGCCCAAAAATGTAGCCAAATGCGACGTATAAAAATGCGAGTCACCGAGTTAAAAGTTTAACTTTAGACGTTTCATAAGAAAGTCGAATTTAGAAACAAATATTTAAAATGTATTTCCAAACAAATATAATTATATATATTTAAGTTCCACGTCTGATATTATATATACAGGATGTGTCACAGTGTCACACAATGCGTAAAATAAGTGGTCCTGAAATGTGCTGATGAAATATGCATACGGTCTAATCGACCTTATCATATATTTAACATGTCAGCGCTAAACTTTACGAGAATAACATTCGATGATTATCACTTTAGGTAAAAGAATGGGGCTTGACACTTAAATTACCCATAATGCAATTGATACCGCCGCCATATTTTATTGTATTCTAATGCGCATGTCATTCAACACATTTGTGTAACCAGTCGACTTGAAAATTTAAACGGTCCACTACTCTCTTAACCGTAACGGTTAACTTAACGGTTTGCCCATTTTAAACGAGGATTTACTACCTTTATATATATATATATATATATATATATATATATATATATATATATATATATATGTCCATATTATGTACATAATATAGTTCACTTTCGACGGGTGGCGAATTTTCTTGTAATTGTTTAGTAAATCATGGTTAAATAAATAAAGTAATTATGCTTGTTGCATTTTGTGGGCAAATAAGTAGTGTATATATTTATATAACGCATGTCAGTTCTACTAAGGGATGGATGTTGTGATATGGTCACACTGTTTCATATTCTTCGTGTTGCGCGAGGTGTTTTTTCGGCGGTTTTATAAAACCAAGATATCATCAAAACCACGAGTAGTTTCAAGTCTAACACGAAAATAAAACAAACATAATAAAAACTTAAAAATTATTTAATTTCGTATTCTTTACATGTATTTAATATACTTTACATTATAATAAACACTTTATATATTTACTAAAGATAACAAAACAACAGTATTCCAATTATAACACTTATATATAGTAACAAAAACAATTATTATTATTTCTGCCAATACCCGGAGCGTAATTCAAGATATGCCAATCACTTTCCAACGATCAACAAACTCCAAGCTAACTATTTCCTATTTAGACAAAATCTGCAAATAAAGAAATATTTATTTTTTACCCGTATATCCCCGCTTTTTGGTCAAGTGCATTATCGCAAATAAAAGAAAAGTTTTTTCCATTCCCAAAGTTTTGAATTTACTGTTCGCAAACTTTGTCGAAAGTTTTCAACACCGTAATTTTAAGATCTTCATCAAAGCGATTATAAAAATATAACAGAAACTCTGGAGTGCCCTGCACTCGACTTTCTTATATATATTTCTTAAATAAACTGTTTTTATGTTTACAAGATTTAATTATTATTGCGTAAACGATTAAATATTGCAGTTTTAATAAAAATCGTTAGAAATAAAAATTTGTTTGTTAAACACTGTTGCAACTACCGGAAATATAAGAAAACAGTAGGCACGTCGAACCGGTTATTGTGTGTTAATTGGTCTGGTAACCCTTTTCAGTTCAGAACCAGTGTTTTAACTCGGTAAGTTGGTAACCAAAGTGTTAATAAGTAGTACAAGGTTTGACAATCACCTGTCAGCTGCTCTGAACATTTTTGAATTATGATTAAAATTACTACACGTATATTTGCATGGGAGGTAATTATAATATTAGACTTTTTAATTCGCCGTACGAAACACAAAAGAGCTTAAACAATCACTTGTATATCTGTAACATGTTTCCTTGTATCTACTATCTATGGGTGGATTATTGTTTTATGACGATCCCTCGTATTCTCGTGAGGCCAAGTATACTAACTCGCTCGTAAAACCAAATATATGGCTCCTCTGAAAGTACCAAAGCAAATTACACCAAATTTGCTAAACATATATCTTAGGTTTCCATTTGAATCCTTACGTAGTTTAAATCCAATCGCTCATATACTTCCCGAGTTATAAGGCCCCAAAGTTTGTAGCCCCCCTTAATACTACCCTAATAAAAATAACTAAAACACCCAAAAATTCTACTATAAATTCTAAGATATTTTATATCTACAATATTTTTTCGTATTGTTAACCCAAAGGCCATAAAATATATATAACTTGAATATTAGTCGTAGCTAGCTCGACAAAATTAGTGCTTTCTACTCCTCTGAAGGTACCAAAGCGATTTACACCAAATTTGCTACCCATATAATTTAGGTTCCTATTTGAATCGTCTCGCAGTTTAAATTCAATAGCTTTTATACTTCCTGAGTTATAGGGCACCAAACTTTATGGCCCCCCTTAATACGACCCTTATAATAATAACTAAAACACTAAAAAATTCTACTAATAAATCTAAGATATTTTATATCTACAAGATCTTTTCATATTGTTAACTCAAAGGCAATAAAATTAAAATAACTTGAATGTTAATCATCGCTCGTTCGACTAAATTTTTGTTTTGTACTCCTCTGAAGGTACCAAAGCGATTTACACCAAATTTGCTACACATATAACTTAGGTTCCCATTTGAATCCGCTCGCAGTTTGAATTCAATCGCACGTATATTTCCCGAGTTATAGGGCCCCAAAAATTGAAGCCCCATTTAATACTGCCCTTATAAAAATAACTAAAACACTTAAAATTTCTACTAATAATTCTAAGATACTTTGCATTTACAAGATTTTCCATATTATGAGCTCAAACGCTATAGAAAAATATAATAATAATTATGGATTTTTATTTATTTATTATATCAAAATAATTTACAATATAAATACGTTATAGAAAATCTGAATTTTCTTATATTTCACTTAACAGCTTCGACATGCAGCTCTATTCATGGTACATGCAACATTGACGGGCATCATGTTCATGTTAGAACTAATTAATTCTTTTAATTAGAAACCTAAGCAAATAACACCTGTGCATAAATTAACACGTATTTATCGCACCTGAGTTACCGTCTAATTTGCATTTTCTATTATAAATAAAACAAATTTTAAACCTAATTTCATCACTATTTAATATAAATAAATATTCTAGTGCAGATTGATTTATAAGATAATATTTTTATACCGAAATATACGCAATATACAAGGTCCTTTTTCACATATTTATACACTGAAAAAAAAATGTATGTCGGCAAATTCGATTATGAACAAGACAGTGTAGAGTTCAAAAAAGACAAGTTTACTATTCTAAGGCCCCTTGTCGGTAAAATAGAGCCCTTGGGGGGTAAATGTCATTACAACGAGCCTTTATGTGTGTGTGTCTGTGTGTGTGTATGTAATAACGGATGAAAAAACACTGAACCGGAAACAGGAAGTAGCCATTAGTGCCCTTTTATGAAATTCAAATTCACAATTTGTTTATGGCCTTTAATTGGTACACACACACACACACTAATATACATACACAGATACTAAATAAGCTACTATAGATATGTTATTTATATTATGTATATGTATATAGGGGTATTCATAGACATCAGGTGTTACTAATCGGCCGATTAGCGCCTGGTTATCTGTTTTTGTAATGGGATAATATTACCTGTGCATATTATATGGAATATATACATATATATATATAAAGTTATTGACCACTCAAGCTATTAGGCACTCGGTCTCGTGTATATACATATATATACATATATATATATATATATATATATATATATATATATATATATATATATATATATATATATATATATATATATGTATATATATTTCTTTTTTTTTGTAAACTTCTGTATGTGAAGTATTGAATATTTGCACCCCCAACACATACGATTAGAGTTGATTAGGGTCTCAGTTGTTAGTGATACACATTCGTAGAATGTCTCTTGCATTAGAAATAGGGTCAACTACCAGTCAGCGTTCTGGACCAAGAGGGTAAATGAACATATGTAGTTAACAATTGCGACAGTTTCTCGGTTGACCGCTTCCTATCACATTCACACATACATACATTTCAATACGATTGCTGTACCAAAAATATTAGAAACCTTTTTAGCTCGCCAAAGTACCGAAGAAACCAAAGCAATCGGTCGTGTGTCTGTAGCATTCTCGGATCAAAATAATTCCTTAACCAAAGTGCACATCGCATATATTACTTATAAGGCGAGCTGGACGCATAGCTGCGTTGCACCTAAGCTTGTTATTATATCAAAATAATCTACAAAGAATTGTGCAACTTTTTATATCTATAACATTTTGCTCAAATTGTTAACCAAAAGGCCATAATAATTAATAACCGTTGCTCGCACATCGCATATATTACTTATAAGCCGAGCTGGACGCATAGGTGCATTGTACCTAAGCTTGTTATTATATCAAAATAATCTACAAAGAATTGTGCAACTTTTTATATCTATAACATTTTGCTCAAATTGTTAAACAAAAGGCCATAATAATTAATAACCGTTGCTCGCACATCGCATATATTACTTATAAGGCAAGCTGGACGCATAGGTGCGTTGTACTTAAGCTTGTTATTATATTAAAATAATCTAGAATAAATTGTGAAACTTTTTATATCTATAACATTTTGCTCAAATTGTTAACCAAAAGGCTATAATAATTAAAAACCGTTGCTCACACATCGCATATATTACTTATAAGGCGAGCTGGACGCATAGGTGCGGTGTACCTAAGCTTGTTATTATATCAAAATAATCTACAAAGAATTGTGCAACTTTTTATATCTATAACATTTTGCTCAAATTGTTAAACAAAAGGCCATAATAATTAATAACCGTTGCTCGCACATCGCATATATTACTTATAAAGCGAGCTGGACGCACAGGTGCGTTATAGCTACGCTTGTTATTATATCAAAATAATCTACAAAGAATTGTACGACTATTTGCATCTATAACATTTTGCTCAAATTGTTAACCAAATGGCTATAATAATTAAAAACCGCTCACATCGCATATATTACTTATAAGACGAACTGGACGCATAGGTGCGTTGTACCTAATCTTGTTTTTTGTATAGCAAGGTATTGAAAACTATTCGCGAAGTACGAGTAAGTTTGGTCCTTCGAACCGGATTAAACTCGAATATTCATTTAGATACTATAGTGTTATATATTATGTTATAGAAATCTTAATACAATTTTAATAAAAATAAAATAATAGTAGTTATAGTAGCAGTAATTTGATTTGAAAGGTATGTTGGCACCCAGGTGCAAATGGCCGTAGCTAAAGTGCTACTAGGCACCTACTAGATACCTCTATAACAAACACCCTCTGACAATAAATTCGGCCAAACTACTTACAAATTGAATTCCGAACGAAAAACACAATCGAACCGTAGAATTAAGATGTACTACACTTTGTTAAACCGGGGAGGAAAACTGCTCTAAGTGACGCTATAAGTTAAACCAGGGATCCTCAAACACATTTTATAAATACTAGATTTGTCCAATTTTCGAGCATTAATATTTTAGATACTAACAAAGTATAATATAATATAAAAGAACAGCTATAAATCCAATCCAATTTATATATATTATATGTAACATATAAACACCCTAAGATAAAATATTTTACACGCCATTTAATTCTTGCGACCCTCCAAACGAAAATACACCTTATACCCTATGACCGTAAGAGCGTTTCCTTTCTGTAACGTCATTCAGTAACTTACGAGTGAGTTGACTGGGCGATATTAATGTTGCAGATAGTTTTATAGGTTAGTTTTTATGGTTAAACACAATGAAATTGGTTGCTTGCAAATTGGCCTATTGTCCCACCCTACACAACAACCACATTCTCATTCTATTTCTTCTAGAAACACCACAGACACATACACACACATAAAGACATCATCTCGAAAATAGAGTTAATATCATCCCAGGGAAACTCAAAACGTTCATTTTCGTTCAGATACATTAGTGCAAATTTCTTAATACGAATTTTATTTATTTTATCTGTCTGTTTGTCTGTATGTTTGCCTGTTTATATGTATTTATGTTTGTCTGGCTGTTTGTCTGTGTGGCTGTCTGTTTGTTGTCTGTTTGTCTAGCTGTTTATTTATCTGTTTGTCTGTCGGTGTGTCTGTCTGTTTGTCTATTTGTCTGGTTGTTTGACTGTATGTGTGTCTGTCTAACAAATTAGTTTGGAGTCTGTGGCTGATAACTTGAATAATAATTTAAAAAAAACCTTAACCACAAAGTATTTTAATTGAGCTGTCTGTCTGTATATCTATCTGTGTCTCTGTATGTTTGTCTATCTGTGTGTCTGTCTGTTTGTCTGTAATTTTGTATGTCTATTGTTTATTTATTTATTTGCATGCATGTCTGTTTGTCTGTCTATTTGTCTATGTGTTTGTCTGATTGCTTGTCTGTTTATTTATCGGTTTGTTTGACTGTCTGTTTGTCTATATGTTTGTCTGATTGCTCGTCCGTTTATATGTATGTTTGCCTGTTTATATGTATTTATGTTTGTCTGGCTGTTTGTCTGTCTATCTGTGTGTCTGTATGTGTGTATGTCTGTATGTCTATCTATTTAGCTGTATGTATGTCTGTCTTTGTGTCTGTAATTTTATCTATCTGTCTGTTTGTGTTTCTGTTTGTATGTATGTGTATTTATCTGTTATTTGTCTATATGTTTGTCTATATGTTTTTCTGTTTGTTTGCCTATTTGTTTGGCTGTCTGTTTGTCTGTTTATATGTATGTTTGTCTTTCTGTTTGTTTGCCTGTTTGTTTGTTTATCATGTGTCTGCTTGTCTATCTGTATGTATGTATGTTTGTTTGTATCATGTGTCTGCTTGTCTATCTGTATGTATGTTTGTTTGTTAGCCTGTCTGTCTGTCTGTTTAATTCATTGA
The DNA here is from genome assembly GCA_933228885.1 of Leistus spinibarbis. Lineage (NCBI taxonomy): Eukaryota > Metazoa > Arthropoda > Insecta > Coleoptera > Carabidae > Leistus > Leistus spinibarbis. Next base: position 1,430,564 of record OW121811.1, on the reverse strand, counting down.
CTTGAATTATCACAACGTTTATGTTAAACCGAAATTAACGCATGCGAAGATAGTAAAATTTAACCAAAAATCATATTTCCCCCATTTTTACACATGTAAGCAAAATTAAAATAAATTAATATTAATAATATATATAATATTCGAAAAGTAGAAGGGCTGTGATGTCTGCAGCAGAAGTCATTCTACTGAAAATTCAATTTATGTCCCAGAATTCTGCAATTCCTGCGATTCCAGTCGATCTAGCTAATACTACAGTACATGCAGTTGGCCAGTCCAATCGTTCTGACCAACTATCATATCCAATTCCATCGTTTCCCTTTATTGCAACGGTTGGTCCGCTGCGTTGACGTCGTATCTATCATTCTAGGGGAATTAGATCTTATGCGCCGGACATTGGTCACTATTGCTGTTGGCAGCCATGCGTTCACCGGGGGGCCACAACTTTGTCCTTGTTTGATTTATTTCTTCTTTGCTAACTGTCTAATTTATCAAATTTTTAGTAATGGATTCGCAAATATCACACGTAATAGATTTAAATAATTATATATCGAAATATTTATTCATTAATGCAAAGGATATAAAATAATAAGAATGTCCAAACAACGTAAATGAAAATTACTTTTTACGAAACACGCCGCGTCACCGTCGAATTTCCCTATTCTAATTTATGTGTCTACAAAACTAACTGACTTGGTAACTTTTGCTCGTCTTCGTTTTCAGTTGGTACCTCTCCTGACAACGTTTCAGATAGCGTGCATGTCTGCCAACTTGGTGGTAATTTTTATTTTCATCGCTACGACGATAAAATCGAAAGATGGCCTTATCTTTACGTATTAATCTAGAAATGCTCCCGATTTGCATACTACATAAATACAATAATAAGTAATAGCAATTTGGAAGTTTTTCTGATAGCTTTCCATACATTTCCACAGTTTACTATCTGAATATTAAATGGAAATTTATTACCAAAGATTTTAATACGATTTGCCATTAATATTTAGTTGTTTTCAAGCAACGACGTTTTAACCAATTGTTTTAAATTTAAATAATGTATAAATAAGTATAAAAAGATATTCTTTATTACGATTAAAACATTTTCATCCTTAAACTATGTTTTATGAGAAATCGGGGTTAAGACTCTGTAGACAGATCGATGATAGCATTACTCTAATTTCAATGTTAAACCAACTGTTTCCCCTGATTGGGGATTTTCGGGGTGACGTTTTAAATGGATGACTCCCCATATTTGACCGATCGTTTACGCAAGGGCAGCCCGATAAAAATCCAAAAGGGCTGTTTTCTACGTTCTTTGTTAACTAAAAATCGTCATCTACGTTTATGGGGGGTAAAAAACTACCCCTAAGCGCGTGTATCAGTGTTCGAGGTCGTAGGGGATGCGTTTAATGCGACTAACATAAGGCATTTGTTCTCGGCTCAAATTGATTCGTCTTGTTTGCTATCACGGATTGTGTTACCAATTTTTTTTTAACAGTGTAAATCGACAAAGATTGCATTTACGTCGTAAGGGATTCATAAAAAAATCTGTGGGTCTCTAAACATCCTTATATATATATATATATCAAATATGATTTAATTACGTAGAACTATGCGATTAAATTGTTAGTAATACTAGTGTAAGTGTAGATTGTTCTAGAGCGTTGTAGAGGGACGTAGATGTTTCCTAGAAGCTTTGTGTTCCATATATTTTGTAGAATAATAAAGATGCTAAGGTATTCGTGTGTGTCTGTAGCATTCTCGGATTTAATAATTCTCAAAAAGTGTTTGTCTTGTCCCCCTGAATCCAAAAATATATATATATAAATGGATGTTAGTCGTACGCTCGTAAGACTAAATTTGTGCCCTCTACTCCTCTGAAGGTACCGAAGCGATTTGAACCAAATTTGGTACACATATTATTTAACATCCCATGTGGATCCTCACGCAGTTTAAAATTAATCGTTTGTATGCTTCCCGAGTTATAGGGCCCCAAAATTTAGACCCCCCTTAATACTGCCCTTATAATAATAATTAAAACAACCAAAAATTTTAATATTTATTCTAAGATATTTTATATCTATAGGATTTTTTCATATTGTTGACCCTAAGGCCATAAAATATATATATATATATAACTTATATACTTGGATGTTAGTCGTCGCTCGCTCGACCAAATTGGTTCTTTCTACTCCTCTGAAGGTACCGAAGCGATTTACACCAAATTTGGTACACATATTATTTGGTATCCTATTTGAATCCACTCGCAGTTTAAATTCAATCTCGTGAATACTTCCCGAGTTATAGGGACCCAAAATTTAAAACCCCCTTTAATACTGCCCTTATAAAAATAATTTAAACATCTAAAAATTTTACTAAAATATCTAAGATACTTTATATCTACAAGATTTTTTCATATTGTTAACTCAATGGCCATAAAAAATTATTTTGTATCAACTATTTATATCTATAGCATTTTTTCAAATTGTTAACCAAAAGGTGACCTGTACGCATAAGTGCGTTGTACCTAAACTTGTTTTAAATATGCGACTGGAGTTTTCAGGAAGCAAATTTAGTGAAATATGAATAAAATTAAGAGTATAAAAGTAAATCAACGATACTGATCTACTAGTTAAGTCTTATTTGATGTCAGTGTATATATCTGAAACAGATGAATTCAGTAATTTTGCGATTAATGTCGGGAAAGCCACAGAAATAACTTTTATTCAAATTTTGTTTGTTTTATAATAGCCCCCAAAGATGGGTACATATATATAGCAAAGGTTGCACACGCAATCCTTCGTTCCTTAATATAGGAATATTAATGATCATTTCTAAATGCTGCCGTTGCCGCTCCATATAGTCAGCGGTACCACTATACGTGTCTTGTTTTGGTATATAGATAGATTCACCGAAATGTTTTACGATCACACCAAAAATTACCATATAATCACTCCAGTTGCCAGCGGTTTTATTTAAATAAAAATTACATTTTTCGGTAATATTAGGAGACAAGTCGTACCATGTATAAACTTGTAATAAATGAAAGTCAGCCAGTGTCGGTCTGTGATCGTGAAGCTAAATTCCGTGTAGCCCCCCTCCCTCGCCCCCCCTGCCCCAGAATATGTCTAATATCACTGATAGTAATAGGCCTTGTCAAACAATGATATAGTGTTGTCAACATAAAACATCTTCTGCTTTACCGACTGATAATCTTTTAAGGCTTTGCATGAGTCGACTGCAAAGCACGCGATACGATTATTATTATTATTATTATACCTATATTGAGAAAGAATGGAATAAGTTATTAAATATGATTGCTGCAAAACCGCGTATCAGGTTTGTGGTTCTTTGAATTACAATTTCTACACTCAAATGTTTCATTTTTAACCTCATGCTCACTTAAGTGTCTTTTTTTAACGCACCGAAGTACTGAAACAGCTAAAGCATTCGGTAGTGTGTCTGTAGCATTATCGGATCAAAAAAAAATCTTTAATATTATCGCCCTGAATCCAAAAATATATATAACTTAGATGTTAGTCGTTGCGAGCTCGACCAAATTTGTGCCCTCAATTTCTCTGAAGGTACAAAAGCGATTTAAACCAAATTGGCTACATTTATTAATTGGTACCCCATTTGCATCCATACGTAGTTTAAATCCAATAGCTCGTATACTTCCTGAGTTATAGGGCCCCAAAATTTACAACCCTCCTTAATACTACCCTTATAAAAATAATTAAAACACCTAAATATTCTATTAATAATTCTAAGATATTTTATATCTATAAGGTTTTTTCATATTGTTAACCTAAAGCCCGAAAAAAATTGTTGAATATTATAATTAAAACTGCTTGCATTGCATGACTTATAAGACGAGCTGGACGCATTGGTGCGTTGTACAGTGTATAAAATTATACATAAATAGGAAAGATCGATATATTTTACAAATTCTGTCGGTTGCTGTGGTCTTCAAACGCATTGTGGTCATTTTTAACCGAAGGCTATAATAAAATAGCGTTTATCTATCATTACTAAACCACGGGGTTAGAATACGCTATATGAATACCAAACCGGGAAGAAAAAAGCAGAGACACATGAATTGCACTACTGAAAATAGATGTCCACCCTTACATCTAAAAAATGCCAAGTCTCCAGTTGGCCAGACAAGTTGCTCACTTGTGTAAACACGAGTGTAGAGTAGTAGTGTGTTTGGGTGACAATAGAGGGTACTATCCCTAATACTGACCCTTGAAAGTACAATTTTTTATTAGTTCGTTGGACATTTTGACGTAAACATTCAGATTTTAGAGTCGAAATATTATTTTTGTATATATTTAAAAGTTGGTTTGTAACAAGATTGACAAATATTGTAACTGACGCTTAATAATACTGGTACTGCGTAGTACGAATTAGAATATTTAATGACATAGAGAAAATGAAATGGGAAAATAAAAGCATTATAATAAGAAAAGATATGACATTTTATTTTGTCAACAGATTGTCAGGGTTTCCTACGAATGTCACATGCAATTGTGTATTTTATTATGTAGTCTTTTTATCATTAACTTACACAGCATAATATTCTATCCATTTTTTACAATTGTATTTCCATGACAAGTAATCAATTATTAGACTAGCTGAAAGAATCATATTAACGATTATAAGATACTAGTGAAGGGAAAACCAGGTAAGGGTAAATGCCTTAGCGCATTTAATTGCTCACTGGTAATATATTGGCAAAAATGCAATATTAAAATAAAGCAAGATTAGGCACGTGAAAAATGCACCTATGCGTTTTATAGCCTTTTGGTTAACAATTTGAAAAAATGTTATAGATACAATTTTAATTTAAATATATATATTAATTTTTTTCGGGCTTTGAGTTAACAATATGAAAAATCTTGTAAACATAAATTATCTTAGAATTACTAGTAGAATTTTTTAGTGTTTTAGTTATTTTTGTAAGGGCAGTATTAAATGGGGCTTTAAATTTTGGGGCCCTATAACTCGGGAAGTATCCGTGCGATTAAATTTAAATTGGGAACGTATTTAAATGGGGTACCAATTAATATATGTAGCAAATTTGGATTAAATCGCTTCGGTACCTTCAAAGTAGTAAAGGATCCAAGTTATATATATTTTGTTAAGGAAATACTTTGCTCCGAAAATGCTACAGACACACGACCGAATGCTTTAGCTTATGTACTTCGTTCGGCAAGCTATAAACTTCTTATTAAGGCTTTTCTCATAAAATTGCTAATGCTAGAAATATCTTTAATTGTAATTAGAAAATATTTACGTAAAACATAACACAAGTAAACTAGATTTACAAATCTTAAATTCAAATTCATATATTTATATATTCAACGGTAGAGCGTTCTACACAAACACATACATTTATGAACCCTTAAATTGGCAATTATTAATTAAATTTCGAGTTTTTTGTGACTATAATACTTTTATAAGAAACTAATAAACTTCAAAAATTAAAAATCTGAATATATATTATTATTAAATGTATTTAATATGGCCCTATAAGTGCATGTGGTTTAAATTTGTTGAATACACCCCTGAATAATGGCATATATTACATATTTATTGCATTATATTTACAATTTATTGAATTTCTAAAACTTTAATAAATATTTGAAATATTAGTCGTTTTAAATCAGAAACTTCGGTTACTCGTAAGTATTCAAATACTTGATTCAAAGTTTTCTACTATATTTCAATAATTTTCCAACTTAATTTTCTTCAATAAATTACTATATTACGTGAGTACTTCAACTAAATTTAAAGATTTATTTAAAATACGTATTATATATTACACTCGATTTTCTTGTACATTTAATAAAAGAATATTGATATGTTTATATTATTTTAAATAAACATAATTTTTTTTTATGAATATATAACATAAAAATAAAGCGTTCCGGATACATACATCTGCGTGTTATGTAATGATATACAGAATATACAAACTACAACTACAAATAAACATAATAAAATATTCTTTATTCCCTTAAACAAATTTATTAAACCACGTCAAGTGATTTGAGAAGTTTTTAACAAACATAAAAAGATCTTTTAATTTTATTTATTTTTATCTTGTACTACAACCAATGTTGTTGAAATACGATCTACTTAGTTGTGGTAATTAATAAAATTAAAAATCCATTGTTCCAACCTCTGAATCGAGGCATACGGGCATATACAACTACGTACAAGCCTTTTGTTTCAAAAACAACCCTCTGGAAATTAATATTAAGCATTTAAACCCCCTCATATAACTCAAAACATCAAAACATTATTCCTCAAATTTAAAATCGAACTAGCAACGCCATCTAGAAACTAAAAGCAAAAGTTTAGCTTAAACGGTAAAATAGAAGGTGGTGAATCGATAGAATTCATTTGAGGTTCTGAACTAAAATAATTACTAATTCTCGGATGGTTTTAATTCTTTATTATTTATAGATACTTTAGGTGCTTTATTTTAGTTTACACATTATAGTTTAAGCGTTTATCTTTTATTTCGGTAATTAACGACTTCATTAAATTAGCAACAATTCTGTAAATGTAGTATTAATAATTAGAATAAAAAAAAATTGTTTTAAATGTATTAAGTTGATTGTATAATCACTTAAAATCGCGTGTTTTTTTTTTTTTTACTGTCTATTTTTAACTAATAAAATAGTATCTATTACGAATCATAGCAAATCTAGGGACAATAGTTTATTGTCTGAAAGTTTTCTTTTGTAAGTAAAAGAAATATAAAAAACTACAAAACCAAAATACTTCAATTGTTAAATATATATCCTGTTTCAACAATGATTCAACCAATATCACTTGTCTCTGTTGTACTATTTGTGATCTTCTTTTATTTATTTGAACCATTCTCTCTTTTATTCAGTTGTGTTTTGTGTTTGAAGAGTCTATTCTTGTCATTTCGAAAACAGCCATAGGCTGTTTAGATTGTTAGATGCTTCAAACGTTATTTTGTGGTGTGTGTACACTTTTTTCGGTCTAGATTGCAGGCCCGTATTTTCCCATTGGCCTAAATTTCCTAATTTATATTTTGAAAGTTAAATAAATTAAGAGTGTCCTGCACTGTACTTTTTATTTGTTTATTATAGCCGTTGTCAATTGACAAATATTATCAATTTTGGTTTCCCTGTCAAAATCGTAATAATATAACAATAAATAAGTACTTTTAAGATTTTCCGTAGCAGTTTTCTCATAACTGGTACATTTTCTAAAGAAACTTTTCAAACAAAAGTTGTGCGAAATATTCATATCTTTCATTATAATTATAAGTATTTTTGCCATAAGTGCAGCCGTTCTAGTGATATTGGAGATAGAATAAAAAAAGCATAGAGTAAACTTTGGGGGAAATTCTATGATTTTTCGTAGTGGTTTTCTCGTAACTGGTACATTTTTTAAAGAAACTTTTCAAACAAAAGTGGTGCGAAATATTAATATCTTTCATTATGAACATAACTATTTTTGCCATAAGTACAGCCGTTCTAGTGATATTGGAGATAGAATAAAAAACGCAATGAGTAGCGGTTTTCTTGAAACTGGTACATTTTTTGAAAAAAAAATTCAAACAAAAGTTGTGCAAAATATGAATATCTTTTATTATGTATATAATTATTTTTGCCATAAGTGCAGCCGTTCTAGTGATATTGGAGCTAGAACAATTTGTTAAACATATTATGCATATATAAGATATTTAAGATTTTCCGTAGCAGTTATCTCGTAACTGGTACAGTTTTTAAAGAAACTTTTCAAACAAAAGTTGTACAAAATATTAATATCTTTCTTTATTAATATAACTAATTTTGCCATAAGTGTAGCCGTTTTAGTGATATTGGAGATAAAATAAAAATTACAAAAGAATTTATTTTTTGACTAATTTCCCCTTGTTGTCTGTTCAAGTAGAAATACGAAATAAAATCTAATTTCTCGGTCGGTCAACTAAGGGCATTTAAGCCCTGCCACCACTTTAGTTGTAAGTGATATGTTTGCACGGCCCTTTGTGTCCGTGCAACACAGGCCGATCTAGGATTACGATCGTCACTATTGTTAAATGGTCAAAACTATCAGAATATGTTCGTAAAAACAAGCTCAGGAAGCATCAATGCCATCCGCAATAATGATATATTTAACTATAAAGACAAATTTTTGAAATAAGTTTTTTGATGGCCGAGAATTCAAATTGCTTTGTGAGATAAACTTAGTTTATATATCATGTAGACAAGCCTTTGATTAGAGACAAGAGGGAGGTTCTAGTACGGTTCTAGTACTTGTTCAGTCAGCAAGATCAGCATAGTATGAAGACACGGTACTTCAGCCTTTACGAAGCCTCCAACTAGCACAATACGCGAAGCACAAAAGAAAGATCTGTTTAAAGTATTTTGTAAACCAGACAAAGAATAAAAACGTACCCATACAATCTAAGAGCTAATTCATCTACTTTTATATTAAATCCTTCCATTCACCATCCTTTTATTAAACTAAATTCTATAGCGTAAGTGTTATAATTAGTTGATTCAACTGAGCCGAAACTATAACTTACTTTTGAATGCATTTCTTGTTGTATCTCCAATATCACTAGAACGGCTGCACTTATGGCAAAAATACTTATAATCTAAATGAAACTTATTAATATTTAGCATAACTATTGTTTGAAAAGTTTCTTCAAAAAGTGTACTAGTTACGAGAAAATTGCTACGGAAAATCATGTGAATATATTTATGTAAGGTGCATTTTTGCTTGTATCTCTAATATCACTAGAACGGCTGCACTTATTGCAAAAATACTTGTAATCATAATAAAAGATATTAGTATTTAGCACAACTTTTGTTTGAAATGTTTTAAAAAAAAATGTACCAGTTTCGAGATAATTGCTACGGAAAATCATGTGAATATATTTATAAGTGGCTTTTTTTGTTATAACCCCAATTATACTAAAATGACTGCACTTATGGCAAAAATAGTTAGGTACATAATAAAAGATATTTATATTTTGCACAACTTTTGTTTGAAAAATTTCTTTAAAAAATGTACCAGTTACGAGATAACCGCTATGGAAATTTTTATAATTAGTGTAAAATTTTAATTTAAAACCACCTTAGAGTGACATAATTACAAAACAGAATTAAACGTGCATCGTTTCTTTTTGTTTTGTAATTATATTTAACAATATACTGCTAGAAAATGATCCCGAAACTCCGCCTACTATAATTTTTTTTTTTTGCAACCAGCCGCCATCTTCTTTTTTGATCTACTAACGTAGTGTATAGGTAATAAATTCGTCTCGGCCAGCAAAACAATGTCACTTTTTCAACTAAATACTGCAGACAAAAGGAATGCATTTACATTAAGGCATAAATCTGTCTTGTACATAAATTAGTATGTATCATCGTGACGTATGTTTGACTGTTTAAAACAATAATACAAGAAACAAAACAAAAACTCACAAACGCATGTCGTAGCTTGATCCATCTTGCGATACTTTACGACCTCACTTTTGCAACACGGCATCAACCTTAGATTTATCAATAAACCGCTTGTGCATGTCTCATATTCGTGGCACTTGGCCGTGAACATAGTAAAATATTTAAGGAAAAACACAGAACTTTCATTTACGGTTTATTAGTAAATTCATTTTGTTTAGATGCAATAGAAAAATATACATTTTTAATATAACGAAATGTCTCATGTTTTCGTTCCATTATTTAAATGTACCATAACAAAATGTCAATTTCGTCCCTAAATGTAACGAATAATGGATTTTTATTAGCAAGACAAGAAAATTACTTCACATTTTTGGTTATTTTACGTTTAAAAGATGAGTCAATTTTCGGCATCGTAGATATTTAATGCACACATGAGAGTGTATGTATGTAGAGGCCGCCATTGCCGAATCTGTCATTGGTGGACTGTGATTGGTCAAAAAGGACACACGCACGAACACGCATCGCACTCACCCTTGTATAAGGGTTTATATACCCGTTCTCCCTTCAACCCACACGCAAAATCGACAATGTCTCTTTGTCATGCAAACAGTATTGTTCGAGAAGCGTTCATATATTATGTATTTGCTTTTGCTGCATAAATTCATTTATCATATTTTATTAATGTTCGAGAAATTTCGTTAAACCTCGAAAAATATATTTGTTTATGAATCGGCTTAAAGAAAGAGAGAAACAAGACGAATATAAAGAGATGAATCGAGAAGGCATGAAAAAATAAGATTGAATGAGTAAAAACAAATCTCAAAACAAAGAAAAAACATTCAGAAAACACAGAAAAGAAAGAGAGATGTACAGTGACGTATGAATGGTGAATATACAAAGAATGAACGAGAGATGAACCGAGAAAGCAAGAAAAGAAATCAGCATCATTCTTTACTTTCTTTTATGTTATTTAAAAAACGAAAACAAAAATAACTGACTACGAAATTTTAAAGGAAATATCAGTTTTGTGGCTACCATGGTATCTGTGTGTCTGTCTATCTCATCTCCCTGCTTGAATGTATGTCTGTCTGTTTATCTGTGTGTGTCTGTCTGATTGTCTGTCTATATATTTATATGTCAATAACAAAACTAGTAAATTATTACTGTCTGTCTGTCTGTTTGTCTGTGTGTGTGTGTGTGTGTGTGTGTGTTGTGTGTATCTGTCTGTCTGTGTTTGTATGTATGTATAGATAAGTATGTATGTTTGTATGTATGTATCGTATGTCTATCGGTTTATCTGTCAATAACAAAACTAGTAGTTGATTACTGTCTGTCTGTTTGTCTGTGTGTGTGTGTGTATTTGTCTGTCTGTGTTTGTATATATGTGTGTATCTGTATGTCTGTTTGTGTTTGTATGTATGTATGTATGTCTAATAGATAAGTATGTATGTTTGTATGTATGTATGGCTATCTGTTTATCTTTCAATAACAAAACTAGTAGATGATTACTGTTTGTCTGTCTGTTTGTCTATGTTTGTGTGTGTGTGTATATCTGTCTGTCTGTGATTGTATGTATGTATGTTTATAGATAAGTATGTATGTATGTCTATCGGTTTATCTGTCAATAACAAAACTAGTAGATGATTACTGTCTATCTATCTGTCTATGTTTGTATGTATGTCTATAGATAAGTATGTATGCTTGTATGTATGTATGTATGCTTGTATGTATCTATGTATATATGTATGTATGTATGTCTGTATGTAAATCTGTCTACCTGTCTATAGATAAGTATGTATGTATGTCTATCTGTTTATCTGTCAATAACAAAACTAGTAGATGATTACTGTCTGTCTGTTTGTCTGTGTTTGTATGTATGTCTATAGATAAGTTTGTATGTTTGTATGTATGTATGTATGCTTGTTTGTATCTATGTATATATGTATGTATGTCTGTATGTATGTATGGCTGTCTGCCTGTTTACAAAAATTACTAAAATGTCTGTAGATATGTATGATTGTATATCTGTTTGCCTATCTTTCTGTTAGTATGTCTGTCTGTCTGTTGTCCGTCTGTCTGTCTGTCTGAGTTTGCAAAAATAAGATTTAAAATGGATGCAATATGTGTATTTCTTGTTAGAAAATCTCGGTTTGATTAAAACAATTTCCCAACATAATAGACTTATTTTCGTACAAGAAAACGGTTAGAAAAGCAATGGAAAAAACGTTATTTCTATTTCGTTCAAGCGGAATGTTTATTTTTTCCGCTGGTTTCCATGTTCACTTCCATGATTATCGTTGTAGTAACAATGTGGAGCGACATTCTGTTTTATTTTCACGAGTGCAAACGTTTTTGTTCCCTAAGAAATTTCCGCAGGCCATTGTTTTCGGAAAAGACTGCAATTTTCTTTTTCCATTAGTGCTGCGCCACATATATAGACATCTGATTGTGGTATACGGTTGCAGTCGAGTTTTTTGCAATTAAACGTAATGCTTGCGGTTGCAATTCGACGCTAATGCACCTAAATGAGATATTAGTTGGATTGACAATAATGAGATGCGATGCGCACTTTCAACTTGTACAGTTATTCTTAAATACAATCGCAAAACTAGCCGATGGTTTCATGTTTAAATAAATATAAATTAAATGTTCTTTTACGGTTTATTCTGACAACGAATCAATTAGTAATTTAACTTGAAAATTGCAATTAATTAATCCACTTAGTATTATGACAAACTCAGTTTAAAAAAGCTCGAATACAACTTACAATTTTGGCAAAATCGTCAATTTCCACTGGTAATATGTCTGATATAATCTCAGTTTAAAACTTGAAAATTACGCGTGGAGATTTCACGTTGCGATTTTAATCTGAAGGGCAAATAGCCCATTCTCTGTAGGCCATGTTATCCCATTGGCAAACGGCAAATGACAGCTATCAAATATGCATACAGCGATCTCATCTTTCGACGTAAAGGCAAAGTCGTACACCAAATAAAATGTGAATTTACAATAGCGAATTTTTTTCTCGTAACTGGTACATTTATTAAAGAAACTTTTCAAACAAAAGTTGTGCAAAATATGAATATCTTTCATTATGAACATAACTATTTTTGCCATAAGTGCAGCCGTTTTAATGATATTCGAGATAGAACAATTATGCATATATAAGATATTAAAAGATTTTCCGTAGCAGTTTTCTCGTAACTGGTACATTTTTTAAGGAAACTTTTCAAACAAAAGTTGAACAAAATATGAATATCTTTCATTTTTAACATAACTATTTTTGCCATTAGTGCAGCCGTTCTAGTGTTATTCCAGATAGAACAATTTGTTAAACATCTTATGCATATATGTTATTTAAGATTTTCCGTAGCAGTTTTCTCGTAACTGGTACATTTTTTAAAGGAACTTTTCAAACAAAAGTTGTGCAAAATATTAATGTCTTTCATTATGTACACGACTATTTTTACCATACGTGCAGCCGTTCTAGTGATATTCGAGATAAAACAATTGTTTCGACAGTTTTTGATTTATTGAGAACATTTTAAATTGGGAGATAAATATGTTTGTGTAGTTTACTCTTATATTGGGGCCTAGGTGCTTAAAGTAGCCTAACACAGACACACACACACTTTGAAATAATGTTTAATAAACAAAAGTCACCACTTTACTAGCCTCTAAACGTGATTTAAACGTAGTATAAACTCGGTTTAAGGCATCACGGAACTGTTATTAAAAATATTTGAATTTTGGGAATATATTTTTTTGTGGTTGTATTACATATCTCTTGGGGCCTAGATGCTTAGAGTAGCCTAACACAGACACACACACAGTTTGATATAATGTTTAATGGACATATGTCACCACTTCACTAGCCTCTAAACGTGGTTTAAACGTAGTATAAACTCGGTTTAAAGCAGAACAGAACAGCAAGTTCACTGAATATTATAAAATGTGTATTGAATGTAACAATATGGAATGTTTAAAGGAACTGAGGATCTCTAAGATATGATTATAAATGTATGGCAGTAGGAAGTACAAAATAATATAAAATGAAGTGAGGGGCACCCCACTCTTTCATCTTGTATTCGGCAAATAAATAATAACTATACAGATGTTGTGTTTTGAATGTAAGCCTATTGTATTTGCCAAAGAACAGATAACATAATATAGAGGCACTAGAATAGGCAGATGTTTTTGTATTATATAATACACACAATGCCAAATATGCCGCGGGTAATATTATCTATATATATATATCAAATACATCTAGTGTGTACATTTTGGGTATACATGAAATCTATGAATGGGAATACACAATTTTAGCTCGCCGGACGAACTACAAAATCGGTCGTGTGGTTGTAGCATTCTCGGATTGAAAAATTCACTAACGAAAAATGTTTGTCTCGTCGCCCTGAATCCAAATAAATATATATATATATATATACATATATAAGTGGATGTAAGTCGCTCGCTCGTAAGACCAAATTTGTGCCCTTTACTACTCTGAAGGTACCGGAGCGATTTACACCAAATTTGCTACACATATTATTTGGTATCCCATTTGAATCCGTGTGCAGTTTAAATCTAATCGTTTTTATACTTCCCGAGTTATAGGGCCTCAAAATTTGGAGCCCCCCTTAATACTACCTTTAGAAAAATAATTTAAACATCAAAATAATCTATAAAATCTTCTAAGATATTTTATATCTACAAGATTTCTTCATATTGGTAACCTAAAGGCCTTAAAAAATTATTAAAAATTATTATTTTGAATCTTAAAACTTACCCAATTTCTTTTTACATATTAACTGGTGTTCTATTGAAATATGCGTTGGAAACCCAAAATAAATCAGTTATTAATCTGATTTGAACTATTTCCCTAAAGAATTAATTAAATATAAGTAGAAATCCCTGAAGATCCCTTCCCAATTTCACTAGAATCCATACTACCAACTGTATATAATTAAAACCCCTAATTGCGTATTGCAAAAATCACTAGAAGCGGTATATGCAACCATTGCCGTAATGTACTTGGTTGGTTATTATGGGGAAAGCCCCCCCTAGCTCAGATAATAACAAAGGCACGGAAAAATGTCAAGCCAAAGTTACCCTTAAGTTCAGATGGCGTTAAGGGTGGTTTTTGCCTGGTCTGGGTAGATATATTGATGTAGAAGGGTGCTCGAGTGATACTGTGATATAGAAGGCACCCCTAGGGACCCCTAACTCATTGCATTAAGACGCCATTTTGTGTGTGACGTCATTTGGAATGGGGGAAGTATATGCGGGGTCTAATGAAAGTGTTTCGTGAGTTGTGAAAATCGTGTAATAATAACAATATTTATTTAAGATGAATCAGCATAATATTTATGATATTTTTGGTTGTTTGACTGTCCAAATTTCAACTTTCTATCATTTATGGTTTGGTCGGAAAAAATTGGCAATGTTTGATAAAAATTTCAATTAAAAAAATTTCGTGAAAAGTGAGCAACATTTTTTTTCTTTTCAAACAGAGTGAAAGTAAGTTTCTAGAGTAATTAAATATCGGGGAACTCAAATCTGTTAACGGCGGCGCGATACGATGTACCGTTTTCGAGTTATATGGAAATTTGCATTTTATCAACTTCAAAGCGCGCTAACAGCAATTTCTAACGGTTTCTCATAACTTTAATTAGCATTTTTGGAATCAGCGTAGTCAAATTAATCTAAATATATATCAAACTCAAAATTTTTTATGCGATTTTTTTGCCAAAAATTTCGTAAGGGGTACCCCTTGCCGTTTTTGCGAAAATCGACGATTTTCACTGCTTTTTCACGCGGTTTGCTGTGGAGGTCGTCATATTATCCCAATCAAGTTGAAAAAATTTGACAATATACACCAAATATAAGTTGTTTGACTGTCCAAACTTCAATTTTTTATCATTTATGGTTTGGTCGGAAAAAAATTCGCAAAGTTTGATAAAAATTTCAATTAAAAAAATTTCGTGAAAAGTGAGCAATTTTTTTTTTTCTTTTCAAACAGAGTGAAAGTAATTTTCTAGAGTAATTAAATATCGGGGAACTCAAATCTGTTAACGGCGGCGCGATACGATGAACCGTTTTCGAGTTATATGGAAATTTGCATTTTATCAACTTCAAAGCGCGCTAACAGCAAATTCTAACGGTTTTTCGACCATTTAATTAGCATTTTTGAAATCAGCGTAGTCAAATTAATATAAATATATGTTAAACTCAAAAATATTTATGTGATTTTTTTGCCGAAAATTTCGTAAGGGGTACCCCTTGCCGTTTTTGCGAAAATCGACGATTTTCACTGTTTTTTCACGCGGTTTGCTGTGGAGGTCGTCATATTATCCCAATCAAGTTGAAAAAATTTGACAATAGACACCAAATATAAGTTGTTTGACTGTCCAAATTTCAATTTTCTATCATTTATGGTTTGGTCGGAAAAAATTTGCAAAATTTGATAAAAATTTCAATTAAAAAAATTTCGTGAAAAGTGAGAATTTTTTTTTTCTTTTCAAACAGAGTGAAAGTAAGTTTATAGAGTAATTAAATATCGGGGAACTCAAATCTGTTAACGGCGGCGCGATACGATGAACCGTTTTCGAGTTATATGGAAATTTGCATTTTATCAACTTCAAAGCGCGCTAACAGCAAATTCTAACGGTTTTTCGACCATTTAATTAGCATTTTTGAAATCAGCGTAGTCAAATTAATCTAAATATATGTCAAACTCAAAAATATTTATGTGATTTTTTTGCCGAAAATTTCGTAAGGGATACCCCTTGCCGTTTTTGCGAAAATCGACGATTTTCACTGTTTTTTCACGCGGTTTGCTGTGGAGGTCGTCATATTATCCCAATCAAGTTGAAAAAATTTGACAATATACACCAAATATAAGTTGTTTGACTGTCCAAATTTCAGTTTTCTATCATTTATGGTTTGGTCGGAAAAAATTCGCAAAATTTAATAAAAATTTCAATTAAAAAAATGTCGTGAAAAGTGAGCAAAATTTTTTTTCTTTTCAAACAGAGTGAAAGTAAGTTTCTAGAGTAATTAAGTAATTAAGTATCGGGGAACTCAAATTTGTTAACGGCGGCGCGATACGATGCACCGTTTTCGAGTTATATGGAAATTTGCATTTTATCAACTTCAAAGCGCGCTAACAGCAAATTCTAACGGTTTTTCGACCATTTAATTAGCATTTTTGGAATCAGCGTAGTCAAATTATATGTATAAATAATACGTAAATAAGAACAATTCAGATTTTCCGTAGCAGTTTTCTCGTAACTGGTACAATTTTTGAAGAAACTTTTCAAACAAAAGTTGTGTGAAATACTCATATCTTTAATTATGTCCATTACTATTTTTGCCATAAGAGCAGCCGTTTTAGTGATATTAGTGATAAAGAAAGTATGAATCGTATAAAATAAGATAACATATTCCGTAGTAGTTTTCTCGTAACTGGTACATTTTTTGAAGAAACTTTTTATACAAAAGTTGTGCGAAATATTCTTATCTTTAATTATGTTTATAAAAATAGTTTTTTTGCCATTAGTGCAATCGTCATTTCGGAAATAGTCACATTCGATTCTGGATAGTCAAAACGTGTATTTGAAATGTTGAATTGTTTATGATTACAATTACGTATTACTTCATAATAAAAATTAAATTTCATGGATTGTATATGTTTTAGTTCCGGATAGATAACTAGATAGATCGATATATTATGTATAAGATATGGGCACATATGGGTTAACCTAGTATCTTAATAATTACAAACAGAGAAAATTGTTAGAGAAATATTTAACTTAAAATGCAAAAACTCGTTCTGAAGTGATTATAAAATGATTTCTTTGAATTCTAATCGATTTAATATTGCGATTGATGATCGATATAGGAAGATTATCTTCTAATACCATTTCCTGTATAATATTATTACGATATTCAATATTGGCAAACACTAAATATGTTCGTAAATGTTTAAGTTCTTTAATGAACGACAATGGATCAAAATTGGCCGCCATGTTTGTATGTCAAAGTTCTAAAGACTTTTAGATGTTTTGAAATCATATAAATAGCTGTCACGATTTAGAATTAGGCTATCAATAGCTGTCATACATTTAATAATATAAATTAAAGCCTTTGATAGCTAATAATAAAGAGGTTTTGTGCTCTGCGTTCAATTGAGCAGAAAAACGACAAATTAGGGGGCCTTATTTAATAAACCGTTAGATCGTAGTTCAGAGAACGAAATAACAAAGTTAATCTAGAATTAACAAGCTTAGGTACAACACAGTTCTATGCGTCCAGCTCACCTGAATAATATATATGCGATGCAGCGGATTTTAATTATTATCGTCTTTTGGGTAACAATTTGAAAAAATGTTTTACAATTTATTACAATTTTAATCATTTTTTACGGCCTTTGAGTCAATAATATGAAGAAATCTTATAGATATAAAATATCTTAGAATATTTAGTAGAATTTTTGAGTGTTTTAATTATTTTTATAAGGGTAGTATTAAGGGGGGCTTTAAATTTTGGGGCCCTATAACTCGGGAAGTATACGGGCGATTAGATTTAAACTGCGTACAGATACAAATGGGGTGTTGAATAATATGTGTAGTAAATTTGGTTTAAATCGCTTCGGTACCTTCAGAGTAGTAGAGGCACAAATTTAGTCTTACGAGTGACGACAAACATCCAGTTTTATATATATTTTTGGATTCAAGGCGACGAGACAAACACTTTTTGTTAAGGAATTTTTTAAACCGAAATTATTACAGACACACAATTGAATGTTTTAGCTTATTTGGTACTTCGGCGAGCTAAATAATCCTAGTATTTTTGAATTGCTTCTTAAATTCAGATTCTAATAATACAGAATTTACAAAAGCAATTTTTATTTTGTTAATACCGTAACAAAAATAAACTACAATATGTTTTTTTTTTAAGAAAAAATTGTATATAAGTTTTCATTGTTCAATTAATAACTGTATATTTTACGGATTCAATTTTTAATGCTTCAATAGTTACGTCTATGTTAGTTATATCATATTTCCACCAAGCGTAAAATGTTACAAAATTGAATGCATTGTTAAGACTTTGTGTGAAATAAATGGTATTTACTGGTTATAAACATCTGCTGTGGCCTACACTCGTACGTATTTAATACCAAATAAAGTAAAACAGTTTTTTTTTTAATATTTATATGAATCTTTTTTGCTGGTATCTGTACATAAGCTTTTATGTAAAATGGAGCTGAGACTAATTCTGATATAGATTGGTCTTCTATGATGGACCAATCACAATTAAGCATTCCATTCACCCTCGATGCAAAGGACATGGATGTTGATTGACAATATATAACACAAAAGAGTTGTGCCATCCCTCTGTTAATACGCACTCATTGTTGAGTGATTCACTCAACATACATACATACACATATATATTTGATTCTTTGTACTCGTATTGGAAAAGGGGTAATTTTGTCATTGTCTTCCTGAAAGGGTATTGTTACATACAAAATAGTCAATCATGATTAATATCGATTTTTATCTTTCGTATAGAATATTAATTTTAAATATTTTAGTTCATAACTATAAGCCACAGTTATGACATTTATAAATCCCGTAAAGTACACAAGGTCGCATTTCGGCGGCGAGTGTACGTGCCGGGTACAGATCAGGGTGCCGGTGTGTCTATATACAGTATGGCACTGGTTGGCGGCAAGTCTGACACGCCGGGGGTTTGAGTTTGATACCCGCCACTGCCGCCCCAGCCGCCACTCTACACATCACAGCCCCCGGGCACCGGCCGTGGCCATAGCAACGGCGGGGATGTGAACCCTAGCACCTCCGAATCCTATATTCACAGTTCGGTCGCTTTCACTTGCTTCTGATACTTTAATATTGTTTATAACAATTGCAAATAACCGTTTGCTAGCTCTGAACTTCCATAATCAAGGTCCCTAATCGTTGAATATACTGGGATAAACCTTCATTGCCTGGTGTGACCTCCAGAGATGAAAATATGATCAAACATTGTAAGGGGGTATGATATTTTTGCAACTGTTAGAAATTAGAGGTTTAGATATTTTTATAATTGGAAATCATCCTTTATTAGTTTATGAAATTGATGCAAATACTGATTCATTCCTTCATATCTTAATCTTATCACCAGAGATCCAGATATGATCAATCATATCAAGGGGGTATGATATTTTTGCAACTGGTAGAAATTAGATGTTTAGATATTTTTATAATTGGAAATCATCCTTTATTAGTTTATGAAATTGATGTAAATAGTGATTCATTTCATCATATCTTGGTTTCACCTCCAGAGATCCAGATATGATCAATCATATCAATAGGGTATGCCATTTTTCCAATGGTTAGAATGAGATGTTTAGATATTTTTATAATTGGAGATCTTTCCTCATTAGTTTCCAAAATGGATTTAAATACTGTTTTGACCCATTATCTTTTGGCCTTACGTTCAGAGGTCCAAATATGATGAACCATATACTAAGGGAGTCTGTTATTTTGGCAATTGTGGTAAAGAGACATTCAGATGTTTTTATTCTTGCTAATTTCTCTTCAACAGTTTCCGAAATTGATTTAAATACTGATTCAACTCTTCGTCATTTGGTTCAATCTTTATAGATCTGTAAATTGGTGAGCATTTCAAAGAGTATTTAATCTTCATAGATCTGTAAATTGGTAAACAAATCAAAGAGTATTTAGCGTTTTACACCAACGTAAATTTTCAGTGTTAATCTCCTTTCTGGTTTACTTTTGGCCTAAAAAACCCAGAATAGAATTTGATACAATCGTCCTAGAGATGATTTTACTTGTCTTTATTATTGAGGATGTGTTTCATTAAGGTGCCCTGACGTATTTTGTTACAAATGCACTTCTTACTTATATACGCCGTTGTTTAAAAATGCTGTTGTGGAGGCAAGTCCATATGACCGGAGTTCTCGTCCATTGGTGAGCACTCAGCACTCCGGAAAGCGCTAGAATTCAATTTAACCGGAGCTGACTTCGTATAGAGACGGGGACAGAATTGGCTCTCCAGGCCTGGGCTCGAACCCCGTACTGTGCGAGAGGATATATAATGCTTGACGAGATGACATGGGAGAATAAGCGCATGCAGGTGAGGATCGAAATGACGCATTTGTGGGTGGCTTAAATGCCCCCCTCACCCCCAACCGGTCGGGGAATAAGGGATATTGGATAGTTCGAGGAAATGCCTTTCAGATTTTTCATAAAGATTTTACTGGTATCTTCTCGATATTTGTCCCAGGGTAAATCAATCGCCATTTACTATTTTAGAATATTTCTGTTGACCAAAACTATTGCGGTTTTACTAACTGCGGTTTAAAAGTACTTTTAAGGCATCTCCAGTTACAGGATACTATAAATTGAAAAAGATGGCGGTATCGTGTATAGGCAGCCATTTGCAGTTCCAGTGCAGTCGGCTCCATTTGTTTATTCTGTTTGATATTAATACCTACCACCGTATTTCTATGCCGGCTCGTCGCACGGTTCGGGAACAAAGGTTCTACGAGGGGTGCGTGTGTGGGACTCGGTATTATAATATGCAAACGTTCGTGAACACTGTTTTCATTAGATGCTATCATTTCACTTATACTTGCCGACGATTTTATAAAGGCCCCTGATTCCATACTGTTCTTTTCCGAAGCGGCACTCTTTGAATCCTGCTTAATTAGGACCTGGATTTAATAGTTATTTAAAAATATATATATATATATATATATATATATATATATATTTATGTAGAACATGTGTATAAGGAAGATCTTCTCGATTATTGAAGAAATGATATAAAGTAATAACTAAAGTAATAGCAATTGTTGTTGATTGAATATGAATTGTTGCAATCATTTCAAAATACTTATTTGTCATAATTTTGTTCACTTCACAATCTAAATAGATGATGTGTGGCCTGCACTGTACTACGATGAACGAAAACACAGCTCACTCTATAATCTATATAAAAACTTTATTTAACCATAGATCTATTTTATAACAAACCAAAATACTGTCAGCCATCATGTCCTAAAATGGCGACCGTCAAAACGATCTAATTTACCCCCCCTGCTTAAGCTGTTTTTGAAAAAACCTGATTATTGAAGAAATGATATAAAGTAATAACTAAATTAATAGCAATTGTTGTTGATTGAATATGAATTGTTGCAATCATTTCAAAATACTTATTTGTCATAATTTTGTTCACTTCACAATCTAAATAGATGATGTGTGGCCTGCACTGTACTACGATGAACGAAAACACAGCTCACTCTATAATCTATGTAAAAACTTTATTTAACCATAGATCTATTTTATAACAAACCAAAATACTGTCAGCCACCATGTCCTAAAATGGCGACCGTCAAAACGTTCTAATTTACCCCCCCTGCTTAAGCTGTTTGTGAAAAAACCTGATTATTGAAGAAATGATATAAAGTAATAACTAAAGTAATAGTAATTGTTGTTGATTGAATATGCATTGTTGCAATCATGTCAAAATACTTATTTGTCATAATTTTGTTCACTTCTTTCACTTCACAATCTAGATAGATGATGTGTGGCCTGCACTGTACTACAATGAACGAAAACACAGCTCACTCTATAACCTATGTAAAAACTTTATTTAACCATAGATCTATTTTATAACAAACCAAAATACTGTCAGCCACCATGTCCTAAAATGGCGACCGTCAAAACGATCTAATTTACCCCCCCTGCTTAAGCTGTTTTTGAAAAAACCTGATTATTGAAGAAATGATATAAAGTAATAACTAAAGTAATAGCAATTGTTGTTGATTGAATATGCATTGTTGCAATCATGTCAAAATACTTATTTGTCATAATTTTGTTCACTTCTTTCACTTCACAATCTAGATAGATGATGTGTGGCCTGCACAGTACTACGATGAACAAAAACACAGCTCACTCTATAATCTATATAAAAACTTTATTTAACCATAGATCTATTTTATAACAAACCAAAATACTGTCAGCCACCATGTCCTAAAATGGCGACCGTCAAAACGATCTAATTTACCCCCCCTGCTTAAGCTGTTTTTGTTACCCTGAGTGTAGGAAATAGGGTGATTTCGATTAATTGTACATTTCCCCATACGTATAATGGACATTTTGCGAAGGGTTGCTATGATATTGATAGTTAAGGCTCGTCACAAAGCCCTTGTGAAGTTGAAATAGCCTCAAGGGATATACAACGAAAGCCTCTGGAGATAGAATAGATCGGCTTGATTATAACTGCTATTACTAATATGTCGAATACTCTTTAGAGAATACGCGATGGATACGATCGTCATTTTTTTGCTTTCTATTCATTTTTAAAACAATATTTGGGACAACTAGCATTAATATAATATTGCTTTATATTTAAATGCATGTTCTGTATACCATATGGGCACATGGTGCCCACGGGTGACCCTAGTATATATAATATAGCTTTATATGGTTTTAAATGCATTCTAGATTATCGTGATTTTTTTTTTTTTTTTTTAGTAGAAAATGTTATAGAGGTTATTGTTATTGTTGTATGATCTATGAATATGGGTGAAATAGTGTAAAAATGTGGGATTTAGTGTGATTTTGTGTAGATGTCGAAGAGGACGTATAATTCCGCTGTTACAATTGCGTTCAGTACGATGTGATATGTTTTCGTTCAATACGGTTGCCAGGGCGACGTGGTTTTCGAGGGCCTGGGGGTAACTCCACACCACGGTGTTGCCATGGCAACCTGGTTGCGTACCACTCAGGTGTGATGGCTTCCAATAAACACACCACACGGCACTCGTCGCAGAGAGGGGCCTTCCGAAACAGACCGTATGACAAATCTGCCGTGGGGAGGAGTTGACAATATATATTGTGTGTAGTACGTCTACTTTTGGGGTGCCTTATATATATATATATATATATATATATATATATATATATATATATATATATATATATATATATATATATATATATATGCTATAGTGATTAAATGAATATTCGGGATTTATCCGGTTCGAAGGACCAAACTATACACTTATATATATATACTCGTACTTCGCGAATAGTTTTTAATACCTTTTTATGCAAAAAAGATACTAATAATAATAATACGCGCAAGTTCTTCCAGCTCAAACGACAAATATGTTAAATACGCATTATATATAGTATATATATATATATATATATATATATATATATATATATATATATATATATATATATATATATATATATATATATTATATAATATATAATTAAGTTCTTGCTTCCTTATATGAAAGTTTTTTGTATTTATCCAGCAGGATATTAAAACCTGTGCCATTTTACATGTGTACTTCAATTTATATGTAATATGAGCATTTTTAGCTCGCTGTACGAAGTACCGAAGAAGCTATAGCAATTTGCCGTGTGTCTGTAGCATTCTCGTATCAAAAAATGTCTTTAACCATACAATATCGACAATATAGCATATTTTTAGCTCACCGTACGAAGTAAAGAAGAAGCTAAAGCAATTGGTTGTGTGTCTGTAGCATTCTCGGATCAAAAAATGTCCGTAACCATACAATATCTACAATATGGCATATTTTTAGCTCGCCGTAAGAAGTACAGAAGAAGCTAAAGCAATTGGTCGTGTGTCTGTAGCATTCTCGGGTCAAAAAATGTCCGTAACCATACAATATCTACAATATAGCATATTTTTAGTTCGCCGTAAGAAGTACAGAAGAAGCTAAAGCAATCGGCCGTAAAAAATTATTAAATATTATAATTTGGAATTTTTTATAGAAAAACGTATAAAAGGGTATAACTGTATATAGAATACTGAATTCGTAATTAAAACCTAGAAAATTGAATCTGGTTGTTTCGGATGACATAAAACCATGTAAGAAGTTACGGTGGAATAATCAAAAGCTCTAAATTACGGTGTTACAGTTCGCCATATCGTTGAAATGGCGCCAAATCAAAGAAACACAGCCACCCTTTCACGTGCGCAACTCTAAACTGATTCCGAATAATAAATTGCATATTTCACGAATGCAAACTCCCCTACTCTGACGCTGACAAACCCTATAACCGAATACAGGGCTGGACTCAGCTATCCGTCCACCGGTCGTTCCGTTATTGAGAAAAGTGTGTGTATGTAAACACTGAGCCAAAACGGAGATAAAATAACTTTAAACCGGAATTATAGGATTACTCGGGCTATTTTTTATGTAACTCGTTAACAACACGAATTAGAGAAATGTAGTAATAATAAAACTTGAAGATAATAAAATTTCTAACAACTTTTGTTTGAAAAGTTTTTTTGAAAAATGTACTCTCTACTGAGAAAACGTCTTTGAAAATAGATAAGATAACTTAAAACTAAAAACCGGCATTATAGGTTTACTCGGGCTATTTTTTATGTAACTCGTTAACAACACGAATTAGAGAAATGTAGTAATAATAAAAGTTGAAGATAATAAAATTTCTAGCAACTTTTGTTTGAAAAGTTTTTTTGAAAAATGTACTCTCTACTGAGAAAACGTCTTTGAAAATAGATAAGATAACTTAAAACTAAAAACCGGCATTATAGGTTTACTCGGGCTTTTTTTATGTAACTCGTTAACAACACAAATTAGAGAAATGTGATAATAATAAAAGTTGAAGATAATAAAATTTCTAGCAACTTTTATTTGAAAAGTTTTTTTGAAAAATGTACTATTTACTGAGAAAACGTTTTGAAAATTGATAAGATAACTTAAAACTAAAAACCGGCATTATAGGTTTACTCGGGCTATTTTTTGTGTAACTCGTTAACAACACGAATTAGAGAAATGTAATAATAATAAAAGTTGAAGATAATAAAATTTCCAGCAACTTTTACATGAAAAGTTTTTTTGAAAAATGTACTATTTACTGAGAAATCGTTTTTGAAAATAGCTATTTTATATTTACGTTTCCCCAGGTGCATTTAAAACAAAATGTAGTATTATTATAGAGATAGTAAAAGGACTAGAGAGTCGAGTGTAGGCCACTCCATTTCTTTGTATTCTAATCATAAATGTTCCCTAAATCTATTCAAAATAATTTTTGTGTTTGTGCACATATAGTGAGTATTACGTAATTTTAATCGGGGTTTAACAAATTAGAGAACTCCACCATTTTGTGCAGTAATTTCCGCCGAGAAACAATTACTATTACCTCCCTGTTACTGTTTATGTACCCCCGACTTTATAACGACATAAAGTAGTAAAAGGTGGTGCAAAATAACGAAATAATGTGTCTCTGTGTGCCCTAATTAAGACTACAACTCTTTTTGTATCTAAAAGTTTTCAAAACATCCTTTTATCAACGCGTGCATTTTTTTCAAAAGTTTCATTAAAAACTCCGGCTTTGTTTAGCAAAAAAACATATAACTCATTATAAATTTTGTAAAACAAGCAAAAGAACGCATATAGTATATAAAACAGTACTGGTAGCGGCATCTAACGGCGACTGCTTGGGCTACGGTAGGTAATTCTACACTTGTATCCCTGCGCGAAAAGACGCCGACGCCGTTACATTGTTTGAAGTTATTTATGCACAAATATTAGTTTATTTAGCAGTTTTTAGTGTTTGTTCTATGCTGTATCCATCAACTAAAACTGTTAAGCAGTTTAAGTTAAGTATCAAATCTATATACTTGTATTAAACAGTAAACATTTGAACGTCTATATGGTTATACTTATACATCTAATAACAATTAACCCGTTGATATTTTAAACGGTTATTATCGTATTTTAAATATGTTTTACTATAAATTAAATCATTTTCAAGTAGATATGCTTAATTGCTATAACTTTAATTAATATTTGGCGCGAATCCATTAACCATAGTTTTAGGAAGGCGGGAATTATTAAGATATGATTTTATTATTGATTGTTTTATTATTTATATTTTAAAAATAACAACGAAAAACTTAACATAATCCTAAGTTGTGATATATTTGAGTATTGAGGCACTCGTTAAAGTTATTTCTATATTGGAACATAAAAATATGTGCATGCATTTATGTATCATGTCTCGTTTACATCTCTGCTACATTTACATCTCTGATATAATTAATACGTATCCCCAGTGATGTAATAAAGACATGTAATAGTTTTGGTCCTTATCAAATTTACACTTATTAAACTGAATCACAAATAAGAGGTAAATTTTGGTGAAAAAAACCTCTACACAATTTGTGAAGAATATCATATTTTTGGTGTATTATTTGAGTATTGCTATTAAATGAAAATAGGATTCACTATTTTCCCCCAATTTCGCCCAATTACAATTAGGAGAAATTAGGGTATCCCCAAAAAATATGCTGTCCAATTCAATGTCTCATTACTAAGACACATGGCAGTATATATATATGTTATAAACTAATCAAAACACAAATTAAATAATTTGGGGGGATAACAAAAAAACGAAGAGTTATTTTGCAAGAATCCCAATACTCTTCTTCAAATTCGACCCATCGGGCAACGTGACCGCCCATTTCCGCAAACCAGTTAAAAACACTGAACTCATCACCAAAATCGCCCCCCCAATCGAATACCTATTCGGCACTTCATCAAAGAAAAGTACTTGCCAAATAAACGCAAAAACAATATCACTACTACGTGCAATAGCAACCGGTCCAGCCTGCTCCAACTGAAGCGCCAACGTCAACAAAATCTGCCCACTAAAACTAAACAAAGCCAACGCCACAATAAGAATCCTATCCGTGCCACACCGCGGCAAACATAATGCTCCGATGAGCCAAGTTATTGCCAAACATTGGCAAAGCGCAATTGTCCCAAAATTAGTCATAATAACCGAGAAATGAATACCCTTTAATGCTCGTAATAAAACATAGGCGTTAGCCCCAAAAAGAGTAGCAGAGAACGCTGCGACTGCGCCCCAAATATCCGAACTTTTCGCATCGTCCCCTAGAGCGGTAATAGTAGTGCCAAAGATGGCGGGTGGACGCGTAATTAGAACGACTCCTATTAGAGTTAAGAGAACGGAGACGATATTGAATAGACCGCACGGTTCCCGTAGGAACATTCGGGCGAAGATTGCGGTGAAAACTGGGACTGAAAATACGATTACGGAAGCGTCGGCTAGGGGCATATGGCGGAAGGCGTAGAAGCTTAGCATAAGGGCAGCGGTGCCGGTGAGCGATCTTAATAGTAACATGATGCGACGTCCTTGCGGGAAGAAGTTCTCTTGTTTGTATAAGACGATTGGGATGGCGGGGAGTAGTACTCCGACGTATCGGTATGCGGCTAGCGCCATTGGATCGACGTCGGTCATCCATTTAACAATCACAGAGCATAGAGAGAAAAATAGCGAGCTTAAAGTTGCTAGGATTAGACCCAGATACGGGCATTTGCAGCATTGTTGCTTTGGGGTATGAGTACCGATTTCTTGACATCCGTCGACTAGATGCTGCAATTCGACTAGTTCAGGCATTTTGGAAATCTAAAACAAACAAAAATATATATATGTACAAGCAACCGTTTATACAAATATGTATGGCGGTTAAGCCTACCTTATTGCCAGTAGGGCAAATAAGGAGAGTGGGAATAATAAAACTAAAGGAACTCTACTGAGCTTATAGAAGCTCAATGGAGCTTTAACCTTTACAACACGTGAGACAAAGGAAGTATGGATAATTTTTCGAAAAGATATGCCATTTACAATATACTTACTGTTTGAAAAACAAAAGTAAATATATTTTATGAAATATTCATTAGTGATTTCGGCAAATATACATCATCGAACTGTTTTGACAGTAGAGCAAATGCAGTGGAATGATCTTAAGCTGTTTTCATTCTAGTACCACAATAATAAATGCCTAGGCGAGACACACACACAAAATAGTTTTAAAACGTTTTATAATTAATTTTACTGCAATATATAATATAATACTTTTTGTTTAGGAATTTCTATTAGTTCATATTGATTTGTATAGATGGCAATTTGTATATAGTAATTCAAATTCATGTTTGCTATATAGCACAAATGTGCTCAAATGGCTCAAACTTGTCTAAGAGCCTCAAAGAGGCTTTGGAGTCATTTTTTAAATCTACTGTCAAATACAACAATCCCTTTCTTTTTTTTTTGTTTTTGGAATAAATTTCGACTATGTTAAATTAGCACGCATTGCCCAAAATTCCTAATTTTTTTTTATATCAATGTAAATATTTTAAAACTATAACAATGAGTCCAACATTAAATTTGGGGCAAAAGTCTTCCTAAAATTTTAAACGACAATGCGCATGCTATTAGAAATGTTGTGACATTTCTGTTATAAAATGGAATTATTTATATCACATATACGCAAACAATTATTTAATAATATCAAATTGGTTTTAATACAACAACGAACTTATGCTAGGTATGTATTTTCTTATACATCTTAAGTGAAATCACATCTAAACATATTATAGTTTAAAGGTAGGTTATATATGTTTTATTGCCCATTTTTACACGCATTTCCTTCCTAACCAATCTACTTCACTTTTCAGGTTGGCTGAAGTTGGCAAATTGGAATCGCCAAAAATAACTGGCAAATATGACACGGGACAGCTAATTTTGCACAGGGTCTTTGGGTATCGTGGGGTAGTCTTATTTCCATGGCTAGCTAGGGTTTATGATAGGGATATGCCACATCTTCGAGAAGGCGACGAGGAACCTACCCCAGGGGTTGGAAAAGAAGTCAAAGGGCGCACCCATTCCTTTTACCAAGTTTTGATTGATCAACGAGATTGTCCGTACATTGTAAGTTATAAGGAATTAGGATACGCGGCATCTTCATAACAAATTTCCTTAGAGGGCTCAAACTGAGGCTGTTACTTTCCTTGGAAACCAGGAATCCAGTCGAAGCTTATACGCTATCCCTGGTTTAGATTACGTAGCCCATGAGGACATAATACCATACTCCTCCTCTGAAAAGACTCCGGTGCAACATGAATTATTTGATAAGTTCCTAGGGCACAGCCCTGATAAAGGTTAAAAATTACAAAAGAGGAGGTGCATAATACAATAATTAAAAAAAAAATTTTAGACCCTCCGTTTGTTGCTCAAGAAACACTAAGAGCATGGCAAAATAAGAACCATCCATGGCTAGAGTTGTCAGATGTTCATAAAGAGACTACAGAGAATATTCGTATAACGGTTATACCGTTCTATATGGGTTGTAGGGAATCTCAAACAAATTCGGTTTATTGGGTATGATTAAGGGATACTTGTATTAATAAAGATACTAAATGATATATTTTAGTGGAGGTATTGTATAAGGTTGGAAAATATGGGAGCGCTTGGGGTCCAGTTAAGGGAAAGACATTGGAGAATTTTCTCATTGTCTGGAACACTGGAGACTGTTAGAGGTCGAGGTGTTGTTGGCCAAGAGCCTGTTTTAAATCGAACCTTACCAGCGTTTCAGTACAGCAGCCATGTGAGCCTACAAGCCCCTAGTGGCCATATGTGGTACAAAATCGTGATTGTATTTTAGATGAAGAAATAATCATAAATAAATTTCTTATAGGGGAACTTTTAGAATGGAACGAGAGGATGGTTACACATTTGATTGTAGAATTCCACCATTTTCACTAGAAAGTAAACCGGATGGTGGATCTGCTAGTCCTCCGGAAAATGTGTAAAACAACGAATATTTAGTCACCTCCGAATATTACTCCTATGTTTTCAGACACTAGACTAAACCATTTTTGTATATACGTATTTCTGTAATTTTTAAGCTTTAAATACAAAAAAGAAATTGTATTAGTGTGGCATATCAATAAAACATTGTATATATATTGTGTAATAAATTATTGATACAAATAATTTTTTATTACACTGTCCACTGTCCGTGAAAGTCTTATAAGAACTTCATCACTACTAGTAAAGACATTAAGAAGAGTCTCTTAAATTGGAGCAGATTTGCTGATCGAGGGAATATATTTTCTGGACGATATCTGAAAACCCTTAAGAGCAAATCTTTAGATACTTTTTTTTCGAAGTGCATCTACGTCTTAGTGTTAGCGTATAAGAAATAATGCTCCCAGATAACAGACGAAGATTCTGCGTATCTACAAAAATACATAAAATTATCCGTTGCACTTTCGTCGTAAACGACCATTTTGATGAGAGTATCGCAATTTTAAAGTTGGGAGGGAAGTTCGCTCTGAAATGGCAAATAGGAAACAGTATAAGCAAAATAATCGATAAATTTTATTAATAAACTCAGTTTGTACACTTTCATAATATTAAATGATTAAACTAAAAGAAATAATTTATACGTGTGATATACAAAAATATATAATTCAACGTGGATAGTTGAAACTGCCAAAGCCTAGACCAACGCCCCGCATAGTGTGCGTAGCCGTCCTAGCCACTTCATACTGTTGTTCCATTGAAGAAAACATCTCTTCTTGTTTCTTCAATATATCTTTACTACCATCCTTCGCTGCCGCAGCGCTAGCTTCATCTTTAATACCCATCAGCCGCTTGAATTTCGAGGCAACTTTGCCATCCTGGTCTTGGGCGAATGTGGTCTGTTGCCATATTGGTTTGGGCACTGCTGGAACAACAGTTTGTTCCTCAGGCCCTTTTTTCTGCCATAATAGCCGCCGTTTCTGGATTTGATCCGCGTACCTAGCGGGGTTCATCGCAGCAGGGTTATAATATTTGGGGAGTTCGATACCTGTTGAATTTTTGACTTTTTGTACTTGTTCGTCCATGGAGCGTTGCAGAAGCATTTGGGGCGTGATGTACTCGGCATCTGGTGTCTTTATTTCAATGCCTTTTGGGACCAAAATTTTGAGTTGTTTGGGGCGGCAAAACAAACATAATTGTACTATTGCACACAGCTAAACATGCTTGGTGGCTTGGACTCTATTAATGACATTATTATGAACATGCAAAGCTGGACAAAATCAATTCAACTTCAACAAGAAGTCAAACCAATTACAAGTTTGTTATAATTCAAAAGGAATTGAAGCCTTTTACAACAAATGACAATAAACAAAAAGAGGAAGCTTTGTGAACATGCAATATTTAAAAAATGAAAGTTACGAAGACATCCCAGAAAACTTGCATTCATTGCCCCCAAAGCTGAAGTAAATGTGTCCCTTACCTAATTTTTCAAGCTGCGCCATCTTATTGCTGGTCCTATCGAACCTCTTCCCAAATTTCGGACCACCTCTGTCCCTACTATTAGATCGTCGCCTGTACTCATTTCGCCTAGGTGATCGACTTCGTCTTCTATCCCGACTAGAAGATCGTCTCCGGTCATCACGGCTTCTCGATCGTTTCCTATCGCGCGATGAAGACCTTTTCGTGTCTTTAGACCTACGGTCATCTTTTGGATAAGACCTTTTATCATCTCGATCCTTTCGAGATCTGTCGTCGACAGGTCGTGCAGATTTCTCATCGTGCCTTAATAAGCTCCTTGGTCTGTCATCATCAGGTCGTGATGATTTGAATTTATCGTCTTCATACTTCGATGATCTGGGTCTTTCAGCATCGTTTCTAGATTGTTTGAATTTGTCGTCCTCGTATCTGGATTTTGATCCGTCTTCGTGATTCGGTGTTTTGAATTTCTCGTCGTATTTAGCAAACTTGGGTCTATCGTCTTCAGATCGTGAATATTTGGGTCTTTCTTCATCAGGTCTTGATAATTTCGGGCGTTCATCCTCATTTCTAGATACATATTTTGGTTTAAATCTATCGTCTTCAAATTTCGAAGTTTTGGGTCTTTGTTCTTCGTATTTAAATTTATCGTCTTCGTATTTTGTTTTGGGTCTTTCTTCATTAAATTTAGAAAAATTGTCATTTCTAGATGTTTTAAATTTGTCGTCTTCATATTTCGAGGTTTTTGGTCTTTCTTCATTATACTTAGAAATGGATCTTTCATCTTCATTCCTAGACGTTTTTCGATTTCGATCTTCTTGATCTTTTCGATAACGATTCTCCTCTTTTCTATGTGGGTCTTTATCTTCAGGTCTATCATTACGATACGGATGATGTCTAGAAGATTTCGAACGATCTTCTCTAGATTGAGATCTATTTTTGTTATTGCTTGACCGGTGGTCCGATTTTGATTGATTACGCGATTGGTGTTGGTGATGCTGATCGTCCTCTGAATTATTGTTATTTGATTCCTATGAACATAGCAGAAAAGATCAAGTTATGTTTCGATCAAGATCGAATATGTTGATATATCGTTAAAATTAGTTTTTTGATTCTAAGTTTTCTTTGAGCTTTGTGTTAGTCCTGTATTACCGACAAGAGTTGAGTCATAAAAAAGTGAACTTAACTCTTGTTGGCGGGGTACAGATATACATATTGGGCAATAATTTGTGTTTAAATTTAATTTTGTTTAAAATAAAAACATATTCCCAATCTCCCCCCATAGATAGAATCCCTGAGAGGTCGCTGGGACCCCCTTTCAGGGGATTCATATAATGTATATAGGTCGTAGGTCATATATGAAATAGTTTTTTTATTTTGCTGTAGGTTCTTACAAATTCTAATTGTTCCGTAATCAGTATCAAAGAAAATTTTCAGCCAATCTTTTCGTAGTAAATATAGATTAATTAGTTTTAAATACGGTTACCTTGCCATTGTGGAACACAACCAAAAAGCGGTAATTTGGTTGGAAAAACCGCGCATTTACTTACCACTAAGTGAGTAGATGTAGTTCGGATAATGACCAGTAGTTGGGTTCACCACAGCAAATTTCTTTGTACCAATATATCACAACAGATTTCGTTAATTATGATAGAAAAAGCAATTATGTTTTTAATTGTTTATTAATTCTTTATAATTTAACTCAAAATCTATGTATGGACACCGCCTCTTAATACGTCCCGGTAAACCACAATTTAGTGTGGATTTAGAGGGATATTAATAGAGGTGGTCTTATTATAATTTTGAAAAGATATTCTAGATTGACTTTGAAACATGTGTTTTATGTATTTTTTTGTTTTTTGTTTGTTTAGGGTTTTAAATGGTTTGAATCAAAAGTCATACCTCACTTAAATCCATTTGGACTTCGTCATAGTTTGCGTCTGCTTCGAGGGTTCGAGTTCGAGTCCCGGTACGGCGTGAGGGCTCCTGTTAAGTTACGCTGTGGTACTATACATTTATCAAATACCAAGGTTTATTAAGGTAAGTGAAATATTCATAGACTTTTGGGGGGTTTTTATAATTTTCGACATTATTGCAAATTGCAATATTCATACAATATACGGAAACAATTATACAAATGGTACTAGAAACACCGATAGGGGCCTTATACTCCTCAAGGAGCAATAGGCGCAGTGCCAAATTAACCACTAGGCCCTCTAAATTGGCCACTAACATTAAATTTAATAATACATTATACGAATGGCCCTTACAAATTATTTTGCATAGGGGCCCTAAATACTCTTAATTCGGCACTAGATAAACGACATAGATCAAATATGCCGTTATATTCGTTTTAAATCAAGGAATTATACCGGAAAATACAATCAGTTGTGTCGGTACGAAAAGCGGACATGAACCGAAAAAGAAAATCGGTTTATTTCGGTCATACATATATTGTAATACAAATGAAATCATTTAAATTACTCGGAGCGGCACCGAAAACCGTAAAATACTGTTATTTTACCGGAACCGAACCGGTATACATTTTTTTACGCTTCGAAGCCCTATTTTAAATTGTCACTGTACGCCGTATATATTGTAATTCAAATCATTTAAATTACTCGGAGCGGCACCGAAAACCGTAAAATACTGTTATTTTACCGGAACCGAACCGGTATACATTTTTTTAGTTGAATCGGAACGATAAATATCACGCTTCGAAGCCCTATTTTAAATTGGTCACTGTACGCCGTATATATTGTAATACAAATCATTTAAATTACTCGGAGCGGCACCGAAAACCGTAAAATACTGTTATTTTACCGGAACCGAACCGGTATACATTATTTTAGTTGCATCGGAACGAAAAATATTGGGCTTCGAAACCCTATCTTAAATTGTCACTGGACGCCGTATATATTGTAATACAAATCATTTAAATTACTCGGAGCGGCACCGAAAACCGTAAAATACTGTTATTTTACCGGAACCGAACCGGTATACATTATTTTAGTTGCATCGGAACGAAAAATATTTGGCTTCGAAACCCTATCTTAAATTGTCACTGGACGCCGTATATATTGTAATACAAATCATTTAAATTACTCGGAGCGGCACCGAAAACCCTAAAATACTGTTATTTTACCGGAACCGAACCGGTATACATTATTTTAGTTGAATCGGAACGAAAAACTTTGGGTTTCGAA
The DNA here is from genome assembly GCA_933228885.1 of Leistus spinibarbis. Taxonomy (NCBI): domain Eukaryota; kingdom Metazoa; phylum Arthropoda; class Insecta; order Coleoptera; family Carabidae; genus Leistus; species Leistus spinibarbis. The sequence continues at coordinate 1,395,713 of OW121811.1, read as the reverse complement.
ACCCTATTTTAAATTGGTCATTGTACGCCGTATATACAAATAAAATCATTTAAATTACTCGGAGCGGCACCGGAAACCGTAAAAAACCGTTATTTTACCGGAACCGAACCGGTATACTTTTTTTTAGTTGCATCAGAACGAAAAATATTACGTTTTGAAGCCCTATTTTAAATTGTCGCTGTACGCTACTGATATTAACACTAGCTTTAGAATTGAAACTATCAAGGATAAATAAATTAAAATAACAATTATTACTCTTTTTTTTTGTGCCCGTAGTCTAAACACATGATTCATCATTTAACGTTTATTTAAAACAAACAAATTAAAATAAAGATAATTTTTCGTTAGATCAATATTTGACGTAAACTTCAAGATCTATTATTATATAATGTTCAAATTTCGATAAAACTGAATAACTTAAGCATAATTATATAGAAATTACCGTTTTTCCACTGTTGTACTCTTCAAATTCGTCATCGCTGCCATAATTCGCAAGCGAGTCCATTTTTACTGTGTGTGTTTTGGATATTTGTTGAACCAATATGGCGGCTGGCGAAGCGTACGAAAACTCAATAGTCTATTAGGTTACCTAAAAACATTTATAGAGGGGGACACTTGCCAAGGTGTACTAACCGCGCGGGAAACATCACCTCGGCGGGAAATACGAATTATTCTAACCTCGAAATAGGTAATAGAATTATGAAATTTGTCATGTTCAACGCGTAATTCTTTAGTGTAACGGAAAATAATATAATTTCTTGGGAAATGCTGTCGTTTTTACTTTCTTTTACAGAGTAATAAGTAAGTATTCTGTCTGTCTGTGTGTGTGTGTGTGTCTGTGAACGCTCTAGGGCCAAAACTGTCGAACGAAAAATAATGAAACTTCAAACTTAAGACTTGTATATACCCTAGATGTGCACCTCCTATTTTTGAAAGGAATATTCAAATCGGTAGTGCATATTTTCTCTATACATTTTTTGTTCTATCTCCAATATCACTAGAACGGCTACACTTACGGCAAAAATAGTTAGGTTCATAATGAAAGATAATAATATTTCGCACAACTTTTGTCTGAAACGTTTCTTCATAAATTGTACCAGTTATGAGATAACTGCTACGAAAAAACTCAAATATCTTATTTACGTTGCCATAGTTATACCTACAATTGTGACAAATTTTATTATTTTTAAAACGAATCAACCATGAGTTAAATCATTTGTTTCTTGTTTATTGAAAACAAACAAGCATTACATTGACAGTTCTCTGTATCAGAGTTTTCTGCGGAGTTTAAGAGTGAATACGATAAGTACTTCAAATTCAGATCAATTATAAATTGGTTTCTTTGGGATATATATATATATATGTATATTAATATCTATCTATTGAAAACTAGGTAAAAGATAGTTGAGTGCAGGCCACTCCAGATATTTTTTTAACGTTTTGGCATTGATTATGCCTTTTTCACGCGTTTGAATCGTCAAAACGTTGGAAATGTCTTAATATAGGCGTAATTTCTAATTGAAAACATATTTTCAATTCTAGTAAAGTAATTATTTAAAAGGAGGAGTTATATAAAAATTACAATTACAAATATTTCGTTTTATTTCACGGCAAATTTAGTACAAAAGCATCAACATAACTAAGATAATATTCGATTTTCCTTGCATACATTTTCAATTTATCTTTCCCGATAATTTTATCTTCTGGTAGCTCTTTATCCAGGAATTTCCTCGAGAATTCATCCTGTTTTTTAACTGCTTTACCCTTTTTCGATTTCGTCAACATACAATGAATATCGGATAATAAAGATTTAATATAATAATTTTTATTCGTATCTTCTGGACCTTCTAATACATCTTCGACATCTTTGTATAGCCGATATTTTGATTCTGGATCAGTTTCTATCCAATCATTCTAAATATATAAGAGAATTATAGATTTGGGCTAATTTCTGGATATCCAGAACATACCATTAGCATTTGTTGCAATGTAGATTCAATTGCTAAAGAATACGATTCGAAATTCGCGTTAGATTGCAAATTCTTTGAAAGTATTGTTAATAAATAAATAAATTCGTTTGGAAAATCAGAATGGGCGTTATTAAAATATCTAACAGTGTTTGTATACGCTGCTATTACGTTTAATATATTATATTTTACACATTCCGATGGTTTAGTTTGCTAATAATAAAAAAAAATGTAATGGTTGTTTAAATAAATCAATTTAATAATATTACAGAAATTTGAGTAAACGGTTTAATATCTTTGATTATATCCGGACAATTTTTTTTATAATCCATGGTGTTTTCTTGCCCAATTTCCTGAACAAGTTGTTTAACGACCTTAAGGCACCACCATGGTACCCAAATGGGTACTAAAGTAGTAACGTCCCCCGTTTTAACTAAAGCTTCAAATTCTTGCTGCTCGTCTGATGTTAATAGCCCCCAAACTTCATTAACATTGTCTAAGTCTATGTTTTTTAAGCGTTCGCTAAGATCTAAATGTTCTTCGTCATCGGAATCTAAATCTTCGATGTTAATATCGTCCTGGTTTTGAAATTTGTGTAATATTTCCAACATTTTAGCTTTGGATTCGTCACCGGAAGGTGCATTTAATTCCGCCATTACCATTTCTTTGTAGAAATGTTCGGAACATTCTGAATGTTTTTCAGACTTGTAGCAGTCTAATGTGCAGTATAAGATTGTGCATTTGGGGCATGTGTATTTACCAAGTTGGTTTTCACAACTAAATGAAAATGGGGTTATTAAAACCAAAAGGGACCTTTCTTCCCTAATATTTATAATAATGTACACACTTACATTTTACAAATATTATTGTCGTTCATTTCCACTATTTTATTTAAACTCATTGTAAGCGAAACGCAGTCGTTTGACAATGCAGCAATTTTAAGCCCCCTTAATACAACTCTGATAAATTCAAACCGTTGTCAAAAATGAGCACTGAGGTCATTGAGCAATTTTACGGCGTATATTTATTATATTGTTTAAATCCGAAATTTGTTGGTCGTAACTATATCGGTTTTACTGTCGATCCTAATAGACGGATTAAGCAGCATAATAAGGGGAAGAAATTTGGAGGAGCCTGGAAAACTAGTAATAAAGGGCCTTGGTATATAAAGCTCTCCTAGTTTCAATTAGGGCAAGATTAATAATTAGATTTTTTTTTTTTAGGAAAATGGTTCTTATTGTTCATGGATTTCCTAATGATATTTCAGCGTTAAGGGTATTTTAATGGTTATAGGTTGTAGTAGGGTTATTTTTGATGGTTTCTGGTTTAGTTTGAGTGGGCGTGGCAACATCCACAGGTTTCGCGCAGGCTCAAACATGTCGGACGTAAGAAACCGCGGGAAAAATTATACGACTACCATTTGCGATTATTATCGGAAATGTTAAGGGTAGGACCATGGGATAGATTACCTTTAACTGTTAGATGGTTAGAAGATGAATTTGCCCAAGATTTCCCTACAGAAAGAATGCCCCCGGTGCATATCCCAATATGTTATGGTCCAGTAATAAGTAAAAAACTAAAAAAATCGGATGATTTAACACAGAAACCAGTGGATAATATTTGTTTTTTATGTTTTAATATAATAGAAATTGGGAAAGAATTGAAATGTTTAAATATTAATTGTAAAATAAAATCACATATTACGTGTTTGTCCAAAATATTTTTAAAAATAGGGGATTATGTCCCTATTGAGGGACCATGTCCGAAATGTAAGGAAGTTTATTTATGGGGTGAAATTGTACGTAAATTTAAAGGCTGTTATGGCACAGAAGAACCCTATAGTTCGGATTCTGATGAATAAAGATGCGATTTCATGAAAAAGACTTCCAAATAACCATATTAGCTGTATTTATGTGTAACACGTTATAATAGTAAAATAAAATTAGGCAAAGCGTTATCGGATCAAAAAAATTCCTTAACAAAAAGTGTTTGTCTCGTCGCCCTGAGTCCAAAAAAATGTATATAACTTATATACTTAGGCCCCAAAATTTGGAGCCTCATTTAATACTGCCCTTAGAAAAATAATAAAAACACCCAAAAATTCTACTAAAACATCTAAGATATTTTATATCTATAAGATTTTTTCATATTGTTAACCCAATGGCCATAAAAAATTATTAAATATATGCACAAAAATGGTAAATCTATAACATTATTTCAAATGATAAACTAAATGGCCCTAATAATTAAAAATCGCTGCTCGCATCGCATAAGGTGAGCTGGACGCATAGGTGCGTTGTATATATTTGAAAATGAGTTGAAAATCAGTAAAACCGGAATGGAACTTCCCGAGAAAATGCATTTCGAGTGAATCGGTTCACTATTTTTGAAATATCTCCTGGTCTATTAGTCGTAGAAAAATAAAAAAAATACCAAAATAATCGTAAATTAATAGACTATCGAACTGTATACATGAAAATGGCTTGCTTGTTATATTTGACAAATGAGTTGAAAATCAGTAAAATCGGAATGGAACTTCGCGAGAAAATGCATTTCGAGTGAATCGGTTCACTATTTTTGAAATATCTCCTGGTCTATTAGTCGTAGAAAAATAAAAAAATACCAAAATATTCGTAAATTAATAGACTATCGAACTGTATACATGAAAATGGCTTGCTTGTTATATTTGACAAATGAGTTGAAAATCAGTAAAACCGGAATGGAACTTCGCGAGAAAATGCATTTCGAGTGAATCGGTTCACTATTTTTGAAATATCTCCTGGTCTATTAGTCGTAGAAAAATAAAAAAAATACCAAAATATTCGTAAATTAATAGACTATCGAACTGTATACATGAAAATGGCTTGCTTGTTATATTTGACAAATGAGTTGAAAATCAGTAAAACCGGAATGGAACTTCGCGAGAAAATGCATTTCGAGTGAATCGGTTCACTATTTTTGAAATATCTCCTGTTCTATTAGTCGTAGAGAAATAAAAAAAATACTAAAATATTCGTAAATTAATAGACTATCGAACTGTATACATGAAAAATGTTGCATAACCTCGAAAAACCGAAATATACCTAAACAATCCACTACTAATTTCCCTCTAAGGTCTAAGACAGTCTAAGAGGTCTAAGATAACACATTACTCCCTCCCCTATTGTCTAAGACAGATTTCAACCAATCAGGTTTCAGTATGACTCAGTAGTCCGTGCGTGGCGGACGTGTTATAGACTAATCGTATAATAAACGTCAAGGTGCGTAATAACCTAACAATATGTGTTTTGAAATCGCTTTGTAATTCACCATGAATTTCGAAAGACCCGTATCACCAATTGTATTCCAAGCAATACAAAACGTAGACATAACCGAATTGGCGCAATGTTCCCAGTCAGACATTCGTCCAATACTGCCATGTCTCGTCCGGATGAGTTTAATATCACCGCTAGACACATCCAAACAATGCCTGAAACGCCGCCTGGAAATCCTAACACTAATCAGCGGCATTGAACTAGTAAACTCAATCGTCGCACTATTATCCATTGATTTCCATGCGTTAGAAGTCGATGTTAAAAAAGAGCAACAATTGCGCCAAAAAGTCGGCAACTCCCAAAATGACTCTGTACTTATCCATAACTTACAAAATGGACTCGCACTCGAATTCGAGCGAAGCGATTGCACACGCCGATTGCGATTAGTCTTAAGCGAACTATTATTTATACAATCACAGTTGCAAGAGCATAACGAGGATAATTTAGAATTTTTAGTCAAACAATCGGATTTATTTGATAACGCTGTATACATCGAAGAAATCTGTGATGTTATTTGTATTGCATTGTCTGAGTTGCCGACTTTGTTAAATATAAATATCATTATGGAGACTTTGTTGCATGTTAGTAATGGCTCCGCGATTATTTGCCGTGTTGTTGCCAATTTTCCTGATAGTTTTCATGAAGGTGAGTTTTTTCCCCGGAAATGTGGTTGCACATTTAATTGAATGGTATCCATTTTGAAAGTTTGCTCAACGTTGATATCGCATGGAGAGCGGCAAGAAGAAAATAATTGTGGGAGTAGAGTTAGGGTATCAGCGTTAACATCCTTATGTCGTATGAACCCAGCGCAGGCTTTAGCCGTAAGGAGCAAATGTGTTGAATATTGTCGAATGCCTGCATTGGCTATCGCCTTATCTTTGGATCACACTGGACGGACAGATGGAGCCGAATTACAAGGAGATATGGTCGCTTTCGTCTCAGGTTCGTTATTGGAGCTAAGTATATATAATGGAAATGGAAGATGGAAATATTCGGACGATAAGTCATTTATGGATAAGTCTTCGGTTCTGGCTTACAGCTAAAAATGTTAAGGAAACCTTGTCTGCAAAACGTACAAAAATTCATACTAATTAGACTACACGGGTTCGAATCCCAAAATCGGCATTGATTCGGACAATAACTTATTTATGGATGATAAGAATCTCAAGTCTTCGCAATGCTTTACCGGTTCTGGCTTATAGCTAAAAATGTTAAGGAATCAACCTTGTCTGAGACTAATATGGCAGAATCGCCAATCTTCTGCAAAACGTACAAAAATTAATACTAATTAGACTACACGGGTTCGAATCCCAAAATCGGCATTGATTCGGACAATAACTCATTTATGGATGATAAGAATCTCAAGTCTTCGCAATGCTTTACCGGCTCTGGCTCACAGTTAAAAATGTTAAGGAATCAACCTTGTCTGAGACTAATATGGCAGAATCGCCAAACTTCTGCAAAACGTACAAAAATTAATACTAATTAGACTACACGGGTTCGATACCCAAAATCGGAATAGATTCGGACAATAACTCATTTATGGATGATAAGAATCTCAAGTCTTCGCAATGCTTTACCGGTTCTGGCTTACAGCTATAAATGTTAAGGAATTAACCTTGTCTGAGAATTTCTGCAAAAAGAAATAGACATAAGCAGAATCGCCAAATAAATTAATACTAATTAGTCAAACGGGTTCGAATCCCAAAATCGGAAACGATTCGGACAATAAGTCATGTATGGATGATAAGAGTCTCAAGTCTTCGAAATGCTTTACCGGTTCTGGCTTACAGTTAAAAATGTTAAGTAATTAACCTTGTCTGAGAATATCTGTAAAAAGAAATAGACATAAGCAGAATCGCCAAATAAATTAATACTAATTAGTCAAACGGGTTCGAATCCCAAAATCGGAAACGATTCGGACAATAAGTCATGTATGGATGATAAGAGTCTCAAGTCTTCGAAATGCTTTACCGGTTCTGGCTTACAGCTAAAAATGTTAAGGAATTAACCTTGTCTGAGAATTTCTGTAAAAAGAAATAGACATAAGCAGAATCGCCAAACAAATTAATACTAATTAGTCAAACGGGTTCGAGTCTCAAAATCGGAAAAGATTAGGGTGTACTTCTAAATAGCTAACATACTAAATATTAAGAGTTGGAAAGATTCGGACGCTAAGTCATTTATGGATATGCTTTACCGGTTCTGGATTACAGCTAAAAATATTAAGGAATTAGCCTTGTTTGAGAATTTCTGTAATAATAAATAGAAATATATGGCAGTACCGCTAAACTTATGTATAACTAACAAAAATTAATACTAATTAGTCAACACGGGTTCGAGTCCTGATATCGGAAAAGACTACTACTACTAAATATTTAGAGTTAGAAAGGTTCGGGCGATAAATCATGGATGATAATGCTTTACGGGTTCTGGATTACAGCTAAAAATGTTAAGGAATTAGCCTTGTCTGAGAATATCTGTAATAAGAAATAGAAATATATGGCAGTAACGCTAAACTTATGCATAACGAACAAAAATTAATACTAATTAGTCAACAAGGGTTCGAGTCCCGATATCGGAAAAGACTACTACTACTAAATATTTAAAGTTAGAAAGGTTCGGGCTATAAATCATGGATGATAATGCTTTACGGGTTCTGGCTTAAAGCTAAAAATGTTAAGGAATTAGTCTTGTCTGAGAATTTCTGTAATAAGAAATAGAAATATTTGGCAGTCCCGCTAAACTTATGCATAACTTACAAGAATTAATACTAATTAGTCAACACGGGTTCGAGTCCTGAAATCGGAAAAGACTACTACTACTAAATATTTAGAGTTAGAAAGGTTCGGGCGATAAATCATGGATGATAATGCTTTACGGGTTCTGGCTTAAAGCTAAAAATGTTAAGGAATTAGCCTTGTCTGTAATAAGAAATAGAAATATATGGCAGTACCGCCCAATGTATGCATAACTAACAAAAATTAATACTAATGAGTCGAATAAGACCAAGAAAAAAATGGACTAACTTATGTGACTAAATTTCCCTTTCCAATACAGGCTTACTACTAGGAAATGACCAAGCCATACGTAGCTGGTTCGCCTTATTTATTCGTACCGGCCAAAAACGTAAAGGCGAATCTCAAGCTGCCTTACAACAACTAAGAGATGAACTACTACGTAGATTACAAAGTATTATTTTAGCCTCTTTAGACGGCCAACTACCAGATAGTTGTGTAGTACAGGCGTCAGCATTATTACGACTATATTGTGCCATGAGGGGTATAGCTGGCATCAAGTAAGTTACCAATCTAAAACATCTAACCAATAGAATCAACAAAATGTTTTGCCCAAGATTCCAGGATGACGAAGTCTCCCTAATAATCCAACTCGTAACATCCCATCCATCCCCTACCCCATCCGGTGTCCGCTTCGTATCCCTAGGTCTATGCATGCTAATCGCGTGCCCTTCTTTAATTTTTTGCCCTGAACACGAACGACGTGGTGTCGAATGGGTGCAGTGGTTAGTCCGTGAAGAAGCTTACTTTGAAAGCGCTAGCGGGGTCAGTGCTTCCTTCGGGGAAATGTTGCTCTTAATGGCTATCCATTTTCATAGCAACCAACTCAGTGCTATATGCGATTTGGTCTGTTCGACCCTTGGAATGAAAATCCCCATTAGACCTAATAACATGACTCGTATGAAAGCGATTTTTACTTTAGAAGTCTTTACTGAGCAAGTAGTTGCGGCCCATGCGGTTAAAGTACCGGTTACTGCTGATTTAAACGCGAATATCCCCGGGTTTTTACCGATACATTGTATTCACCAGTTGCTGAAGTCTAGAGCCTTCGCCAAGCATAATGTCACTATTAAGAATTGGATTTATCGCCAGATTTGTACGTCTAATTTGCCGTTACACCCTGTGCTTCCGCTTTTGATTGAAGTTTACGTTAATTCTATTTTGCTGCCAAATGCAAAAACGTCTGAGTTTAGTAATAAACCATTAACGGAAAATGAAATCCGTAGGGTTTTCCAAAGTTCTATATTTGGCCCTTATTTTAACTCTAAGCGCACTTTGTATAATCTACATTTCCATGATAGTCCAGATTGTGAAGATGCTGTAATTGCTGAGACTAGTTTGACACCCCAGTTACTACTTTTATATTATTTATTGTTGTACGAAGATGTTCGTCTTAATTCCGCCCAAACTTTAGTGGCAAGTGGCCGTAAGATCTTCACTTATAGTGCAGAATTCATGGGTGAACTGCCTATTAAATACCTGCTTCACCAAGCCCAGAAAGACCAACACCTGTATGCAGGTTTATTTGGCCCACTTTTAAAACTTCTTGCGACCCATTTCCCCCATTTAGCTTTAGTAGAAGACTGGCTAGACGACCTTTCAAGCATAAATGAACGATCCGGATCCCACATAACAGAATTAGAAATCATACAAGTCTTTGAAAACATCGAACAATCCCCTTACAAGACTTCAATGATCTTACAAACTTTCCTCAACAAAGAACCCATTGACATCTGGCCGTATGCTACCCTATTAACTTCATTCTCCCTTAAAACCTTAAGTCCAAATGTGCCACGGTACGTTCAGGAATTGTACCGGCAAGTGTGGCTTCGCCTGAACACAGTCCTTCCCCGACATTTGTGGGTCCTTTCAATACAATCCCTAGTTTCCAAGAATATCCCAGTCTTTGCACAAGACGTTTCTGCAGACCCGTTACAGATATTACGGTGTGACGAACGTGTTTTCCGGTGTGCGCCCATTTTGACTATTGTGCTAAGGGTGTTAAGGGCTAGTATGGCCGCTTCGCGGTCCCAGTTGGCCCAGCATTTGCAAGCACATCCACAATTGGATGCACAAGGCAGAGTTATGAATGAAGCTGAAAGGGAGGAGTTACGAATTGCCTTAGTTGCAGCTCAGGATAGTGCTGCAGTTCAAATATTATTGGAAGGTTTGTTCAGGGAACCCCTGATACCCCAGATACCCCAATACAATTATATTTCCCTTGAAATAGGTTGCTTGGAAACCCAGAATGATCTCTCGTACCCTGGCCAAAAATGGGCACTACGGGAAGTCAGGAGTCTTATTTGTTCTTACTTACATCAAGTCTTTATTGGTGATACTTCGTTAGTTAAGTTAATTCATTTCCAGGTATTTTGCCATTATTGTGATTCCCTTTGCCACATATTTATTAATTTGTATTCCAGGGTTACCCTAGTGAGTTGCTAGAGGTAACAGTACGTGGTATACCCTCAATGCATATATGCATTGATTTTATACCCGAGTTGCTGAGTCAACCTTGTATAAATAAACAGGTATTTGCGGTGCAGTTGCTATCGCATTTATCCGTGCAATACGCGTTGCCTAAATCGATGTCAGTTGCCCATTTGACGATTTGCACATTGGTTTCGTTATTAGGGGGTAAGAATAATTGGCAAATTTGCCAATTCCTTATTTTTAAAGATATTTGGATGAAATTTTGTATTTAGGGTTTTGCCTTTATAACAATTAATACTTATTTTAAACCTGCCCTTATTTATTGAGATATCGCAATGAAACTTGGTATATATGTTAACTAAGGGTCTCTTAGTACAAATATATAATTATTTATGGAATCAGCCCTTATTTAAGGGTCTCTATATCCAATGACATTTTGTAATGAATTGTATTTATTGAGATATCACAATGAAACTTAGCGTATATGTTAACTAAGGGTCTCTTAGTACAAATATATAATTATTTATGGAAGCAGCCCTTATTTAAGGGCCTCTTTATATCCCAAGACATGTTGTATTTATTGAGATATCGCAATGAAACTTGGTATATATGTTAACTAAGGGTCTCTTACTACAAATATATAATTATTTCTGGAAGCAGCCCTTATTTAAGGGCCTCTTATATTCAAAGACATTTTGTAATGAATTGTATTTATTGAGATATCACAATGAAACTTAGTATATATGTTAACTAAGGGTCTCTTAGTACAAATATACAATTATTTATGGAAGCAACCCTTATTTAAGGGCCTATTTGTGTTTATTGACATTTCGTAATGAAATTTGGTATACATGCTCACTATTGGTCTCTTATTACAAAAATAGCATAATTTATGAATTCAACCCTTATTTAAGGGTGGTTTTATATTTATTGAGATATCGCAATGAAACTTAGTATATATGTTAACTAATGGTCTCTTAGTATAAATATATATTAATTTATGAAATCATCCCTTATTTAAGGGCGTATTTGTATTTATTGACATATCGTAATGAAATTTGGTATACGTGCTCACTAAAGGTCTTTTATTACAAAAATAGCATAATTTATGGTGTCAGCCCTTATTTAAGGGAGGTTTTGTATTTATTGAGGTATCGTAACGAAACTTAGTATATATGTTTACTATAGGTCCCTTAGGGCAAATATATATTAATTTAGTAAATTGGCCCTTATTTAAGGGTGTTTTAGTTTTTATTAAGATATCTTAATGAAATTTGATTTTTGTGTTTATTGACTGTATCTAAGAACATATATTAGGATATTTTTGAATTAACCCTTACTTAAGGGTAGCTTATGTATTTATTATAAAAATGTGAATTGAAGGGAATTTTTAATTCAGTTATCGTTTACAGTTTTACATAGTGATGGTAGAAATAAATTATTTTTACCGATACTGCCGTGCCTAGTGAGAATATCAATTGCGTTTCCGACTTTAGTAGAGGAAATTACGTCACTTTTAATGCAATTATCTAGAATTTCGCTATCACAGGCGTCACTTGCGTCTCCAGTGGATGAACGGACTGGATATGGAGATGGTATATCGTATTGGAGCTCCAAAGAACTATGCGACTCGGCGCAAAAGACGTTTAGGGAGATTTTGAGCTCTGCTGTGCTCAAAGTGAATGTTTATTAATAAGTTTGAGAGATTTTGTAATTTAATAAAATTGATTTATGTATTATTAACCGCCTTTATTTAATTTCAACATTGTTACTTTTAAGTTTAGGATTAGAAAAATTAGTTTTAAGGCATTTAGGAAAGGGGTGATGGGCAATTTTGGGTGAAGCAACTATTGGGACTAATTTGGGCTAATATGTTTCTGTGTATTGTCCCTAACCTAAAATTAATATTTTGAACGATTTGAAACATCGATTCAATAATATATATATATATATATATATATATATATATATATATGTGCAGTTACGTATAGGATTAAATGCCCAACTCTTAAACATTGCCTGCAATATGGTGTATGGGCTCCTTTTAGCGCCAAATGTCAGATTTTAAACGTTTTTACTTTTACGTAGTAATAAATAAGTATTGTAATCATGAAAAATTACGAAATTTCAACGGATATACACGTTTTGACCTTCCCTGAATCAAAAATGGCAACTGTGAACGCTCTAGAGCGAAAATTGTCGAACGAAATATCTTATTTATGTTGCTATAGATACGATACGATGTTTAACAAATCGTATGAACTATGTTTGAAAATATTTTGACAAAGAAACAAAATAGAAATAATGTATAGGTCATTTTCCACCGGTTAACATAGATCGACTGAGTTATTACCGTGTTAAATATTGAAATATATTTTGAAAAACTACTTTTTTTTGAATATATTGATAAGGTGAATGAAATAATAAGCTAAATAGTACAATTTTCGGGTATAACTGTGGAGTATGGTAGATTGTTTAGGATATATATTTCTAATGGAAACTACGTAAGAGAAAGTCGAGTGCCGGCCACTCCTCATTTTTTGTTTTGCTATAAGTTGTGTTATTTTTGCGAGATAAATACATATTTAGTATTTTGAATATTAAATAATTAATTTTCAATGCTTATTTTATAGATAAAAATGTTTTTATTTTAACAATTGCGGTTTTATATGCGCCATTTTGAATTTCGCATCCGGACCCTAACTTCACATTTCACAAAATGTAAAATCTGACAGCTGGAAAAATTGGGTCACCACAATATGGTACGTAGATTCACATGGTTTCGTTAAAACCCAAATAATTTAAAGTCGACGTATTAAAACTTGAAAGTGTTAACTCTCCAGATTTTGACATTTATTTCGGAATTTATTCCATAGATTTTCGATAGTAAAATCAATTAAATGTGCAATGGCAAATCACGATCATAATTTCGAAAATTTCTAAATAATAAATGGGTTGATTTGCGATTCCAAAAAAAAAAAAAAATTATTTTGGAGACTATGGCTGATAAATTGGGCCTAGGCTCCGAGGTGCGACAGCTCAAGTTAGGGCAAAGTTTCACCACACCTCGCTCTACGTCGTTTCATACAATACGGTGTAAGTTGAAACATATTTACGTTATGCAGAAATGTTCATTAAGGATCTTTTTTTTACGAATAGATGATTTTAAACCAGCGAGCGTGGACATTAATAAAATGGCTAATGTAGACGTTGGAAATAATAACCAAGTGTCAGTTACCGTTCCACATTTGGGTAAGTTGCACTTAAGTATATAAATACAATTTATATTAAATACTCCGAATATTTAGCTTTGAATTACACGATTTAATACAGAAATGCAATAACCGCCGCGCCGTAGGCGTAAGATTCTCAACTTTCACCGTGAAATTGGGGTTCGATTCCTACCCTTGCGCTATTTACATAAATATATACATACAAACACATACATATATAAATTTAATTCAAAGAACAAACACTCCAAAAATGAAATAAGTAATTATTATTATACTTATATATATTAAAGGACATCGAAAAATATAAAAACAACCTTAGGTACAACGCACCTATGCGTCCAGCTAACCTTATGAGTAATGCTATGCGAGCAGCGATTTTTAATTATTATGGCCTTTTGGTTAACCATTTGGAAAAGATATAAAAAGTACAAATTTTAAAACTCAAAATTATAATATTTAACCATTTTTTACGGCCTTTGGGTTAATAATATGAAAAAATCTTGTAGATATAAAATATCTTAGAATTATTAGTAGAATTTTTGGGTGTTTAAATTATTTTTATAAGGGCAGTATTAAGGGGGGTTATACATTTTGAGGCTCTATAACTCGGAAAGTATATGGGCGATTAAATTTAAACTGTGAATAGATTCAAATGGGGTGCTAAATAATATGTGTAGCGAATTTGGTGTAAATCGCTCTGGTACCTTCAGAGGAGGGCACAAATTTGGTCTTACGAGCAACGATTCACCTCCAATTATATATTTTTGGATTTAGAACGACGAAACACTTTTTGTTTAGGAATTTTTTAATTCCAGAATGCTACAGACACACATTTAGCTTCTTTGGTACTTCGTACGGCGAGTTAAAAGCTATTACAAAAATGTTTTATCTATTTTGCATTGTAAATGGTCAAAATTTCATCAATAACTAAGTTAAACTATCGAAAAATTGATTTTTTTTATGGTCAAAATGGGTTAAATATAATATTAAATAAAATATGTTTGTGTTTATTCCAATATATATATTTTTTAAACTCGATTTTTTTGTACCAAGGCGTCAAAAATTGAGTTAAACTATCGAGAAATTGTTTTTTTATGGTCAAAATGGGTTAAATATAATATAAAAAATATTGTGCTCATTCCAAAAATTTCGAAAAACTCGCTAAAAATGGAGTTAAACTATCAAAAAATTATTTTTTATGGCCAGAATGGCTTAAATTAATATAAAAAAATCCAAACTCAATCTACGACTATAACAATAAATCCTTTTTAATTCAAGATGGAGCCGGCGTCCCGCACACCTTATTCAAAGGTTCCCAAAAACCTTACCAAAAAGAGTGCGTCCTAATCATCGACCGGGTAACCGGCGAAATAACTCTAGAAAAACTCTCCTCTAACATCCAAGTGAAAAAGACACGCGCCGAAACCTACAAACCCCCTCCAAACCCTCCAGGTCCACCATCGGGTAGCTCAACCTCGCATAACCGACCCCTAACCCCTGTTGACCAACCCCAAACCCCTATAACGCAACGTAGCTCATCGAAAACTCGGGTAACGAGTGGCTCCCGCCGAAATAACCAAACCATTGTTGGTCTTATACCCAAACATTCGCCCCTACACGCGTCCCCTAGCCATCACCCTAGCCCCTCACACGGCCCGCTCCCTAGGCACCTCGAAAGGCCTGAGCCTGTGGGCCAAAGCACTTTGGCAAGCCTGCCAATGATTGGGCTAGATGATATCGGGGATATACCCCACACCATTCCAATACCCCAAGTTGTGTTACCCAGCAGTTTAAATAATAATTCTAGTAGTAATAATAAGTCACCAATAATGCATCATTCAGAAGAAGAGGTAAGGATAATCAGAAGTGGGATAATTCTATATTATCTCAATTTTAACCGTGACTTGGTTGTTTTTAATAGCCAAACGGTGTGGGTTTGTTATCCGAATCTTCGTCGTCGTCGTCGAGTGACTCAGAGTCCGATTCTGAGAGCGACAATGAGGAGGTGCGTAATGGTAAGATTAGGGCAGCGACGAATGGGCGCAAATCGCCCCCAATTGCCCCTGTTGTTGTCCCACCTGCAGTCGCCACCCATTTACTCAATGAGGACTTGTGCCTGTCCGAAAGTGCAACAGATTCGGATTAAGTAACAAACCTGAATCTAAACCTGTGCCACCATTGATATGGTCATATGTATGTATTTTTTTAAGTTTCTTTAATTTTATTATTTTGTTTTATAATCATATAAATATATGTGTCTATAATTGATGATGAATCTCATATTTTATTATGTATCCTTCTTATCCTTAGCGTTTTGATTTTATTAATCCTTCTTTTTGATGGTTTTAACGGTTTTCTTGATCTATAGATCAAATTCTACTGATTTTTAACGCAAAAGTATATATTTATATTTTCTTGGATTTATATATTTACTAGGATTTATAAAGTATATATTTATTGGCATATTTATATTTTCTTGTATTTGTGTATTTACTAGGGTAATTTGTGGGCACCAGGTGCCCATATCACATATAGTCCATTCTTTACACTTAAACACTGCACTCAAATAAAAATATCACAAAAACTAAACGGGATATCAACAATCCAAGAACATGTGGTTAAACGCAACGTAATGCTGCCAACCAATGATCTATAAAATGAATAATAAAGATTTCTTTTGTTCTACATGTGATATAAAATTTGAATGATCTATATAGATCTTTATTACGAATCGGGATATAAATATATATATTGAAATATAGATCGTTTATTCTACATGCGATATAAAATTTGATTGATCTTTATTATGAATCGGGATATATATATATATATATATATATATTGAAATATAGATCTTTTATTCTACATGCGATATAAAATTTGAATGATCAATATAGATTTATATTATGAAACGGGATATATATATATATATATATATATATATATATATATATATATATATATATTTAAAATTTGATTGATCTTTATTATGAATCGGGATATATATATATATATATATATATATATATATATATATATATATATATATATATATATATATATATATATATATATATATATATATATATTAAAATATAGATCGTTTATTCTACATGCGATATAAAATTTGAATGATCTATATATCTTTATTATGAATCGGGATATATATATATATATATATTGAAATATAGATCGTTTATTCTACATGCGATATAAAATTTGATTGATCTTTATTATGAATCGGGATATATATATATATATATATATATATATTGAAATATAGATCTTTTATTCTACATGCGATATAAAATTTGAATGATCTATATAGATTTATATTATGAAACGGGATATATATATATATATATATTAAAATATATATATATATATTAAAATATAGATCGTTTATTCTACATGCGATATAAAATTTGAATGATCTATATAGATCTTTATTATGAATCGGGATATATATATTGAAATATAGATCGTTTATTCTACATGCAATATAAAATTTGAATGATCTTTATTAAGAATCGGGATATATATATATATATTGAAATATAGATCTTTTATTCTACATGCGATATAAAATTTGAATGATCTATATAGATCTTTATTATGAATCGGGATATATATATATATATATATATATATATATATATATATATATATATATATATATTGAAATATAGATCGTTTATTCTAAATGCAATATAAAATTTGAATGATATATATATATATATATATTGGAATATAGATCTTTTATTCTACATGCGATATAAAATTTGAATGATCTATATAGATCTTTATTATGAATCGGGATTTATATATATATTGAAATATAGATCTTTTGTTCCACAAGCGATACAAAATTCGAATGATCTATATAGATCTTTATTGTGAATCGGGTCATTAAATCAAAATACAACATAAAATAAAAAGTACATTTATTAAAAATTCACATGTTTACAAAACAAATTTTAACTAACATAATTGTTTTTTTTTTTCAATATATTTTCCGTTTTTTATCTTTCAAATATGAAATATACATATAATACACTGTACATTGAATTCGAATAATATCGATTTGATCAACTAGTTGATTAGTAAAATAATATTAGTTTTATAAATAAGATAAAATATAGTGTTTCGCTACAACTTCTATGGTAAGTTAGAATCTAGGTACAATATCCACCGTACTTCCCATTTCCTGGATAGAAAACTCCGAAGTTGTTCTTAAAATAACAAAAAAAAAAATTATTTACGAATTTACGCAACTTTTATCAAATTTTGCTAGCTGCTTTACCATATAATTTTACCCAAAATTAATAAGCAACAAAATAAATTACAAACAATATACAAAAGCAAGGATATAAAAAAACAATATTCTAGCTAAAAATTGGCGCTTAAACCTTTTAAAATAAGGGGAAAATAATAAAAATATAATAAATTTAGGTTAAGTGGTACAATTTGACAGTTATTTAGGCGGGAATTTTAAAAATGCAAGCTTCGTTTTATTGGTGCTTAATAAAGAGTGAAGATTACAATATGATTAAAAAGAGATAGATAATTGTATGGATGTCAAGTTTAATATGTTACGGTTTATTTAATACCCATAACCGGATGTGACGTCAAAATGCGTTATATACTTGCGTAGATTATTCACATAAGTAAAAATAATGTGTAATGAAAAATAAAATCAGATCATTTTCGTATTTCATAATATTTAAATAATAAATCCAATAATACATTTTTATTATATAAACAATTTTTCTTGCACTGAAGAAATGATTAAAAACATTGGTTTTTTTTTTTTGGTCTATTGATATATAAAATATATATACATATTTACTACTTACACAAAAAATACGGGAAAAATAAACGTAACAGTTTTTTATGTCTTTGTCAAATTAGTATATTAGGTGCCTTAAATTTGTCTCGCAAACTGTGAATAAAAATTAGAAAGAACAAAATAGAGTAAGAAGTGATATAGAAACATTTAAGAAAACGGAACAGACACGTACACTGTTAAAAGATAAATAAGGATAAGCATACAGGACATGCACAATAAAAAAAAAATAATAAAAAAAAACAGTTACACCTGGTTTTAATAATTATTTGATTTTAAATACGTATATATAAAAATTCAATAGTATTCATAACATTTAAGAGTTGTGTACGAGTAGTACAAACCCCGTCTTCGGCAGACATGACACCCCTCAGCGTGTAAATAATATTAAAACCAGTAGTTACATTAAACAACAATCACCAATAGCAACAATTAATCATTTGATTCGTTGTAATACCTTGAATACGATATTGGATTTTCTAGCGCATGTTGCGATGTAACTGATCCCATTACATACTTTTGAACAAAAGGTTTTCGCGCCAATTTTTCGTGCCCCATTGAGACCGCCATATGTATCACCAAGTAGACACAGAATAACAAGTATAGGGCCCCAAATATACAGACCAGCGTCAAACCCCCCCAACCTAAATGAGCTTCTGTTACTTGATTCACGACGAAGTAAGTGTTGATCGAAATGACCACTACTGACAATAACGTTGCCACTACTTTGTTGCCCCTAATAAAAAAAAAAAAAAAAAAAAATGGCATCCGCCTACACAGTTGTGTGTATGTAATATAAATGGTTCAAAACTTACCATCCGTTACAAAACTCGCCCATAATCCGAGGATTACTGGTGAACGCGATCGTGGGTATCGTCGCGAACGGCAGCTGCATGCTCATAATCGCGTTCAAATAGTCGTTCATCCCCGTCAAATCGTCAATTTGACTGAAATACGCCATACAAAACGTTGGCAAAATCGCAATAATTCTAGTGAACAAAACCCGCTTCCATCTGGCCCATTGCAAGTTCAAAAAGCCCTCCATTGCGAATTGGCCCGCATACGTCCCGGTCATCGTACTACTTTGCCCCGCCGCCAAAATGCCCACGGCCCAAATGTACATGGCTGCCACCCCGAAACTACAGCCCAAAAATACCCCCCCTTTGTACAGGTCAGCTTTGACCGTCTCGTTGTTGTGCTGTTGGAAAAAATGGTTGATTCGCAATTAGTTTTTATACAATCTTTGAGAAGGCCTAGGCGTAATTTGAGGGCCTTACGCGGTATATTTTTATGGTCGCGAGTGGAGATTAGTGAAAATGTTAAACTTACCGGGAAGACATCTTGCCCGTTCAACGTAGGATATGCTTCGCATTGTTGTAGCTAAAACATATATGAAATTATAGCGTTAGTATAGGTTTAGGCATGCAACTTCCGGTTCTTCGGTTTATATACGAAGAGAAACCAAAAGGTTTGTGGGACAAAATTTGGGAATTCTTGATATAGTTGATGATATTGCACGAAGGATGCTCAATGTTAAGAGTACTAGGAAAATTAGAAATAGAGTAATATAAATGGAGGACTTCCGGTGGACATTCAGTTCTTATGAGCGAAGAGAAACCGAAAGAATGTGTTCCGCAGGACGAAGTTTGGAGATTCCTGATTTAATTGATGATATTGAAAGAAGGATGCTCAGTATTGGTTAGGAGTACTAGGAAAATTAGAAATAGACTAATATAAATGGAGGACTTCCGGTGGACATTTAGTTCTTATGTGCAAAGAGAAACTGAAAGAATATGACCGGCAGGGCGAAGTTTGAAGATTCCTGATATAATTGATGATATTGAAAGAAGGATGCTCAGTATTGGTTCGGAGTACTAAGAAAACTAGAAATTTAAAGACTAATATAAATGGAGGACTTCCGGTGGACATTCGGTTCTTATGTGCAAAGGGAAACAGAAAGAATGTGGTCCTTAGGACAAAATTTGAAGATTCCTGATATAGTTGATGATATTGAAAGAAGATTGTATGTAGGTTGCTTCAGGATTTAGTAGGAGTACTAGAAATTTGATGAGTAGTATAAATGGAGGATGACTGTAATGGACACTAGATATTTGGAAGGTATTAAGAACAGGAAGAAATAGAAAAGGATTTGAAAACCATTAAAGAATGTGATCCGCAGGCAGAAGTTTGAAGATTCCTGATATAGTTGATGATATTGAAAGAAGATTGTATGTAGATTGCTTCAGGATTTTTTAGGAGTACTAGGAATACTAGAAATTTGAAGACTAATATAATTGGAGGATAACTGTAATGGAAATTAGATATTTGGGAGGTATTAAGAACAGGAAGAAATAGGAAAGGATTTGGAAACCATGAAAGAATGTGGTCCACTGGCCGAAGTTTGAAGATTTCTGATATAATTGATGATACTGAAAGAAGGTTGTATGTAGGTTGCTTCAGGATTTGTTACGAGTACTAGGAGTACTAGAAATTTGATGAGTAGTATAAATGGAGGATGATTGTAATGGAAATTAGATATTTGGAAGGTATTAAGGACAGGAAGAAATAGAAAAGGGATTTGGAAACCATGAAAGAATGTGGTCCGCAAGCCAAAGATTCCTGATATAGTTAATGATATTGAAAGAAGATTGTGTGAAAGTTGCTTCAGCATTTCTTAGGAGTACTAGGAATACTAGAAATAGACTAGTATAAATGGAGGATGACTGTAATGGAAATTAGATTTTTGGGAGGTATTAAGAACAGGAAGAAATAGAAAAGAATTTAGAAACCATGAATCCCCAAATGAAAGGAATAAGAGGATACCGGTAAACTAGAAAATGAGGTCTTTGGGGTTTACTTACAATATCTTGGTTCGTTTTCCCGTACAGTCCATGCGCAAAAACAGCTACTACAAACACGTTTATAACGAAACTGACTAAGAGGGCAATGGCAGCTTCAACGAAGAAATAAAAATTCGCTTCGCGAACCTTCTCCGGTTTCCTCCTATCGATGTCTCTGCTCTAAAAACCAAAATTTAACCATTATTTCCAAGAGGTCTAACGCCACCTTTTCATACCCCTTGTGGCTTGTGGATATATTTACCTTAACTAAAGCTGAATGAAGATACAAATTATGCGGCATTATAACAGCTCCAATAATACCAACTGCTTGCAATAAAGCACTAGAATCACAGTCTTCGCACCAGGGCAAAAACATACCCTTCATTACCAACGCTTGGTCAGGCTTTGCCACTATATACTTTAGGAAAAAAAAAACACATGATTATTTCCCATTTAATTACAATTCGTTTAAACTTACTTCATAACCAAATGTTACTGCCATTATACTAATTAAGAGTCCGAAGAAGAACTCCAGTTTTCGTAGCCCATATTTATCCAAAAATAAGAACGTAAACGTATCGATAATCGTTATTAATACTCCGGCCCAAAGAGGAATTCTAATAATTTAAAAATGTATGAAAAATTAATCCTGAAAAATGCTTAAGTTTTACTAACGCTTTGTTTGATAGCAAAAATAATGCAATTGCTGTCCCTATAACTTCTTGCATGTCTGACCCAATAATCGCAATCTCAACCATGATCCATAATATTAACCGTGGTATTCTGCGGTATTGCCGGTAACACATTTCCGCTAAATGTAACCCGGTTACTACACCTAACCGGGCGGATAACCGCTGCATTAATAAACCAAGAAGTGTAGCGGATAAAAGCACCCATAGTAGCTAAAAATATATAAGAGAATATTGCTTACTGCATTTGCAAAATGGCAGATGAGTGAAGGCAGCAACCATTATGTCACTTTTAACACACCTCCTATTAATAACATAACAGTCACTGGGGGCTCATTTGACCCCAGTGTGGAATATTGATATTAGCAATACGCGAATTTAAAAACAATTTTCCCGGATAACGGTAATTATGATAATGGATAAATATCTTTTTAATTATGCCATTAATTACTCTGCACAATTTTCCTGCTTCTGTAACGCACAAATAATGACTAACCAGTCACTTGTTTTTAGAACTATGTTATATAAACTTAATTATAGATAGAAATAACAATGTAAACGACAATTTTAATTTGTTTACATATTTTATTTACATAAACTAACCAATTTTATTTATAGAATCACAAGTATTGAAATTATTTCGTTAATTTAACAAAAAAAAATCTTACCCTGTATTGAGCTACACTTCCGGACTGCAAATCACTTTCAATGTTTCCGGGGTCTAAGTAGGCTATGGACATTAAGAATCCGGGCCCGGTGAAAGCCCATAATTTTCTAAAACTGAAACGGTCCTGTAAAACAAAATCGAATTATATTCTATAATTCTCTCAATTTTTAATAAAATAATAGTGAGCCGTTTTGAGCGCCTAGGCGCCTTTTTAATCAAAATCTTCTTTTTTTAATTAATCTACGTATTTGTTTTTGCATTATTTATTAAATAAACAATAGTTTATTAAAATATAAGACAAAAATGCCACCTAAACATTTGCAGGAAATAAATTAAATACATATTTTTCGCATTATAATTTTTTTTCTCTCAGACTAATAAAGATAAAAATTAATCTGTCTCAGGGATTGATAACTGAACTATTGTTAATCTAAAAATAAATTTTCATCAAGATTAGCTGCAAAATAGAACAACTGCAGCTGTACATATCAGATTTCAAATAAATCTTACGCACGTGAAATTTCAGTCTCAGATTGAAACCAAAATATATATAAAACACAATTAGAATGTCCTGAATTCAAAACTGTGCCCAAAATGATCGAAAAAAAATCAGTTTCAGAAATATTAATATTTAAAAAACATAAAAAATTGGGATTACAAAAATTATTTATTTTCAATATTATTTCGGTTAATACTACAACAAAAAGATGTTTTAAGCCGATTTCGAAGAGTGAGAAATATCGATAACTTGATCTGTTTGGGACTTATACCCATTTTAAAATTGCTTATTACAAACTGAACATGCAAAAATTATGACATTTCAGTATTATTTAGCTCAATACTATAACAAAAAGGTTTTTTAAACCAAATGGCAAGAGTGAAAAATATCGCTAACGCGAAGCGTTTCAGACTTATAGCCATTTTAAAATTGCTTATTACAAACTGAACATGCATAAATTATGATATTTCAGTATTATTTAGCTCAATACTATAACAAAAAGGTTTTTTAAACCGATTTGCAAGAGTGAAAAATATCGATAACGCGAAGCGTTTCGGACTTATAGCTAATTTAAAATAAATTCACTAAAATGGCAGTGAACGTAACGTGTGAACAACTTACGCTTGTCGTTTCTGGTATATGTATTTGTTCATCGGAGAAATATGTTTGAACGGGCGTTAAGAGGGTTGTTTCGGATAAATTTGAAGTATTTGTTGTTGAGTTTGATTCTTGTTTTTCATTTTTCGATATACTAGACGACATCCTATAACACATAAAAAAAAAAAAAAAACAAAACATCAAAACTACGTACAATATTGTATATTACTCATTTGTAAAAAACAAGTAATTAATATATGTAAGCATTGTTTAACATATTTTCAAAATATAATTTATTGCAAATGAAAATTTATAAGATTGTTTCTTAGAATTCAGATTCTAATATACGTAAATATTATTACGTGTTTATATTTTAACCCATAAAATTAGTCATGTCGTAAAAAAAAGATATGGAGTTTCTTTTAATTTTCAAACAATATTTTAATACGTGTCCTTTTGAGATATACAAAAAATAATACGAGTAAACAAATATTTCTATTAAGATTTAAAAATGTCGACCACAATACTTAATTTTATACATTAATAATAAAGTATAAGCATATATTTAATTTGTTTTAATTTATAACAAAACATTTGCGTATTATTAAAAATATTTATAAGCATTTTGTTACGTTTTAAATACAAAACAATTATAAATTAAACTCACTTCACAGAAGCTACTTAAATCTGTATTGGTTTTTTATTAATTTTAAACAGTTTAAATTGAAAAGTTGCAGAATATCCATAGAGTTCATAAGGATATCAATAATTTTATCAAAATTAATATTTAAACGTCTATTCGCAACTCAATGGAAAAATTATGCAATTATTGCAAAAATAGAAAGTAAAACGTATTCAATTTTGTTCACCCAAATTCGCGCGTAAATATTTTTTAAGTAATATTCACAATTTGCATTCAAATATTAATATTTATAAATAATTTTTAATAAATTAAACCATAAAATCAATAATTTATCAATCGAAATAAACTAGATTTATGCCATTTAAAACAATCCTTAATAATTTAGAGTTAATCACGAGTTTAAATAAATGGTTTTAAATAAATATATAGATCATTGGAGAATGATCTATACGATTTTCAAACGTTTCAAATGATCTATATTTATTTAAAACCATTCATTTAAACTCGTGATTAACTCTAAATTATTAGGGATGGTTTTTAAATAAATATAGATCATTTGAAACGTTTAAAAATCGTATAGATCATTGGAGCTGTCTTTTTTTTTTTTTTTTATAAATTTACTAGCAATAAAATTATACTGATTCGTGATTTGAAAATAGTTTCCTTTCGTTTTACAGCCGTTAAAATATTTAATATGAATCACAATGCACTTAACAAAAGATTCATTTATGCACTAATCTGACACTTGACTTAACCTCCAATTTAAAGTTAATTTTCTAGGATTTACTGGCGAACAAACAATAATTTTACACTTTAAACGGTAAACACACCTTGCTTTGTTGTTGTACAAACAAAATTAACGATAATTGTTGGAAATACTAATGTTTTAAAATCTAAAATACATTTTGCCACAACTACATCACTGCCTTAGCGAGATAAAAGAGTGACGATTAATAATGTTTAAAATTTATACTAAAGATTGTACAATATTTATCCTTGTCTGACCTACTCACATTTAAACAATGCTTCTCTGTCTAGTTTAAAACGCGTGGTATGAAATTTTAAATTCGATAAGTATCTTAGCATATGTCTAAGTCCCCCCATATTCTTTTTACTACGTGACTTATAACAATAACAAAAGTACAGAATAAATATTTACTTTAATTTAGTCAATAGGGGAAATACCTTGGATTTAAATAATATATATATATATATAAAATAATTTAAGATTTTCCGTAGCAGTTTTCTCGTAACTGGTACACTTTTTGAAGAATCTTTTTAAACAAAAGTTGTGTGTAATTTCATTATGATTATAAATATTTTTATTATTTTATTAAAAAATGCACCTTATAAATAAATTCACATGATTTTCCGTAGCGATTTTCTCGTAACTGGTACATTTTTTCAAAAAACTTTTCAAACAAAAGTTGTGCGAAATTTTAATATCTTTCATTATGATTATAACTATTTTTGCCATAAGTGCAGTTATTTTAGTATAATTGGAGTTATAACAAAAAATGCACCTTATAAATATATTTACATGATTTTCCGTAGCAATTATCTCGAAACTGGTACATTTTTTTAAAAAACTTTTTAAACAAAAGTTGTGCGAAATTTTAATATCTTTCATTATGATTATAAGTATTTTAGCCATAAGTGCAGTCATTTTAGTATAATTGGAGTTATAACAAAAATGCACCTTATAAATATATTTACATGATTTTCCGTTTCAATTTTCTCGAAACTGGTACATTTTTTAAAGAAACTATTCAAACAAAAGTTGTGTGCAATTTTAATATCTTTTATTATGATTATAAGTATTTTTGCCATAAGTGCAACCGTTTTAGAGATATTGGAGATAGAACAAAAATGCATAGAGTAAACATGCACCTCTTTTCAAAAATTAACCATGTACAAGTCTGAGTCATACAGACGTCATTCGCTTCAGGGTTAAAACGTGTATATCCGTTTAAATTACTGCGTACACATAAAATATATTTAAATTCTGTTCAAATTAGTTACAAATGTTGACCTTTGAGAATTTTTAAAAAACAAAATCACAAATTACGCTAATCAGTTCACGTATATATTTATCTAATATGTGACAGATCCAAATTGACGATATTACCTATAAATTCAAATTATATACGTACATTGAACCATATTGAGTCATAATCTTTTAATCACTGGTTAAAATTAAGTGAATAATAATGGTTGAAAAGAATTTTAAGAAAGTTTTTAACAACATGTATACACCCAAACGATATAATCACAATCAAATTTAATTAAAAAAATACTGCAATTAGCCTAAACATTCTTTATATTACACAAATATTTAATAAATTACTCGTAAAACTGCAGTTAATTCAACAAAAATCCTCATTTTTACACGATCGAGAGGGTTAACATTCTGAAATATACTTGTCATTATTTAGGGGTAGGAAAAATCGATTTACACATATTTTTTGAGACAAATACCCTTAAATTATGCCTAAAATTAATATATTTACACTTAAAACAAATTATATAACTATTTATTTACAAATTTAATACATTATAACTATAATTATTGTTGAAATCAATTTAAAATGGCTCCCGAGAAATTTTCAAGATGGTCGACCCTGCTATGGTGATCTATGGAAGATTATACAACGGTTTTTAATATTTTTCAAGCAAATTTAAAGCCAAATTGCACTTATTTGCGCATTAAAACACATAATAACATATATGCGATAAGGCGAAATTATGTATTTAGTATAATATTCATGTTATTATTTAGATTATTTGTAGAAATTGTACGATAACCTTGTATTTACTCTAAAAGGGAGCAGTGGCGTGGCATTCGATAGGTATTTGGGGGTTCTAATTTATTTATACTTGATTTATATATTTAGGCAGCGTTTGTGGCGAATTTTTATAACGCTTTTTAGGAGTTTTAATTAAATTGAACTCTTTCTCCTCCCCCATAGCCCCCTCCCCCCGCCAGCGCATTTGTCGACAAAGAAAATATATAGTTTATTTGTTGCTAAATTACAATAATAATCGGTTACCCTGGAAAATTGATAAGAAAACGACTAAAAAAGAAGGTTTATTGTTTCGTTTTTATTAAATGTTATCGTAATGTTTGTTATTAACACGTTTAAAAAATAGATTTCACTTTTATTTACTAGGAAAATGCCGTAGAATAATATTTAGATAATGATATATTAACAAAATATTTATTTTGTTATTTATAGAATAGTTAAATTTTTCCTATGCTATATAAGTTAGCATTATAATTAATTTTAATTTTTTTTAAATATATATATTCATTTGTTAAGACGTAATATTAAAATATGATTCATATGGAGCGGATTACACGTGTGCCGCCTCGGTGAAATCACATTTTGTATTCAACCCCTAAACCTATGGAAATTTCGGTGAAATAAATTTGGTTTAATCTTGTAGTATTTTTTATTTTGTATAACAAATATTCTGTTTTCTTACATTTATTTTACTGTTTTTTTGGTAAATACAGTGAATAATAAATTAGCACAATGAAAGCAACTTAACCCTACTTAACTATATTCAAACTACAAGGGTATAAAATGCAATGTTTAAATAATTTTTCTATTTAAATTCATAATTTGTCCCATTAAGCTAAAGGCATTGGTGATGCAATGCTTGTTTCGTTATTTTAGTTATATAGCTTTATGGTGCAATGTTGAACATTGCATGTTATTCCCTTGTACTCGGCTAACGACTAAAATTTACAAGTAAATATTTTTATCACAGTAAAAATATACATTGGTTTTTGATCAAAAAATATTTTTTCATACTTATACTTGATATGGTGTCCATTAGACACAATAAATTAAAACATTTGGATCTCTAAGTACGAAATTATGGTTGTTTAATTCGTTTTAAATTGATTTTATTAATTACTGTTTAGGACCATTTAATATAATTTATATATAATTAGTTATAATTTCATAAATAAATATTTGGCATTATTTTGAAATTGGCACACATTTTTATGCCCTTTTCCACAATATTTGACATTTTCCCCATAATTTCCTAAGTATAACAATGTAATTTTTATTATATGGCAAAACCAAAATACTAAATTGTCTAACTTTGGAAATATAATAGGAACAGAAATTAAAATCATGTGTTAGTAGTATGAAGCCACCTGGCGAGACTATGACGGTCCTACCCACCATTTTGCAAATTCCCTTCCCATACTCATTCATTTTTATCTCTACCATACTTCACACTTTTTCTTCGGGTTCATCATCGACCCCACTTTACATTTAAACTCATTGCTAAACTCTTGCAGATTCGACAAAGACCCAATTACCCTAAACTTAGCGGGTGAATGTGGGTCTTTCTCGATCTGCAAGTTATTTGCCTCTTCCGTTACTGTACTACACCAAACTTGCGCAAAACTAACGAAAAATAGTTGACGGTGCGTTAAGTTTAACCCGGGCAACGGCGGTGGGATAACTGACCGTCTAGAAACTTCTAGGAATGCGTGGTACGCTGCTTTTAACCCTCCGTTATCTGCGATATTCTCACCTAATGTTTGCTTTCCATTCAGGTTATGCCCGTTCACCTTGTAACCACCTACATAACAATAACATATATTCATGACCCATTATTTTGGAAATGGTTATAAATTAGTCAAATATTTTACAATAAAAGTTGTAGATAATATTGTTATCTTCAAATTTTATCAACAACAATTGTATATATTGTTGTTATTTCTTGAGATATGGGACTGTAACTGAATTGTACCTACATAACAATAAAATATATTCATGACCCATTATTTTGGAAATGGTTACGAATTTGTCAAATATTTTATAATAAAAGTTGTAGATAATATTGCTATCTTCAACTTTTATTATAAACAATTTTATATATTGTTGTTAGTTTTTGAGATATTGGACTGTAACTGAATTGTACCTTGTAACCACCTACATAACAATAAAATATATTCATGACCCATTATTTTAGAAATGGATATGAATTGGGCAAATATTTTATAATAAAAGTTGTAGATAATATTGCTATCTTCAACTTTTATTAACAACAATTTTATATATTGTTGTTATTTTTTGAGTTATTTGGCTATAACTGAATTGTACTTACTATATTGTTTATCGACGCATTCAGTGCGATCTTTAAACTTTTCAATCGTTTTATTTTTCCACCATTGATGTAAGTTTCCATCTTTGTCATACTCCCGTCCTTGGTCATCAAAGGCATGGGTTAACTCATGACCCATAACGACCCCCATAGCTCCAAAATTTAAACTGGGCGGGTATCGGGGTTCATAAAAAGGGCTTTGCAGGATGCCTGCTGGGAAAACCATTTGGTTTTTCGTAGGCGTATAATATGCATTAACAGCCGGTGGTGTCATACTCCACCTTCAAAAAAAAAACATGTTTTTAAAAAAAAATTAAACCTTTTCAAATCGTTGGGTTACCTTGTTTTATTAACCGGTTCATCTAATTTCTCTAAATTCTTTCGTAAGTTATATTTACTGAGTCGAATATTATTCATGAAATACTCATCATCTCGAACCTCTAATTTTTCATACTTTTTGTCTAACTCATTTGGCTGTAAGATGAAATCAGGAAAACCAATCATGTCTGAAATGGCGTCTGCTTTTATATTGGCAGCAGTACGCGTTTCAGCGTCCATCCATTTCAGGTTCTTCAGGTTCTTTTTAAACGCTTCTCTAACTTCATTTATCATGGTTTCCGCCTGTGTTTTTGAATCACCATGGAATACTTCTCTTACGAACATTGCCCCGATTGCAAACCCAATCATATTATTCGTATCAGTTATACAGTATCTCCAAGGTTCTTCTCCTCCTTCCGAACCTATCAGAGCCTTTCGTAGCCCCTTGTAAGCGTCCCTAAAGGCTTTAGATAAACACGCAGTCAAACTTCGTACCATTTGCCAAACGAGATAATTATTCAAAATACTGTAATTACATACATTATTATCAACAAATTACAACAAAATACCATAAACATACATTTTTTTCTCGTCAGTTTTTGTATATTCTTTTAAAACCACAGTTAATTTCGTTAAATATTCTGGGGCGTAAACCACAACGTTTTCTTTCGACGTTACTTTTCTGTTCACAAAGCGTAGAGCTTCGGCGAAGAAAGTTTGCCATTTTATCTAAAAATTAGCAATAATATTAGGTCTTTTTTTTAAAGTACCCATTGGGGCTTCTTACAAATGGTGCCATTTCTTGTAGCTCATATATGGACATTAGGTGGTAAAGGGCTTCTTCGTCCCTTCGGTCCTCTGCCGGTGTTGTAATATTCGCTAATATGGTCTCGAAATCGATTACAGCTTGCATTTGTTGTCGGGTTTCATTTTCTTTCCCGCCTAAAAGTACCCCTACTTTTGTCATGTAGTCTAAATAAGCCGCTAGTACTTTGGCGTGGGCCGTTTTATTTAAATAATTGTCGCGGGTTGGAAGGGTTAACCCACTTTGGTCAATTTGGATTATGTGGCGCGTTGAGTTCTTGTCGTCTTCTCCCACTGCCCAACTGAATAGGCCACCCATATTATACCTTAGGACCAACATTTTATAATTACCCACAAAACAGACATTCGTGTAAACTACTTACTTATTCTGTAAGATCTGTAATGAATTCTGTAACGACCAAGTCTTCAGATTGAATCCTGATTCTGTAATATTCCATCCGCCTATTTCCTTTAATAAGTTCACCATTGGCGTTGGGCCTAAAGTCTCAATGGTTTCATTCGTATCCAGACACGATTCATAATAGATTTTCGCTTTTTGTTCAGCCTTTGACTTTAGTTCTAAGATTGGTTTTTCTGTAACACCAATGAAAATGATTAAAATAATGGTTTATTTTAGATTTAAAAGGGATTTTTACCTAATACATGTTTAATTATTAGTTGATTTTGTTGTTCCAACTTGCCAAATGTTCCCCAAAGCGTTTTACCGTCAGGTAAAGGGTTATTTTTAATCCAGCCACTACAAGCATAAGAATAGAAGTCCTCGCAAGGATCTATGTCATAATCCATAGCTAGAAGCATATCACTAGCTGCATGGATACATGTCTCTGTTAGGCATGGAGAATGCGGAGCTTCAATATGGAGAACCTGGAAAATATATACTGGATAAGTACGTTAAACTATCGAAAACTACAAACTAATTACCTTCTCTGTCCCACTATTTACGGATACTAATATAATTAGTACAAATATCACGAATAACAGAGTTCCAATTACGGTCAATAACGCTTTTTCTAATAGTGTACGGCGCCGCCACATCGAACTTCCGGTGTGGTACCGGATATGGGTAGTAGATGAAGTCACACCTCTTGTTAATTGAACACTGCCGATGCTGCTGACGTCGTCATCCGCGAATTCGGCATGTTTATATCTTGTCATCTGTAAGACATTTTGTATCAAATACACTATGACGCTGTTCACGTCTTAATTATTCATAGATACACAATATATTTTCACACAGAAATTTAAATCCCCCCCCCCCCCTTTCAACTCGTAGCGGTCCTGTCTTAGGCTACGTACTACTATTAATGCGACAACTCTTTTATGCACCAGAGTACTCTATTTGCTTTACAATTCGCGTGTTAAAAGGTTAATAGATAGTTTACGCATTATTTTTTTAAACATCTGTTTGTAATTGCAGAATGATTCGAAATGACCTTAATATTTTCAAGATTATAGTAATTAATACGCGCGAACATAAACAAAATATTATATAAATGAACTTGAATATATAAAAAAAATATTTGATTTAAAGATTAACTATTTGTTTAATAAGTCCAAATATTGGTACTTAGATATGTTTTACAAACATAAGTCTATGTTTGTTTATAATTTAGTTGTATAAATTTAAACTAAGGCGATTTCCTGATTTGGTTTTAAATCTATGGCAATTTGCTGGTATACCGGCAAGTGACGGTGCACTTACCGCCAAGTAAACATACATTGGGCGGTTGTGTACTATTACACCGTTAACAAACAGAATATTTTGATTATTTCTTGACCCAAATATAACGGCTTATATTAAGCGACTTTTAATACGTCTGTTCTAAATCTGGACATAGAATGTTTACGTTTTTACTTTTCAGCGCACAGGTTTATTCAAAATAAATAAACAATATTCAAAATTAGTTTGTATATTAGAACAAATATAGCAATATAAGTGTGTGTCTGTCTGTCTGTCTGTGTGTGTGTGTGAATGCTCTAGAGCCAAAACCGACAAAGTATACTTATAAAACTTTAAACTTAAATTAAATATAACCCAGAGTCGTTTATGCTATTTTTTAAAACAGTATCTTAAGCGGAAATAATGGTTTATTCTAGCTACGTTTTCATTATCTCGAAAACGGTATGAGTTAGAGAAAAAGTTAACTGTAAAGTAAAAGATATTAAAACTTGCAGCAAGTTTTACTGAAAAAATGCTTTAAAAAAAATATATATAATGAAAACTATGTATAAGTGAAGTGAATGCCACTCCAGATTATTTATTATCTTGAATATAACGACAAATACGTTTCAAATAAACTATTAAACATATATTAAGTTTCCAAGAAGAATATATTTTATTTACTATTGAAAACAATTATTTTGTTTAAAAACACAGTTATAACGTTATAAATATTTATTATAACGTTGTATATTCGTTCGAAAAAACGTTTTACGTCTTTAAACACAATTAATTTTGTTAAGCTCATAAAACAATAATTTTGTAATAATTTCTGAATTAAATACAATTCATTTGTTAAAACAACAATTATTAACAATTGGTAAATAATAATTTGGTTTAAAAACACATTTATAACGTTACAAATATTAAATATAACGTTGTATATTCGTTCGAAGAGACGTTATACGTCTTTAAACACAATTAATTTTGTTAAACACTGAATTAACTCTTAAAACAATAATTTTGTCATATTTTCTGAATTAAATACAATTTATTTGTTAAAAGAACAATTATTAACCATTAGCAAATAATAATTTGGGTTAAAAACACACCTATAACGTTAAAAATATTAAATATAACGTTGTATATGCGTTCGAAAAAACGTATACGTCTTTAAACACAATTAATTTTGTTAAACACTGCATTAACTCTTAATACAATAATTTTGCAATATTTTCCGAATTAAATACAATTTAATTATTAAAAGAACAATTATTAACAATTAGCAAATAATATTATGGTTTAAAACACAGTTATAACGTTACAAATATTAAATATAACGTTGTATATTCGTTCGAAAAGACGTATACGTCTTTAAACACAATTAATTTTGTTAAGCCACTGTATTAACTCTTAAAACAATAATTTCGTAATATGTTCCGAATTAAGCACAATTTATTTGTTAAAAGAACAATTATTAACAATTAGCAAATAATAATTTGGTTTAAAAATACAGTTATAACGTTACAAATATTAAATATAACGTTGTATATTCGTTCGAAAAGACGTATACGTCTTTAAACACAATTAATTTTGTTAAGCCACTGTATTAACTCTTAAAACAATAATTTCGTAATATGTTCCGAATTAAGCACAATTTATTTGTTAAAAGAACAATTATTAACAATTAGCAAATAATAATTTGGTTTAAAAATACAGTTATAACGTTACAAATATTAAATATAACGTTGTATATTCGTTCGAAAAGACGTTAAACGTCTTTAAACACAATTAATTTTGTTAAACACTGTATTAACTCTTAAAACAATAATTTTCCGAATTAAATACAATTTATTTGGTAATAGAACAATTATCAACAATTAGCAAATGATAATTTGGTTTAAAAACACAGTTATAACGTTATAAATATGTATTATAACGTTGTATATTCGTTCGAAAAGACAATATTTTACGTTTTTAACCACAATTAATTTAGTTAAACACTGTAAAACAATAATTTCGTGCAAAATATATTCGGAATAAAATACGTAGAAATGAAACAGTTATGGAACAATTGTACGAATTGTGTTTAAATGCACAAAATGAACAACACAATGACTTCATTTATTTTGATTAGCAATTCCGCAGCCTTTTATAATCTGTGCACCGGACGTTCAAAAGTCCTATTTTAAATAATAATTCCGCTTACTTACATCTGTCGTTTCAACCATGGTTATGCGACCGACAGAACACTGTAAACTTTGCAAAACAATATTTACTTTCTGTGTAGAATACGAATACACTGTGTGTGTGTCTATTTATAAAGTTAAATTTAACATTTCGTGACGTAAAAATATAAAAACGTACTCGCTAAATTGCTGCTCGCATACTACATACAGACACACACACACACACACACACACAAAAATTACCTTGTTAAACATTTTGATTAATTTAATTTGATAATTTGTGATTTATAAATCATATCTGTGGTTGCAGACTTATAAAATACACTAGTGTGGCCTTCACTCGACTTTTTTTATACCTCCACCACTTATTATTATTATTATATATATATATATTTAATGAGAACTACGTAAAAGAAAGTTGAGTACAGGCCACTCCTGCTTTTTTAAACAACGTTTCATTTTACATTAAGTAATTAAAGTAAGAAAAAAAAAAAAAAAACATTAGTAATATTTAATAATTTTTTAGTTGTTTGTTATATATATATTTTTTTTAACATATAGGACATCACTGTAAAATTCTAATTCCCCGCCACTGGTTATTTATTAAAATTTGCCAAAATTAAAATAGTTATTGTGTTGTGACATAAATTACGCGCGTTGAATAATCTATTCAAATACAAAACAAGATGTAGTACATTTATTTAATCTGATTGAAGAAATAAAATGATATTATTATTGATTGATTGACAAACAATACAGAATGTAATGAAATTGTCTGGGAAATGCATTATTTATATAGTTTATCCATGATTAAGAAATACATTCATAAATAAATCAAATAATTCAATTAGACTGATGAATCGGTGACGAATAAACGGTAAATCTGTATATGATATGGGCACATGGTCCCAGCAGGTTTACTTAGATTAAAAAATACATTAATAAATAAATTACATGAAAAATCGCCATTCATCAAATAATTCTATTAGACTAATGAATCGGTGAGTAATAGACAGTTAATCTGTATACGATATGGGCACATGGTCCCAACAGGTTTACTTAGATTAAAAAATACATTAATAAATAAATGACATGAAAAATCGTCACCCATTAAATAATTCAATTAGACTGATGAATCGGTGAGGAATAAACGGTTAATCTGTATACGATATGGGCACAGGGTGCCAACAAGTTTACCTTGATTAGAAAATACATTAATAAATAAATGACATGAAAAATCGCCCCCATTAAATAATTCAATTAAACTGATGAATCGGTGACGAATAAACGGTTAATCTGTATACGATATGGGCACATAGTGCCAACAGGTTTACAATTAGAAAATACATTTATAAATAAATTACGTGAAAAATCGCCACTCATCAAATAATTTAATTAGACTAATGACTCAGTGACCATTAAACAGTTAATCTGTATATGATATGGGCACTAGGTGCCAATAAGTTTAGCATGATTAAGAAATACATTTATAAATAAATTACGTGAAAAATCGCCACCGATTAAATAATTCAATTAGATTAATGAATCGATAACGATTAAACGGGTAATCTGTATATGATATGGGCACTAGGTGCAACAACAGGTTTATATTTTAAGTGGTGATAAAATAACCGTTGTGTATATGGATACAATATATAAATAAAGCGTTCTGGACACACATCCATCAAATAATTCAATTAGACTGATGATTCGGTGACGAATAGACTGTATATGATATGGGCACTAGGTACCAACAGGTTTATATTCGCTGTATATTTGGATATATCATATAAATAAAGCGTTCTGGATACACATACATACATTTGGGTGTCAATAAAAAATAGTAGTAGTTGATGGACCTCGAAATTTCCTTCAAATTGATTTTTATATTTTATCGGAGAGTAAAAATAAATTACATTTAAATATAATTCAATTACTTTAGGGCAAAAAGGTGCTATATCCATTTCGCCTTTTAATTAAATGCAATTTCGTACTTGAATAATTATTTTTATTGTTGTATTGTTATTAAAATATCTGAAGGTCTATTTTAATATAATTTACGAGGTATAAAAAGAATATTGCATTTTACAACCATTTTTAGAACTAATAAAATGGGTAAATAAATCAACAATATTTGCCATAATATATAAAACTTACCTTAACCGACATTTTAGTTGTATAAACTTGATTTATTTATTTTAACACATATTATAATAGAAATTAATATAGAATTTCGTTTTCTAGATGATATTTAGTTGTTTTTCGACGTGGTAAACGCCCTTTGAGTAGCCACTGCCCTATACGGATGCTCGGTGTCGCAACATATCGATTTACTACGTTCAACTCGACGTACATTTACGTAAAAATTACTATATACCTATATATATGACACAAATACCATTAAACCTTGGCATAATAAACAAAAAACACATAATTTAATATTATTTATTCATTTTACACAATACAACAACAATAAATAGTATATTCATCATGAGACATTAGGAGTTTTATAACATTTATGACGTATAACTAATAATATTAGTGAGATTCTTAACTATTTTTCATATTTTCAACTATTTCAACTAGAAACATATAAGGAATTGTCGAAAATTATCCAATTTTTAGTATATATTTGAATAAAAATCGAAATTACCAAAATTGTATAATTAGTCCGAAGATTGTCGCAAAGTTGGCCGAGAGTGCCGCGGCACTTGCCGCCAAACTTAATCGTAGACGCCCGGGGTTATTTATTTTTTAGATTATTTCGTAAACTACTGTATTTAAAATTATGTTACGTTGATATTAGTTAAAATTGGACAATTTCCTACATTTCCCGTCAATTCACAATAATTTGGCCACTAAACTATTATATATATATGTATTTTCCAAATAAAAATTTCACGATTTCTTATTAAATAATATGTACTTTTTGGCATAAACAGGAATAATTGGCGTAGTCTACGGGTAATTAATTAAAAAAATATGTAATTACATATTTTTCTTTGAAATAATTTTCTGAAAAATTAATCTACGCCATTTGGAATGCTATAATTTCTACAATTAAACAATAAATCACAGAATTGTTGGTAAGAAATGCAAATTAAAATAATAACAAAGACTCAAAACAGACAAATAAATAAAAATTAATTAAAATGAGCTAAACAATTTAAATTTGGTTTAAAAATTTAAACCAAACTTAAGTGCTTTCCGAAGAGAGATTTCTATTTGTCATAACTGATCATCATATAAAATACTTTTAACTTTACGAGTTAAGGGGAAAGATTTTTCCCCTCCGGGGCTGAATTTTTGCCCGCAAGACCCCATGTGGTCGTCCGTGTTCAGCGACAGAATCATGGCGCCCCCAAAATTATTTTCCTTGATGAATTCCGTCTAAATCGAAACAAAATGGACGAAAAAACGTGTTAAAAAAATTAATTAAATTATAATTTATTAACATTAAAATATTGCCTTACCTTATAACTTAAACTCTGCATATCCTCGAAAGAAATCCACTCGGTTCCTTTAAAAGCGTAAGGACTTTTCGCCTCCAAATCAAAAATGGCTTTAATTTGGTAATACGTTAAAAACCAGCAAACATCTGAATAATCAACAAACCCTAAACTACCTATTTTACCATAACCACTGGCCGGAGCCGTTAAACCAGTGTTTAAAGGGTTAAGTAACCTAAAAAACCACAAAAAAAATACAATAACAATCGTAAAAATACATTTCAGAATATAAAAAAAAAAAGAAATAGTCCCAAGATTGCACTAAAGTTTGTGCGCGAGTGGCGGGGCAATTGCGGCCAAACCCAATGGCGATTTGGCGGGGTTTTACACTTCGTACTTTTATGATTCATTAAATCGTTTTTAGCAATTGTGAACGTTTAATATGTAAAAAATATACTTACTGAAAGCTATGCCCATAGGTTGGCAATCCTACGACAATCTTAGACTTGTCCATGCCATTTTGGCTCCAATAAAACGCTGATGCATTTATATTTAATGTCTTGAAATAGCCATTTTCCTTCGAATGCGGGTACAAAGGGGCGTTAAGCCCTGTAAATGGTGTAATTTTCGTGTAAAAATGGTAATCGTACGACATTAAATTTATAAAATCGACGTAGCTATAAAAAAATATTATATAAACCACTTTAATTTGAAACATTTTCATGAAAACTTACTCATTCATGTAAAAAATATCGTATGCATTATCAACGATGGTAGTTGGCGCAGCGACGGCCACTGTTAATAAAAATCGATGTTTTTCTGTGTGTCTTTTAATTTCTTCCCGGATTTCATACAGTAATTGCGTAAAATGAATCCGCTGTTTTTTATCCCCATTTTTTTTCTCATTGGGAAATTCCCAATCTAAATCTAAACCGTCTAATTTAAATTCTTTTATTATCGAAACCGCAGATTTTATAAACCTAATTGAACATTTTTATTTATTAATCATCAAAAAGTACATATTAAATGGTTATATATTCAATATAATTGGTTTGGAATTGTTAAAAACATATTAAAATGTGTTTAAATAATATATAATGGGATAAAAACAAACTTTTTTATTTATTAATCATCAATAAGTATATATTAAATGGTTATATATAATTATTAATTCAATATAATTGTTAAAAACATATTAAAATGTGTTTAAATAATATATAATGGCATATAAACAAATGTTGAAAAAAGCCCGGTTATTAACGTAACGCGTATGCGTAAGTGCCTAGGCACTTCCCGCCAAGTTTAGTTGAGATTTGGCGGGATAATATCTACATGTATTACGCTTTAAAAGTTAAACATAAAACATATTTAAGCAATAATCTTATTTATTTCAATAATATAAATAATAAAAATGTATACAGCAATAACAAATTATGAAATTTAACCCTGAAAATACGTAAAAGTAAATAATATATAAACAAAAACAGGCAATCGTGTATATATTTTTGAAAGAAATAATTACATTTTACGATTTGAATGGTTCGCCACCATTTCCGGAAAACCGGACTCCCCATCAGCCCCCCCAATAGAAATTAATACTTTTAAATTAGTATTTAACTTTTTTAACGCTGTTATATTTGTTAACGTCTAAAAACATTACAAATTTAGTTATATACGATCTGGCCGCCATTACGCGCACGCAGGGACTTCCCCTACCTCATTCACAATCGCAGATATATGAATAGTATTATTAATAATACCGACAAATCCTACATTAATATGCGTACACAAATTAGGATCAATTTTATTTGATAATAAATTATTTTTATTTGATTGTAAAACAGAATAATAACAAACAAGTTTATAATCTGGTAAATTTTTATAACGATAATTAGGCTGAGACGCATCTAAAATCGGTTTTCGTTCCGTATTTTCGTCGATACTATTATATTTAATAGCTCGTTGTATCCATTGCGTTGGGATTTCTAGATAAAGTAATAATAATAACAAAATGGACTCGTTAACCTCCGATGAGCTTACCTTGAGCCTCGTACAGATCAGGAAGCCTAAAACCGTTGACAAAATACTGTAAATTAATTATAAGTAAAATAAAGCCAGCTACAGCCACCCCTAATAACACAGTTGTAGAAATAATGCAGAATTTCTTGTTTGTAACAAATTTAGTCCTGAAATAAAATAGTAACCTTGAAATATCAACGTTCTCACCCAATTATTCGCGATTATCGGACGATATTTACTTGGTTTCGTCCATTAGTAACTTGTATCGGGCTTGAGGGACCGGAATTTGCGCCATTTTTCTAGTAAAACACTATAAAATTGTGTTAAGTTTACTATTTATACGTTAACTGTCATTATAAGCCGGTTGCACAAGATAGAAACCTGGTTTACAATAGAAAACATTGAGTCAGTGTTACATTGAATTAAATAAGCAACGCCAGTGTTACACTAAATTAATTTAAAATTACACACAAGTTGGTAAAATGCCTAATTGTGTTTAAAACGATTAATAAAATAAAGGAATGAGTGAAAATGATTAAATAAAAACATGATTTAAATACTGTTCTTTTTATATATAAAAAAAACTCACACATCACAGAAAATAATAAAACATTCACGCTTAAACTTAAGCTACAGGATTTACATTATAATTTATAACTAATAATAGCGCATTTTGTAATAAAAATCGCGTATTTTAAAATCATTTTTATGATTTATTATATATACTACAAATACAATATAATAAATATTATTTATTTTTGCAATTTATTCAACTAATTATAAATTGGGGGGAATAAATTGTAAAAATTATTTATTATATTTAGTAGTTTTAACTTAAAATGTCGGGCTTTTTGAAGGACTAGTTTACAAAGAAATGTTGTTTTTAAAAATCTATTTTTCAAGTTTTATAAACAAAACTGTTTATATAATATGAAAAATGACGATTTTCAGTTTGTTTTTCAAACAGATTAAATATGGCAAAAAATTCACGTGTCGTAAATTTTTTTTTTAAATAGTTAACTCTACGTTTTGTCACTGAGTGTACAGATATCAGCAACCATTTATTTTGCGTATATATTTTTATTTGATATAATTATTGTATATATTTATATTAAATATTATATAATAATAATTATGGCACTTTCGTTTTATGGAATGCTATTTTTTCAATAATGATAATATTCCATGTTTTAGTACCTGATTTTCGTATTCTCAAAATTGGAGGCCATTTTCTAAGACACAAATAATAAAAACAAAAAAATCTGTATAATAAATAACAAAAAAAATAATAATAAAATAAAAATCACTGTTTTTCCACTGATTTAAAACCAAAAAAAATCTAATTTTTATTGTTTTTTCTTTTGTGTGATTTGAGCCAAATGGGCTTAAACGCACATTACTAAATTGTGTCTTTATAAGGCACTAATATTGTAAAAATTGTCTTTTTTGTTTGCTAAGGCACTACCGCTAAAAAAGGCCACCCTAAATCTTTTTATTTTAAACTACTAGAAAAAAAATACTATGTTTGTCTTTTGTTGTATGTTACATTGTTCCCTATATTTAATACTACGATTAATTCTTGCTAAAACTATTAATTAAAATAAATATACAAGTGTAAATATTTTTGTTTGTTTAAACATCACTTAAAATTCTCAAATTATACAGCTTTAAAATTCGAAGTGGAGTTATTTTGGCCCTAGGGCCAAATTGATGTATAGTCATTTTAACTTTGTATCACTGTTGAAAATTAGTCGATTCTTTCGTAATTTGTTACTTTTGTTAGAACCGACTAATTTTCTGTCTTTTTTCGTTACATATATCATTCAAAAATGAACTGTCCGCCATTTTGATTAGTTATCCTTCAAGATGGCGGTACTTATGCGCGGACATTTGTGCTAAGCCTAATACGGCATATTGACACGATAGGCAATGGTAATGCGTTTGTTTGCCACTGTGTTGGCAATTGGCAGATCTACATTGTTGACTTGGGGTAAATTTCTCAAAACCTGCCGCTTGGATCGAGTCAAGTTTCTGATGTTGGCGGCGATGCGCGACTACCTTGTTTGTGTCAGTACAAACAAAGTCACATTTGAGGCAATGAAAATGTGACGCTTTATTTTGTGTATTGCCTGTAAAAAACAAATAAAAATAATTAGCCATTTTCATTTTTACACTATTTCCTGAAATATAATTGTGTAAGAGTGTGATAATTACCTAATGTACTGGTGTACGCGCAGTCCTGTCGGCCGCATGCGACATTGGCCCGATATTGTTGAAAATCGCCCCCCATTAAAGTATCTAGACGTTCATGTCGCGCTGTATGTTGGACAAAACGAGTTTTATCACAAAAACTATATCCACAGTCTTGCCGTTGACAGTGGAAATGAGTTTGATGCTCCCTGTATCCGCAGTGAGGGTACTGGCAGTCCTCATTGAATCTTATAGAAAACCGACAGAAAAAAATTAAAAATGTAGACTAAAATAACTCTGCCAAATTGCATATAACACAAAATAAAACAGCTATTACAATAATTAGTGTAGAAAGTGTTAAGTAACTACCTAAACCGTAGATATCCCTCCGGCACCGGTTCATCCTTCAAAATCCGCATAGAATTCTGAATCCGTGCCTTTTTCTGTTCCGGCGACATTTCATGCGGACTAAGTGCACGTTTGTTCAAATTGGCAGCCATTGCCGCTAGTGGTGACGTCATATTGTCCGGAGTTTGCGCCGGATTCGTTAAATACTGATTCTGTATCAGTCCCGGATGTTGGAACATTAATTGCGGGGGAATCCCAGCATTTTGATAGATTGCTTGCGGTAGAAACGCGTTTTGCATACTAGTCTGTTGTTGCATCAATGCAAATTGTGTTGCGAGATTCGCTGGGAAATTCGCAAAATGGCCGAAACCGTCAAATGTCGGCGGACTGAAAATGGGGGAGTGATTCTCTAATTCTGGGGTTGCGAGAACTGGGTTTTGCAAAGATTGTAACGGGGCGACTTGTATCTTTGGTTCTGCTTTGATTGGGGTGGATTGAGTTGCGTTTTGGTTGTTGTTATCCTCAGATATTTGGCTGTTTAAAGCCCCTGTACTGTGCTTCGCAATATGGGTTATGAGCCGGTCGACCTCTGAGAACGCCTGGAATGAATAATTAATTGTTTAAGAACTATTCTTTTGTAATAAAACACGTTTACTTTAACTAATTAACACTATTGAATAGTTTAAACCACAAAAAAATAATGTAATAATAGTCCGAGGAATGCTTGAAATGTATGCGTGAGTGCGCAGGCACTTGCCGCCATATTTTAAGGTTTAGCTTACCTGATTGCAAGCGTTGCAGTGGTAGTGATGTTTACGCTTCAATTTACAAAATGGCCGACTGCAGGATAACTCAGGGCCGTATAAAGTATGCGAACTTGAATTTGT
This sequence comes from Leistus spinibarbis, assembly GCA_933228885.1. Classification (NCBI taxonomy): domain Eukaryota; kingdom Metazoa; phylum Arthropoda; class Insecta; order Coleoptera; family Carabidae; genus Leistus; species Leistus spinibarbis. The sequence goes on along the minus strand of OW121811.1, from coordinate 1,352,172 downwards.
ACTTTCTTGAAGTTGATTTGTTTCTGTAATATACAAAATAATTCCTAAGACTTCGAAGTGTGACGAATAATTACGTTATTTTGATACAAAATGGTGCAAAACTAAACTAATTAAAAGCAAACAGTTTACAAAAAGAAAGACTACGTTAAATTACCCAAATTACCAAAAAGTATAAATGAGAGAATTTTCATTTAAATACGACAGAAAATTCGTACCTGAAATAGAAGAATTCTTGGTTGATTCAGTTGTGCAATCAGAAGATAGAGTTGAAAGAGGATAAAATGTGCCTGATGCTTTCACCACTATATATATATACAAAAACAAACAAACTATAGTGAGAAATGGAAAGAAATAACATCTAAATAAAGAAACTATTATTATATTACTTAAAACTAATTTAAATTAAGACTACGGCCAAAACAGGATGAAAAATCTATTAAATAATAAGAGAAAATACAAAAAATATTTGGACTACGCTAAAAGACATTGTATATTATTTCCCGTTAAGTTTACACCGTCCGCCTAAGTCTAACACTTACTACTTTCCTTATATTCTCTGTATCAATATAATATACAATCTAAATTTAATCTGGTTACAATTATACTTTAATATATAAAAATATCTACAATATTTACTAATTAACTATTAAATAAATAAAATATAACGAGAAAATACGTAAATAAACTCTGTATAAACTACGACATTGCTTATTGTTTCCTTTTCATAAAAATACAGCAAAAAAATAAAATATTTTTACAAAATACACTAAAAACACATGCAATTATATATATATATAAACATTACTAACCTGAAACTTTATTTTCTGGTGATATTTGGCTAAGGTTGATAGCCCTGAAGTGGTTCTCTTGTGGGGAAACCCCCGGTTTACACTCCTCTATTTCTTTCTTAACTTGCACGTCCGAAAGGGTCATTTCTTTTTTGCACAAACTCTCATTTAAATGTTTTTGATTGTGTATAGACATTGTCGAATATTGTACAAATGAATAATTACAATTATCCCTCGTACAATGAAAATGACGATTAACTTTATTACTGTAAGTAAAATAAAACTATAAAACACACTTATTTATATATAAAATTACTTAAAACTTGTTGAAAACGTATTAAAACCACAAATTATAAACCCCGCTAAATCAACTATATGTTTGGCGGCGACTGCCTTGCCACTTACGCACAACATATCCACCAATTCCCGGGCAATTTTGATACAAGTTAAATATGAAGTTTATACTATTTTTATGCGTATATAAGTATAAAAACTATAAAAAATAAGTATGGAAAACTTACCTATGACACGAGGGAAGCCGACAATCAATATTTCTGTCGTAAAACTCGAATCCTTCTAAGATTTCAATGTTATCATGAAAATCTTTACTATGCATTAACAAAACATCGTCTCTATCCGTTACATACAGACACCTTGTTTGATTACAATGGTAATGGACATTGCCCAAATATGGGCAGAGTAAATCGGAACATTTACAATTTTCTGAATATACGTCGAACCCTTGTAAGTTATAATCGGTGATCTGAGAATGTAATTAAAATAATTAGGGCCTTTCTTGGGAAAGTATAGTCAATTTTTTAAGTGTAAACGTCGATATTTTACGTTATTGAGAAACAATTTAAGCAAAATTGTTTAATAATTGAATTAAACTTTGTAATATTTAGATATACACGAAACTGTCTTAGGTAGCATACTACTAGTAGTAGGGACTTACCGTAGGACTAGACGAACTTGACCTATCATCAGGTGAATCTGGTGGTTCTAACTCCCTGCTACTGCTAGGTGTTGAGGTAGATGGTTTAGGTAGTTTAAAACTAGTGAAAATGGCTTGAGGTGAATCCATTAGACTTTGGCCACCAAGAGGTGACTAAAACAATGAAAATAATGAATTCAAATAAGTAAAACATACATAAATATATCTAAAACTAACTAAAATTAAAGTTATTTATTGTTTAAACTATTAAACATAATAGAAAACTTAATATTTGAAACCCAAACATAAAAGCCGGGACACGTTCAGCTACCATGGCGGCAAGTGCCTAGGCACTAGCGCATACAGTTTCACAGAACTCCCGTACTTAATTAATTTTGTGTTTCACTGTATAGAAATAATGCCACAATCACAGAAGACGTTTATAAGAGATTATCTAATAAATATTTAATTTTTTGAAAAGAAAACTTACATAATCATTCCAAACTTCAATGACCCTATTCTTTGGCGGTCTTCCACGTTTCCTCCGGAACATACCGTCAATAGAGGTCGCTAAGTGGGTCATTGTTAGCGGGTCTTTGGTCAAACTTAACTTCCGGGAGTATTCATGCATTTTATAATGGTCCAATCTTCGGAAAGGCTTGTCAACTGGTAACATTACCTCCCGACAGTTATCCTGTAGACAAAAAAAAAAAGCAACAAACAAACAATAGAATCATATCAACGTAAAAATGTATAAATTATATAGAATTAGATGTTTTACATACCCAATTGCAGTGGTAGTGTCGATCCTTATCTTGGTAGATGCATGAGTCATCGCAGCGGCCATTTTGTGCTTCAACTGTTATGTAAAATGCCTCAGTCACTTGTTCTTGTTGCTCATGATTGCGCGCATGTTCTCTGACTCCATCTCTGCATCTAAAGAATTAGTATTTGGATTAGTAAAATAATTGAGCCATTGCTTAAACTTAAACTTACGTAAATAGCATATCACAATTTTCAACTAGGCAATGGTAATGCTCCGTGAATCCAAGTTCGCAATTCAGATAGCACTTCTCATTAGCGCAATAAAACTGTAAGAACTTCCTCCAGAAGTCCTCGTTATTCCAGGCAGGATCCCCTTCCATAGTTCCACTAATATACCCGCCTTCCCCATTAGATAAATCCATGGCAGAAGCAGACTCAGACTCTCCATACGACACTGGAGATGCTCTGCCATCACTGGACGTTTCTCCAGAATTGGACATAGATGTTTGTATCATGTTAATTGGAATCCCCTCAAAAGCTTGCTCATAACTCTGCGGCATTGTCATGTTTAGAGCGCCGCCATCTTGGATGCTCTTCATCATGCTTTGCGCCAGCTTGAATTTCCGGTACGCTAGTTCAGAGTCTTTACGCTCGTGTTTCCGTTTGTGCGAGAATAACTGGCCGGATGAGTGTAACACGTAGTTGCATTGCGGCCGAATGCAGTGGATGTGGTTGCACACTTTGGAAAAGCGGCAATTTTCATAGGGGCATTGCTCGTGTTTCATGAATTTCTTGAAACCGTCTCTAGACAATTGCTCGTCTTTTATGTGGTACGTTTTGTGCTTTTCTAATAAAGAAACCATTGAATTAAATGCCTGTTGTGGAAAAATGAGTTCGACTAAGCGGCACATGTAGAAACCGCTTCATATAAACTATAATTATATTAATATCAATTTTCAGGTATAAATTATAAGATTTATTAAACAACACGTAATTCCTGATCACTTAAACAAGTTATTATGTAGTTTTAAGTAGGGGATTCCCCGATTTGGTGAAACTTACCCATGTCAGCTTTATTTTTGAATGTGTATTTGCAGCCAGGTCTTCGACAGTGGAAATGCGTAGTTCTTTGTCCGAAGAATGCGCAGTAGCTGGCGCCGCATTCTTCCGTGGCGCGAAACCTCTGGAAGCCTTCCTGGATTATTGCCGAGTCCTTCCGGTGGTAATTCGCGTGCATTTGCACGTCGGATGTCGAAATGTAGACTTTATCGCAACCCTCTTTAATACAATGGTAGTGTGTTTGTTTTCGATTATGCGAACATCCCTGGTATCGGTCACTACAGTCGTCCATTGGACTATACCGCATGAAACCGTGCTGTAAACTTTCATCTCGTTTCTTGTGCCACTTAAAATGGCGGATCATTTCCTCCTTTTTGACGAATACGCGGGAATTGCAGTCCAGGCAATGGAAATGTTCCCTGCAATTATTAATGAGATTCTCAGTAAAAAATACGCCATTTTGAAAAAAAATAACCCACAATAAGGAAATAATAATCATTTTTTTAAAATATAAGACAAAATAAATGCCATTTAAATATCACGGCAAAGCATTTGTAATTTAAAAATTATTTCCTCAGAAACTAATAAAGATATAAACTTATCCTTTTCAGGGGTTAACAACTGAACTATTGTTTATAGAAAAATAAATTTTCAGGAAGGTTGGCTACTGCAGCCGTACGAAAATTCTAAATTTATTTTCATGAGTTTTAACGATACAGCAACGTAATACGGGTTGCCTACAGTTAGGCGTTACTGTTCCCCATTAACAGACATTACGCGACTTTTCTAGTGCAATCTACGACCTACGGTACTATAAAGCTCCTGATGATAATATTGTTTATATTTATTTGTTGAAATCAATTTTTACCTGTAATTCAAGTCCTTGCAGTAAGAGCTGCCGCATTCTAGCGACGATGAAAATCGTTTGACGTATCTGGAGTAATCCAGGGGTACTTGAGCCTTACCTAAAAGGCCTGGCGTAGCTGGATTATCCCTAGGCATTGACGCTGGCGACACTGACTGCGCTAACATCGCTATAACAAAAAATAAACATTAGAATTATTAATCACATAATGTAAACACATATTGGGAATTGGAATTGAATTGAATTCAAGACCTCAAAAAGGTCTCAAGCGGTTAAAAATGCTTCAAGTATACTTGAATGATTTCAAATCACATTACAAGTTAAAAGTTACATAAAAATCTAATTGATTAATATAAAATTGACTTTAATTGCTTTCGATTGTTGATTTATAATATAAAATCACATATTAGGCTTTAGAATTGTCAAAAGGGCTTCAATTCCTTTTGAATTATAATCGATTTGCTAATTGATAATACAGCTGCCTTAATTCCCTTTAATTTATGATACAAAATCACATAAAAGGTTTGTAATTGTCAAAATGATTTCAATTCCATTGGAATTATAATATTGTAATTGGTAAATAAGCTTTAATTCCAAATAAATAATGGCTTATATAACAAAAATTCACATAAAAACTTGTAATTCAGTAAAATTACATTAGATATGATGTAAATGTGCTCAGATTATTGACTTTAAAATGAATTCCTAATGTTATAAATAGGTTATAATTGACTCGAAGGGAATATTATTGTCAATACGTAAAAAAAATCAGTTTGGGGTAAAGTGGAACTAGGGGAGTACTCAGAGTACTAGGGGAGTACGTAGAAACAAGTGTTTGGGTGCTAAATTAACTTGTAACAAGAAAACAAGGTGGAAATATGTGTGTTTTTAGTAGAATGTGTCATTATTTTGTAAACACAGTCAGATTGTGTGGTTGTGTGAACTAAAAACAATAAAATTAAAATAGAGTAGCTTGGAAATTAGTTATTTTCGTTCGACATCCGTTGGAAAAAAACTACTGTTAGATTAATATTGTACCCTTTCGAATAGGGGTGCCCCTATATTCTGAGATTAAATTTAACTAAAATACACACCCTTCAATTTCGGTTTTAAAATAAAACTACAGGCTTAGATTTCTACAAACGGCCAAACGAACACAGATGTTTACATCAAACAAATCAATGCGAGTACGTAGTTGGTTGACTGGGTTAAATCTTTTATAATATTGAAAAAAAGCTCTTTTATTTCGATTGAATACCAAGGGTAAATACAAGTTTTAAAGTTTTTTTTTGTCTGAAAAGGGGTAACGTAATACGCGCTTTTATGTGGGCACACGTGCAAATATTTCAATCGGCCCCGATTTTTGGGCCATGCGAGTAAATGGGATGTCATTGAATGTAGTGTTTAGATCATCGTAAAGATGTTAGTTTCATAATAGTAGTATGCGCGGAATTCGAGTATGCATACTAATAATAGTTTTCGTAATCGTAAAAAAATGAAATAAAATGTTCTGACTACTACAAGAATTATATCTTTGTGTAAGATTCTTGGTTAAATCGACCGTAATAAAAAAGAATTGGAAAATCGTGGCGTGGTCACATAACAGCTGAAGGAGATCAAAACGTATTCTAGTTCCGTCTGACGCATCTACATCTCGTCTTTTTTCACTGCATTTCATATGAAAATACTTTATATACATATATATATATATATATATATATATATATATATATATATATATATATATATATATACATATATCCATATATATACGTATATATACGTATATATATATATATATATATATATATATATATATATATATATATATACATATATACATATATATATATATATATATATATATATATATATATATATATATATATATATACATATATACATATATATACGTATATATACGTATATATACGTATATATATATATATATATATATATATATATATATATATATATATATATATATATATATATACGTATATATACGTATATATATACGTATATACACGTATATATATATATATATATATATATATATATATATATATATATATATATATATATATATAATCATGTTTCTAAATATGTTTGAATTATCTCTTCAAGATTTTATTTCTCTAATAATCAGAATTATAAATTTACTAACTTGCAGTTATTACAATTTGACCAACTATAGAATCTTACCGCAACTCATATTTTCAAAATACACTGCATTTTGGCCATTTTGAATTGAAAATATTAACTATGAATTAAAATAAATGGACGGAATTTCATGTATTTGCAAATTAGGCAATATGTACACTTATTACATATTAAATACTTAAAAATTGAATAATAACATATGTGACTCCCCTCAAACTTAAGATTTACTTAATTCAAACAATGTATCCGTAACTCGTACGTCACTAATGCACATTGAAATACTGTTTTTGACACGCTCACACGTGCGGTAGCACTTTTATTTCAATTTGTTCTTTGGTCGCTCATTTTAACATAAATGCTTAAAATAGCGACATTCACAAACTTCAAATTAGAATAAATAAAACTTCATTTTATTAACTAACTAAATTATTTATATTTGTCATTGACGCATACAATATCAATATAATATAGCAGATCAGCCACTCTGTGTAAAGTACACAACACACTAAATACACTTCAATACATCAAATTCATTGAAGATTGATCACAAAACCTTTTTGGACATTTCATACTGACGTTTGATTCGTTTTTGTCTATTTCAAAGCAGACTGAACTTCAGAAGGGTAGTGATTGTTTTATTTTAGTATAAACTATTTGATTATATTTTATGGAGGTCGTGAGTTCGATCCCCGTCTATGTCAATTTGTATTTTTACAAAAAACAACGTATCAGAAAGTAAAAATTATAAATTTAAATAAATCGTGTATACTTTTTGTTAACCCGTAAAATGAAACTTGTTGAAATAATTTTTCAAAATAAAAACCCACGCGAAATAAATTCGAAGAAACATACAATTTAAAAAACGTAGTCAAAAAACTCACAAACAAAAATTAATGAATCAAAATTTCGGTTTGCTTATATTCAAAAACAAATTTATTATAGGCAAAATTCAAAAACAATAAAGAAATATTTTTGGTAAGGCAGCTATGAATACTCGGCTTGCTTTGATACGATAACAATAAAAAAGTTTTTGTTTTTCAAAAATAAAATTAAACAACCTCAGAACACTTCAAGCAATTTTAGTCCGTATTGTAGTTTACAATAAAGGTCACTATGACAATGGTTGGCTTATATAGAGCTGAATTCACAGGCTTAAAAATTCAATCGCAGCTAAAGAAGGATGGAAGAAAAATAAGAAAAAAAAAACAAAACAAAAAAAACCATTTATGAAATATGAATACAACATTTTTGATAGTATATTGTGTATTGGTATAAAGCGGAACACTCGAACAGCATTGTTCTGTCCGGAATTTATACGTAGACCGCGTCGGTTAATAGGGTTCGCTCGTATAATTTTTAGGTGCGTCCGAATTCTTGATTTTAAATACGAAAATGCTCAGAAACTGTTCAAAATAGTCTTAGTAGTCAATATTTTACATTATTTATAATAATTAATTCCAAATTTCATTATTTAATTTACTAAAAAATATTATTTTAAAACCCCATAAATATTTAACAGATTTGTTTGTGCTTCTTTAAATTGAGCTGGACGCATAGGTGCTTTTCCTATTAAGCAAAATAATAACGTAAATGTGTGTGTCTTAGATTTTCAGAAGTAAAAATGTAGTAAAAGGCATTTTGTATATTTTGGGTAGAATTTACATAAAAAATTAGCAAAATTTTAGAAAAACTAATTGAATTTACATAAGTAATAAAACTGTCAAAATTTATACATATTTTTTTCAGTGTATGTATATAACATTTTACACATATATTTATGTTAACTTTTAAAACAAATATTACATTATTTAACCCAAAAATATCACGAGTTTTATTTAGAATTGTTTAAAAAAAAAAATTCTACACCAAATATATTTAACATAATCGTAAATAATTTAAAAATATTTATATTAATATGATTTACACATTAAATTGAAATTTAAGTGTAAGGAAGTCGAGTGGAGGCCACTCCAAATTATTTAAAATTAGATTTATGCAAAATATATTTAGCAAAATCGTAATAATAATTTAAAAATAAAAATATTCAAATGATTTACACGTAAAAGGGTAAGAAAGTCGAGTGGAGGCCACTCCAAATTATACGACAAATATATTTTGCGTAAACGAAAATAATTTAAAAATAAAATTATTAATATGATTTACACGTTAAAGGGTAAGAATGTCGAGTGGAGGCCACTCCAAATTATACGACAAATATATTTTGCGTAAACGAAAATAATTTAAAAATAAAAATATTAATATAATTTACAGGTTAAAGTGTAAGAAAGTCGAGTGGGGCCACTCCAAATATATTTTGCGTAATCGAAAATAATTTACAAATAAAAATATTAATATGATTTCAACGTTAAAGTGTAAGAAAGTCGAGTGCAGGCCACTCCAAATTATTTAAAATGTATGCAAAATATTTAGCAACCAAAAAAAAAAATATAAATTTGAAAAATAGCTGGAAATTTAGGTCGTCCGTATTTTTTGAGTAAAAATGTCAAAAAGAAAAATGAGAAATTTAATTTAGTTAATTTTAAATTAAAAAATTCCATCCGTTTTTTTTTGGATTCCGTTTATTTTCAATTCATAAAGTTTAGAATAAATTATTGTTTTTTTGTAAAGAAATTTTGGCGCCGCGTAAAGAATTAAAATTTTGTTTAAAATATGAGAAACTTGTTTCAACTTTCGCCCGAGAAATGCAGGAAAATCGTAAAATTTATTTTATTTGTTACCTTTTTGCTGTTTTGTTTATACAAAATATGATTTATTTATATTTAGAATTTTTATGATTTTATATTTTTAATTTTTATTTATTAAGTACGAAGTTTATTTTTCCTGTTTTTAATATAATTTGCACATATTTACGTATATAGGTTAGTATTACTTTTACGTCTAGCAGAGAACTATACGTAAATATTTATTTGTGAACGATGCCAGTTCTGTTTCATGCCAAAAACTATGAAATAACAGTTTGACTAGTCATAAAAATAAAAAAATGCCAAAAATGCTGAATTATCACGACTTTCTTGTACACATAATTATAGAATATAAATCATTTGATGACTCACTTAGCGCTGCTTCACTTAACGCTGTCTCTCATTGGGCAACGATTGCACCCTATAATATATATTTTATTGTGACATATTATGATATTCCCAGGTTGTTAAAAACCAGCTTGAAATTTGAATAAATTAATAATATTTTTTATTGTTGCTAAGATAACGGATATTGTTTATAATTGGGGTCATTTGTACATATAATATAAATTATTTATTTCATACAACAAGGTTTTTAACACATACCTTTACACTTAACAATTGTTTAATATTTATTATTCAACTTAAGTGTGACCTAAATATTTCAAATAACTTACTATATTAAATACTAGTGAAATTAAACCAAAAGTTTAAATTGTCAAACAGCCAAATTCATCATTTGTTTTTATTATCACTTTCAAACTCGAGATATCAACGGAAATACACGTTTTAACTATCCTTGAATCAAATACTGTGTGTCTGTACGCTCTAGAACCAAAGCTATCGATTGTAAATTGTAAAACTACAAACTTAAGACACGTATAGGGTCTAGATGCGCACCTCGTGTTTGTGAAAAGAATATTTTTGTTTTATCTCCAATATCCCTAAAACGGCTGCACTTATAGCAAAATTAGTTATAAACATAATTAAAGATATTTATATTTCGCGCAACTTTTGTTTGAAAAGTGTATTTAAAAAGTGCACCAGTTACGAGAAAACTGCTACGGAAAATCTCAAATAGCAATTTCTGTTAAAGATAGAATATTTTTATTCTATCTCCAATATCTCTAAAACGGCTACACTTATAGCAAAAATAGTTATTTCCATAATTAAAGATATTTATATTTTGCACAACTTTTGTTTGAAAAGTTTATTTAAAAAGTGCACCAGTTACGAGAAAACTGCTACAGAAAATCTTAAATAGCAATTTCTGTTAAAGAAAGAATAATTTTGTTTTATCTCCAATATCTCTAAAACGGCTGCATTTATAGCAAAAATTGTTGTTCTCATAATGAAAGATATTTATATTTTGCACAACTTTTGTTTGAAAAGTATTTTTCAAAAATGCACCAGTTTCGAGAAAACTGCTACGGAAAATTGCAATTTCTGTTCAAGACTATGAACTTGCTGATAGTGAAAAATAAGCCGTCGACCGAGAAAATCGTCGTAATTAGAAACTACTTAACCGAATTGTTAAGAATAGAATTGTTTAAGCTGCCAAGAATTAGTAATATGTAGTATATATATAACGGTAACAAATATAATATTAATATAATTTACGTAAATATAATTTCCAAATTAAATATACTAAAAAACTCAACACTGTCAGACATTTATGCTAATAACATGTCCACACATGACTGTAAATACAAATTTCTGATTTTATAACAATACGGACCCCCATAAAAAAAAACGAAGACTTAGAAGTATCAAACAACTTGTACAAATAAAAGTATATAATGTGCATAGAATTTTCAACCTTATTTCTAAAGGTAATACAGTCGAAAGTCGTAGAATTAATTTGTCTTTTTAATATGGAACCCTTTTCAAAAACATCTGTGCACTTATGAAGCAAACAAAAAAATAAATCGAAATAAAATAAAAAATTAATCCTTTCATATATGAAGAAGTGTTTTAAACAAAAACGGAATTAAATTTTGAGCGTATTTAAGTGCTTAACTTTAAACCTCATTAGTTTAACTTTTAAATATACAATATTTGATTAAAATTGTATAGAATTTTTTTTTTATTTAAATATATATTTTAAACTAGAGAAATGTCGTTTAATTAATAGTTATTACAAATTTAATTGCCTTTAAGTTTTGTTCTATAATATTTTTTGGTTAAGCTAACCATTTTTGAGTAAATCAGCAAACATTAAAATTCGGACATATATATAAAATAATTATGGTCTTCAACATTTAAAAAAGTTATATTTAAAGTAAGTGTAACTTCTTAACGGCTAACTTTATAGAAATTTCGTTTGTATAAAAGTTATTGCAAATTTAATTGTCTTTAAGTTATGATCTATAATATTTTTTGGTTAAGCTAACCATTTTTGAGTAAATCAGCCAAAATAAAAACTCGGATATATACAAAATAATAATTGTCATTTTAAATATAGACAATTAAACTAAGTGTAAGTTACTAACTTTTAACTATAGAGAAATTTCGTTTAAATAAAAGTTATTGGAAATTTAATTGCAATTGTATAATTCAGTTGAAAAATGTTAAAATTTTAAATTTACCGCCCAAACCCGCGATTTAAGCGCGCCTATGCATTTAACTGGGTACTAAAACGTATATTTGTGACAACCACACCTCTTAACAAGAATTACGTACTGTAAAATTGATTTCACAGTGAACGATAACTACTCTGAAAAGGTGTCTTACGTTAACTATGCAACATACTAACATTTACCAGTAAAAAAAATAAAATAAAAAACAAAAAAAAAAAACAATCCGTGGGTACATTGTCAGTTTTATAACTCTTCATGCGCGTTACCAACGTAAACGTTTTTAGTACAAACGCAACGGAAGTTGGTAACAAAACTTCACAAAGTTCGTCTTATTGCTATAAAGATGTTTTTAGTTTCGGTAGTAATACATAAGGAAAATAACTAATAAAAAATATTCGGGTTCTAAGAAATCTCGGTATTACTAATCTGGTTTACCAATGTTTTAACACGTTAACGGCCACTGCGACCATCATTAAATTCATATTTATAATATTGCAATAAGGCATTAAAGTTTCAGCAGAAATATATTATGAAAATAACTAATCAATTGTTCGGCACCTAAGATATAATATTACTAGTTGATTTTGCCAATCTAGTATTATAAATATTTTAAACTAAGTGTAACTTCCTTACGGCTAACTTAAAAGTAATTTTGTTTATATAAAAGTTATTGCAAATTTAATTGTCTTTATGTTTTGTTCTATAATATTTTTTGGTTAAACTAACCATTTTTGAGTAAATCAGCAAACATTAAAATACGGATATATACAAAATAATTGTCTTCTACATTTAAAAATATACAATTAAACTAAGTGTAACTTCCTTACGGGTAACTTAACAGACATTTTGTTTATATAAAAGCTACTGCAAATTTAATTGTCTTTAAGTTTTGTGCTATAATATTTTTTGATTAAGCTAACCATTTTTGAGTAAATCAGCAAAAATTAAAATACGGATATATACAAAATAATTTTAATCTACATTTTAAAAATAGACAATTAAACTAAGTGTAACTGCCTTACGGCTAACTTAAAAGTAATTTTGTTTATATAAAAGCTATTTCAAATTTAATTGCCTTTAAGTTTTGTTCTATAATATGTTTTGGTTAAGCTAACCATTTTTGAGTAAATTAGCAAACATTAAAAATCGGATATATACAAAATAATTGTCTTTTACATTTTAAAAATAGACAATTAAACTAAGTGTAACTTCCTTACGGCTAACTTAAAAGTAATTTGGTTTATATAAAAGTTATTGCAAATTTAATTGTCTTTATGTTTTGTCCTATAATATGTTTTGGTTAAGCCAACCATTTTTGAGTAAATCAGCAAAAATGAAAATTCGGCATTTCAAAAATAATATATTATTACTTTGATCTGGGTGATTACATAATTAATATACTATAGTTTGTTGAAATTATTAACTGCAAGTCAGTATATTAAGATATTTAAATCTAGTATATATTTTATTATATAGTTTTAAATGGAGTAATAAATTTAATTAACAACATTATTAGTTGATCTAGAGTTAATAAATTCTTGTTCTGTTGTATAAAATTGAGACATATAGAACACGATTGCAAGGAAATAATATAAAAAGTCATTTTGTTAACAAGTTGATGCATGTATTATAAACAGTTTAGGTACTACTGTTCTCACCTATATATATTAAATTGGGAATAGTTTGCTGTCATTAATACGGTTAGAAGAACGATACATTAGTTGTGTATGTGTTGGTGTAATTTCGTGTGTATATCAAAAACTTACAGATGATTCTTCTATTTTTATTGTCGGTATCTTTCAGTGTTTCTGCTTAGTTTAAAACGTATATAATGAGCAGTTATTTCTATTTATAATCATCAGGCACACACACACATACATACGTTATTCGGAAATTACAACTTTGAGCTTGAAAATATTATAATAAGGATATATGCCGTATGAATATGATAAATTAGGGTTTTAACTTCACAAGATCATCCCGAAACATATACTTTTCACCTTGGATTAGCAACAGTTAACATAACATAACTGGGGTGGCATTCACTCGACTAGCAACATAAATAAAATATCTAAGATTTTCCGTAGCTGATTTCTCGTAACTGGTACATTTTTTAAAGAAACTTTTCATATAAAAGTTGTGCAAAATATTTATATCTTTCATTATGGACATAACTATTTTTGCACTAAGTACAACCGTTCTAGTGATATTGGAGATAGAATAAAAAATGCGTAATTAATACATAATTGGAAATATCTCGAATTTGGTCAAGTTTTTGGAAAAACTTTAAGATATAAAAATTACAGACAATTAAATTTACTACAACTATTGTCTAAACATTTTTTTAATTTAGTTAACCATTTACTAGTTATTCGCAATATATAATATATATATATATATATATATATATATATATATATATATATATATATATATATGTGTGTGTGTGTGTGTGTATATAAGATGAAGTAGAGTAAGAGAGATAAGTATAAGTAAGTATAGAACCGATTTTTTGCAAGCGATGGTCTTGTGTGTTGTGTGTGTGTATTTGTCGGCATATAATTATTTTAAGACGAGTGCAACTTAGAGTTTGTTCTGTGAAATTTTTAATCTGCAAATGCCAAATTTTTGGCGTCTAAAACAGTGTACAGTGGATTCCGAATGACCAGAAAATTCTCAAAGAAGATTAGATGGATCGTCCCGACAAAAATAGCGCACCAACGTCGGGAATTGTCAACGTTGACGCGCGCGCGCGTTCGGTTATTTCACGACGTCCGACCAGACAACGGCCATATGTTTTCTTAATTGTATATGGGACGTCAACCAAATAACAACAAAATTTATACTTTTCGCGCTTCGATTACTACAATCGACGCGATTGCCCGAACATCTATTACAATATATATATATATATATATATATATATATACATATATATATGTATATATATATATATATATATATATATATATATATATATATATATATATATATATATATATATATATATATGTATATATATATATATATATATATATATATATATATATATATATATATATATATATATATATATATACATATATATATGTATATATATATGTACGTATATATACGTATATATACGTATATATACGTATATATATATATATATATATATATATATATATATATATATATATATATATATATATATATATATATGTGCGTTGTACGTACCGAATCTTGTAATTGATTACAGTCTAATTTCCATAACTGTTTCAATATCTCGGAAACGGCGTAAGTTACAGAAAATGTGATTACTATAAAAGTTGATGATATTAAAATATCTAGCAACTATTATTTGAAAAGCTTTATCGGAAAATGTACCATTTACTAAGTAATCGCATTTGAAAATAATTATATTATATTTACTCTAATTATAATACATATTTATTACAATTTCCATCACTTTTTCAATATCTCGGAAACGGTATGAGTTACAGAAAATAGCAATACTATAAAAGTTGAAGATATTAAAATAACTAGCAACTTTCATTTGAAAAGTTTTTTCGAAAAATGTACCATTTACTGAATAATCGCATTTGAAAATAATTATATTTACTCTTATTATAATACATATTTATTACAATATCCATAACTTTTTCATAATCTCAAAAACGGTATGAGTTAGAGAAAATGTGATTACTATAAAAGTTGAAGATATTAAAATTACTAGCAACTTTTATTTGATAAGTTTTTTCGAAAAATGTACCATTTACTTAATAATCGCATTTGAAAATTGTTATATTATATTTACTCTAATTATAATACGGATTTATTACAATTTCCATAACATTTTCAATATCTCGGAAACTGCTTAAGTTACAGAAAATGTGTTTACTATAAAAGTTGAAGATATTAAAATAACTAGCAACTTTTATTTGAAAAGTTTTTTCCAAAAATGTACCATTTATTAAATAATCGCATTTGAAAATAGTTTTTTCTTTGTATATAAAATTGTTTTTATAATATTAACAAAATTATTTAGTTAGAAATATATACGATTTACACTATTTCCTATAGTTAATAACATTTAATTTATATATAAACAGATAAATAAAAATTTATTTGCCGATTTAAAACAACTTTTTAATAAAATTTACCCAAGTTAATTATGTTTACATATTCGGCCCATTCACTAATTAACTACAGTCAGGTTGTGTTTCGTTTGACAGGTCACCCACCAGACGTGCAGTTTTACATTCAATTTGTTTCAATAGAAATCTAGCAACATCCATTGTTTAAACAATCTAATATTGTTAATAAACTATAAAACACATTTGTTATAAACTATTACAGAGTTTAACATCGATATTTTTACGAGATTGATTGAATATTAGTAATTAACCTCATTAGTAAAGTGGCGTCCTATAACCTAATGTATACAACGAATTTACACTTGGATAAATATTGATTTTTATATATAAAATCGTGGTTTTTAGGCTTATTGTTGATAAATAAAGAATTAATTGTTTAATTTTAAATGTACATTAAAACTGATTTTAATTTAAATCAAGCAACATCCATTGTTTAAACTAACAAATATTGTTAATAAACTTTAAATATACATTTGTTTTAAACTATTATACAGTTTTACATCGATATTTTTACGAGATTGATTGAATATTTGTGTTTAAAATCAATAGTAAAGTAGCTTCTATAAACTAATGTATACAACGAATTTTCAGTTAGGTAAATCATGATTTTTATACATAAAATCGTGGTTTTTGGGCCGGTTTTTGTGTTATTTGTTGAACAGTTTCTCATAACAAAGTGATTTTAAATAGTGATTATTGTGTCTAAAAGTTTATACAGTGATTAAAACTATAAACAAAGTGAGTCTTCAACAATGCAGAGATGCTACAAGTGGTGAGTCTTTTTTAACAGTGTAGTACAATATTTTTTTTAAAAATAGAGCATTTATTTGTATTTGCAATCATAAATAAAGTAGTTTTTTATTAGTTGACGCGTAAAGTGAATTATCTTATAAATAAATAAATAAATATGAATTTTAATGTATTAAATAGCGATTTTTAGACTAAATAGTGATAAATTACGAATTTATACCTTTTGAGCAGTTTTAGTGATTTTTAGTAGTGAATATAGAGGAATAATTAAATGGTAAATCGTTCCTAACTAACTTAATAATTTAATATATATATATATATATATATATATATATATATATATATATATATATATATATATATATATATATATATATATAAATATATGAAAATGTACGAGTAAGTTAAGTTTGGTCCTTCGAACCGGATTAAACCCGAATATATTCATTTAATTACCCGTACTAGTGATATTGGAGATAAATAAAAAATTCATAATTTGAAATAACTCGAATTTGGTCAAGTTATCGGAAAAACTTCAAGAGATAAAAATGAAAGACAATTAAATTTACTACAACTATTGTTTAAACATTTCTTTTATTAAGTTAACTATTTACTAGTTATTTGTAATATAATTTGATGATATGCATTTTGAGAAAAAATACATATAAGCACTTCCGGTTTGAATATTTAAAAAAACTATATATAAGGTGCACATCTAGACTATATACAAGTCTTAAGTTCAAAGTTTCACAATTTTACGGCGGACAGTTTTGGCTCTAGAGCGTTCACAAACGGACGTCTTTTCGAAAATAGTTACATTCGTTTCACGGAGGGTTAAAACGTGTATTTCTGTTAGAATTCTTTACTCATTACTTCATAAAATATATAATTATATATACATATATATATATATATATATATATATATATATATATATATATATATATATATATATATATAATGTGTGTATATATAAATGGGGCGTGATATGACAATGTGGACGAGGAATTAGATTGGTTGAGTATTTAAATAAACACTGATTTGTCAATTTAAAAAATACCGACACATTCACCGTTTATACCGAGTATTGTGGCGTGCGTGTGTGTATGTATGTGTTCTATATATACACACACACACACACACATACATATACTGCCCGCTTACCATAATCACACCAATTGATATATTTAGCCTAATAAAATCCTGCACTAGGACTCTCACGTCAATTCACAGCCAATTTGATCCTATTTAGTCGAGCGTTATTTTAATGTTCATAAAATCTTCACTACATGGAAATGAGCGTTTGCTTGTCTATGTATGTATATATATGTACGTATTACCCTCCACATGCGTACGAGAGAAATGAGGATATTTTTCCTTTAAATGGTGACAGAGACAGAGCCATACACACACGAACCCACTTAAATTAACCGATTTTGATTGAAATAAAATTTTTGGTTTTTTTCCTAGCGTTGTTGTTTGTCCTACACAATTGGAGGACTACATGATTTTTATTTCGGATTTCATTTTATAAACAACTTGTTGTTGATTTTTATTCAATTAACAATAACTACTATATGGTTAATTGTGCAACAAAATATCATTAAGAAAAGTTGTAGTAAATTTAATTTTCTATAGTTTTTATACCATAAAATTTTTCATCAAACTTAACCATACTTAAGATATCTTACTTAAACTAATCTTCCAGAATGATCACAAATTGTACATATTAGTACTCTAGTAAAAATTACTAGTATATGGTTAACTATACAAAAAAATGTTTCAAATAAAAGTTGTAGATAATTTTATACTACTTAATTTATATTCAATACAAATTATCGCTAATCTTACCTGTATTCGAGATATTCAACTAATGATCAAAATATTTAACAACAACATTTGTACATATTAGTACTCAATTAAATATAACTAGTAAATGGTTAACTATACAAAAAAATGTTTCAAATATAAGTTGTAGACAATTTTATACTACTTAATTTATATTCAATACAAATTGTCGCTAATCTTAACTGTATTCGAGATATTGCACTAATCTTTTAAAATGAACCAAATATGTAACATCTACATATTAGTACTCAATTAAATGTAACTAGTACATGGTTAACTCTACGAAAAATGATTTAAAGTAAAGTTGTAGAAAATTATATACTCTTTAATTTATATCCCTTACAAATTGTCGCTAATCTTAACTGAATTCAAGATATTAAACTAATGATCAAAACATTTGTATATATTAGGATTCAATTAAATATAACTAGTAAATGGTTAATTATACCAAAAAATGTTTCAAATAAAAGTTGTTGCAAATTGTATACTCTTTAATTTATATTCCGAACAAATTGTCACTATTCTTAGCGGTATTCGAGATATTTAGCATAAATTAATTTTCCAGAATATATCACATTTGTAAATAATAATAGTCAATTGAAGATAACTAGTATATGGTTAATGGATATCAAAAATAGTTCAGATGAAAAATGTAGAGAATTTTATTTGCATTAATTTATACCCTTTATAGTTTTTCATTAAACTTAACCATATTTGAGATATTGCACTAATCTACCGGAATGATAAATTATTTTAGTATCTTCATTTAGTAGTGATACTCAATTGAAGATAACTAGTATATGGTTAACTACACATCAAATATAAGTTGTAGAAAATGTAATATATATATATAATGCCCTTTAGTAAGAAATATAAATTGAAAATGCAATAAAACTTAATATAAATCTTAAATAAACTGTTTCAATAAGACATTAAAAATGCATCAATGAGAGAAAAAAAAAACAATTATAAATATTTTCAAGCCCCATATAGAAAATATACAATAAATGAGCTTTGTTTATGTGTTATTGTTCACGGCTTGTATATTAACTGTTCTAAAAACACTTATCACGTTCGATTCCGATGGTTATTAACCAGACTGAAAACATCCAGACATATGTAATCAAATTACAATTATTATTACTTTATTTTACAGTTCATGTTTAAACAATAGAACCATAATATACTTACAATAATGCTATAGCCATAAAATGAAATATTAAAAAATATATATATATATATATGTTCTTTTATACGTGACCAACTAGCTGTTCAAAAAAAAAGGTTTCGTTTCTCAGAATTGTCCAGGTCTGCATTGAACATTAACAAGCATAACAGGCTTCAGTACATTCAGCTCGCTATATAAACTAATTGATGTATAATAAGTTTTATGCGAAAAGAAAATAAATCATAAATATGCGAGTGATCTTGAATTTAAAGTTAAACACATTGAGAAATATGAAGTGGAATAGTAAACAATTTTATATTTGTCATTTTAAATCTCGTGTTTTCAATTCAAATTGGAATTAATTGTATAAAATGATTGTTCATTGTAGAATTTGTTCCCTACACGAGCATACTACTTATATACTAAACTGTTTTATTCTAAATTTGATCTAATTGACAATTGACTACATATTCATACAACATTGTCCAATGCCATACTCATATCAAGTACGTAACACACATAGAACCAGGAAATATCTTGTAAATATCAACTCAATGGTTAGAATTTGTTTGCCATCCGTTATGGTTTACGCTACGATTCTAAGAATTATTTGCGATATATTAACTCGATGAAATCGATCCTTGATTTACATCATTCAACATTTACGATAATGTATACATTGTTGTACAACTACCGGAATAACTATTAAACATAATTGAAAATATATACACAGTTATAGACAAAACTACGATGAACAATATGCCATAAAGTACTTTTCAATATCCTTAATAGTTTGTGAAATACAACTGTTTTAAAATCAACATCTCTGCATGGATCACAATAATTATTCAAAGTCGAATTTATAAATTGCTCAACATCTACTGTAAGAACTATTTAAAAAAAAATTGAAAATATACACATTTATAGAATAAACTATAACAAACAAAATGGCGCCTAGTATGTTTCAATACCTATAATAGTTTTTGAGATAGACGCAATTTACTTAAACATCTTTCTATCCCAACATAATGATTCAACGCGTTACAGATTTATGCATTGTTTAACCACTGCTGCAATTATTGTTATAAATAACTGAAAATATATATAGTTATAGAAAAAACTACAATAAACAAAATGGCGCTACGCTCGTTTCGATACCCTTAATAGTTTTTGAGATAGATGCAATTTAGTTCAACATTTTCTTATCCCAACATAATCATTTAGCGCGTTGCAGATTTGTGCATTGTTTAACCATTGGTGCAATTATTGTTATAAATAACTGAAAATATATATAGTTATAGAAAAAACTACGATAAACAAAATGGCGCTAGGCTTGTTTCGATACCCTTAATAGTTTTTGAGATAGACTCAATTTAGTTCAACATCTTTCCACCCCAACATAATCAATCAGCGCGTTACAGATTTGTGCATTGTTTAACAAATACTGTAATAATTATTGTACATATTTGAAAATATATATAATTATAGAAAAAATTACGATAAACAAAATGGCGCCTAGTATGTTTCAATACCTATGATAGTTTTTGAGATAGATGCAATTTAGTTCAACATCTTTATATCCCATCATAATCATTCAGCGCGTTACATTGTTTAACAACTGCTGCAATTATTGTTATAGTTAACTGAAAATATATATAGTTGTAGAAAAAACTACGATAAACAAAATGGCGCTAGGCTCGTTTCGATACCTTTAATAGTTTTTGAGATAGACGCAATTTAGTTCAAAATCTTTTCAACCCCATCGTAATCAACCACCGCGTTACAGTTTTATACTATTTTAAATATTGTTTAACAACTGCTACAATAAGATGTATAAATAATTGAAAATATATATAGTTATAGAGGAAACTATTACAAACAAAATGGCGCATAGTAGGTTTCAATTCCTTTAATAGTTTTTGAGATACACGCGATTTAGTTTCAATTTTGTATTATTCTAAACATTGTTTAACAACTGCTATAATAATTATTATAGAAAATTGAAAATATATATAATAATAGAGAAAACTATGATAAACAAAATGGCGTTAGGTACGTTTCGATATCTCAAATAGTTTTTGAGATACACCACCAAAAGTTTAGACCAGGTTCAGTTTCCGTCTGATTTAATTAAACACGTATCATTTGGCTGTATTTCGTAAAAACTTCGGACGCAATTAAAGACATAATTAAAAAACAATAAAGCTTTGTGATTTACAAGATTATATGCTGAAATATATTCATATCGTAGAAATTATATTAGCATATTTGAAATTTGTATATATTACCAATTTCTATAATTGTGGTAATAACTTAATTAGGTATAATAATTATGTTTTAATTGACTTACCATTTAGGGGGTTCTTTTCTAGCTGCCCTGATGTAGGTGGGGGCGGACTTGATTGGTCACTGTGTAGGGATGATGCCAATTGTAAGAAGTTGGTTGGGAAAATGCCCTAAAAAGAAAAAGTCGTTTTATTTAATTCTCATACGCGTGTTTCTGGTTTATTTTTTAGTGTACGCTTAATTATTTTAGAAGAACAATTAGTGTTGGAAACTGAAAAAACAACACAGAAATTAGTGAGAAATATGAAAAGCTTTTGTTCTTTTTCGGAGATAGTATAAAACAACCGTTAATTATTCACAAATTAACCAAATTATAAGTTAGATGGGAAGTTTTTACATTCATATTTTTTAATTCACATCTTTTAAATTCTATCCTAAATATAATAAAAGAATTATCTTGATATTACATCAAAAACATTAAAGTAGAAAGTTTTTTTTAAACAATTAGGCATATTGTGAACTTGCAACAAATACTGGGGTGGCCTTCACTCGACTTGTACGTTCTCAGTTTATATATATATATACATATGTGTGAATGGGTGTGTAGAACGCTATGTTTAAATGTTTCGACCAGTGACCAAAACTAAATCTTTAAATTGTAATTTCTCATGATTACAATATTTATAAGATAATAAAATAGATATATTATCTATTAGATTTTCAAAATATTTTCTCAACATTTAAATAGTTTGTCCGTATTAAAAATGGTTTGACTATTGTGTATTATGTAGATTGTAATTTTTTTGCCGTCGGCAAAATTTAAATTTTTATTCTAACTGAATATATATATATAGCATGTTGTTTTAATTATATTATAGAGAACAATGAAGAATAACGCCGAATATTATTTTATCGTGGGAGAAGTACAGTTATTTCCAAAATACAAAATTTAATTTAGTGAGAATTAGTAAATCTAAACTTTAACATTATATTATGAAGTTCACACAGGGTATACGGTGTATATTATTAAAAATTTCTACAAATATTAAATTACTTTACATTGTTTTTTTCACTATAGTCATTAAAACCGGGCGTAATTATTGCATCTGACGACATTAAAAAATAGTATACATATATATACATATATATATACATGTATATACATATATATACATGTATATACATATATATATACATGTATATACATGTATATACATGTATATACATGTATATACATATATATACATGTATATACATATATATACATATATATACATATATATACATATATATACACATATATATTCTAAAAACTTTAAAAGTTGACCTTATTTAGGAGGGTTTTAAATTTTGGGGCCCTATAACTTTGGTCCTGTACGATTGGATTTAAAATCCGGGAACTTTACGAGTATGTTACAGACACACGACATCACTATATCGCTTTTGTACATTCTGTACGGTTAAAAATCGTTATAAACTAGGATAGTTTGTTTCTGCATCCGGCAAGGCCCCTTTTGTGGTAGGGGGCGCCTATTAATGAGTACGGCCCTGCTTTAGACCGTACGTAAAATGACTAATATGTACACTATATAAAATTCGGATATTTGACGGGTCTAAAAATGTAATTCTACAATTTGAATAAATGTAACTGTTTCATTTGTTATTTATTTTTGGTTCTAAGAATTCAATTCAAGTGTCGTCTAATGGGTTTGTTGCATGTTGAACATTAAATAATTATTTTTACAAGAGAATTTTTAAATATATGAGAAAATATTTGAATTACTCACGAAATTAAAGACCAATTTAATACACAAATATATATTTATTGCAGTTTTTTAAATTGTACATTAATTTTGCTTCGCGTAGGGGAATACGGGGTAGTCCCGCGACTCGCATATATTACGTGTACGCCAAGGTGCTTTGCACCTAAGTTTATCTCTAATTTAATATGAATTAATACTTTTAAACCTGATTTAACAATTAATTAACACAAAACTATAAATATAAATTATATTTAAAGCGGCAGAGAATGTAAAGGAATGCGTTGTATAATTTAGTATTAAATACAATTTATATTTGCAAATAATTTTGCATATACTTGCAGATTTAACTATTGCAAAATGGCAAATTTTGAGGTGTGACTCAGTCTATTTGTATGACAACTATTTAAACAAATAACAATCCAATGCAATCATTGATTAAGAAATCACATATTGTTTATTAATCCTTTATATTTCCAATCAGAAACTAATAAATTCCAAACTAACTGTTTTAATATCTTATACGTATTATTCTAATCTCTTCTATAACGGAAATACACGTTTTGCCCATCCTTGAATCGATCCCTTTCGTTGCCGGTGGTTTAATACAGAAATCACGTACTTTTAAAAGGGTTAAAACCACTTACCCTTGGATTTTGTGACTGCATCGCCGCCATTTTGGTTAAATCCGCCATTTTGTTCCGGATAGCCTCTATTTCCGCAGGACCGTACTGACTCAATTCATCAATATGATGATTCTGTAGGGCAGGTGATGTAGAGCTCAGGTTCAAGCCGGTGCCGTTGCTGTACAGGCCGGTATTAGGTTTCTTTTTCTTGGCCCCCAGGTCTAGGGGTCCTTTCTGGGCCGATTGACTACGTGGGCCGGACAGGGTTGGACTCGTGGTCCGTGTTATAGAAATATTAGGTAATTGAGGTAGTTTTTGTAGTTCGGCCGAATTCGGCGGTGACAGGGGCGTACTAGGGGGCGTTGGGGGTTGTGAGGGTGGACTAGGGTCAGGTTTCGGTGGGCCTAAAGATAGATTCTCTAGAATTTTACCTGTAAATAGAAAAATAACGAATTTAGTTTAGAACGTCCCGGCATATAAGTTTAACTAATCAGATGAAAACACAGGCTACAATTATGTTTTCAATACAAGATTTATCACCTAATATCTTATATACTCAAAAAGGTTCGTTGCATATGTATATTTCTCGAAAACGGGTTTGGAAAAAAATTTACATAATAATTAAAAATAAATTTTATTCGATTCTTCAGACACAACTTAAAAAGTAAAATAAAAAAAATAATCATGCAATATACGAAGAATATAAAAGAAATCAAAGAAAAGTTATTTAAAAAATACAAATAGTACAAAATGAAAAAAATCCACTTTATTCATTTATCATTTACAGGGTAACAAATGAATTTCCTTAACACAAGATTCTAGATAAAGACAACATCAGCCACATAAAACGCGACAGACATATACCGTCTGCACTTGGTGCAACAGAGACCACCGAAACAAAGATGATTAATACATGAAACACAATATGTGTTGGACAGAAACAACCTATACACCTTAACACGTTATAGACAAAGACCACAAGTCGAACTAATGAATAAATAGACTATTTATAATAAGTGCGACAGAGACATTCAGATTGGAATTCTTCGGTTTAGACAGGGATAGATAGATGCAGGGCGTCATGTTTTAAATATATCATCAATTACAATTTGTAGTTTAATTTCGTAGAAAAATTGTTGGAATAATTTATTTCCATTAATTGTAGGGGTTGACGAGGGGAAAGGGTTCATTCGAATTGCGTTAAAAACTACATTTATTTTACTGACAAACTTTCAGAAATCATATTCATGATTATTTTACTAAAACAACTGCACTTATAATAAAAATAATCATAATGAAAATCATCATACTATATTGCAAGTAACTAGTAAACGGTTAACTTAATAAAAAAATGTTTTCTACAATAGTTGTAGGAAATTTAATTGTCCTTAATTTTTATATTTAATAGTTTTTCCATAAACTTAACCAAATTCGAGATACTTTATAAAAACTAAAATATGAGAATATTTCAATTTATTATATATTAACTATACATATTTCTCATCATATTCAATTGCAAGTAACTAGTAATTAGTAAACTTAGTAAAAAAATGTTATTAATAATAGTTGTAGTAAATTTAATTGTCTTTAATTATTATGTCTTATAGTTTTTCGAAAAACTTGACAAAATGCGAAATATTTTATGAAAACTAAAATATTATTATTAACAATGCATTTTTTGTTCTATCGCCAATATCACTAGAACGGCTGCACTTATAGCAAAAATAGTTATGTACAAAATGAAAGATATTAATATTTAGTACAATTTTTGTTTGAAAAGTTTCTTAAAAAAATGTACCAGTTGCGAGATAACTGCTACAGAAAATCCTAAATGTTCTAATTTATGTATTGTATTAATACGCTTATTGTAATTAATAAATCGTATGAACTATGCGTGACAAGGCAACAAAGTAGACTTAATAATTTAATATTTGTCAATTTCCATCGATTATCACTAATACATCGACTAAGAATACCGAGCGTATTGTATTTTAATTAATGTATAAATCCGAATTGTCATTTTTTCTAATTTACTCAAAAATGGTTAGTTAAATCGAAAAATATTATAGAATAAAACTTAAAGGCAATTAAATTTGCAATAACTTTTATATATTAAAAATTTTAGTAAAATTAGCCGTTAGGAAATTACACTTAGTTTAAATAATTACAACTAAGAATGCATTTAATTCATGTATATATATCCGAATTTTAATTTTATCTAATTTACTCAAAAATGGTTAGTTTAATCAAATAATATTATAGAACAAAACTTAAAGGCAATTAAATTTGCAATAACTTTTATACATACAAAATTTCACTAAAGTTAGCCGTAAGGAAATTACACTTAGTTTAATTAACTACGTCGACTAAGAATGTATTTAATTCATGTATATATATCCGAATTTTTATTTTTTCTAATTTATTCAAAAATGGTTACTTTAATCAAAAAATGTTATAGAACAACATATAAAGGCAATTAAATTTGAAATAACTTTTATACATACAAAATTTCACTTAAGTTCGCCGTTAGGAAATTACACTTAGTTTAAAATTCTATTTTTTAAATGTTGAAGACAAATAAATTAATATTCGGAATTTTAGTTAAATGCAAATATTATATTTAAATATATTGATATAGTGAATATTAAAAGACAGAACATTCCATGTTAAATATACGTAATGATACGAAAAATAAACGACATGTAATATGTAACTATGGCAACGTAACAAAGTCGGAAATAAACGTATAATGGAAAAATGTAAAATAAAACAAAACGCGGCTAAAAAAAAAAAAGAAGGGAGGCTAACAAATACGTAGTGACTTGACCATTGTTCTTATTTTGAATAATAGAACATGACATTCGTGATTAATATAGTTGGAAATTCAAATTTCTCGTAGACTACGGGTGGTAGTTCAATGTTGTACCACCTGCGGCGCTAGGCGCTGCGCGGGAAATTCAAACTTATTCAAATCACACATAAGTACGTTCGCAATGAATCAAAACTAGTTTATTTTTTATTAAAATTATAACACAATTGTTAATTCATAGTTCTATAATCCGGATCAGTGGCCATGAAAATCTTACACAGACATATTAAACATTTACGCTATTTTATTTCGAAATATATTAAATGTAAAATTAAATAAAAATAATATATTTGAAGTCGATAAAAAAAAAAAAAATGTATGAAAACAATGAGCGGAGCGACTTTTTTCAGTGACTGTACACCGGCTTTTGTTCTGTATTATTAAACTTATTTTCAATTTATCATAATCCTACAATAATGCAGATACAATCTGAGCGTACAATAAGTTAAAAAGAGACGCGGCTATAATAAAAGAACCTACATGAATAATTAGACAATTCGAATATCGAAAACATGTTCTGCTGTCCTTGTCTAACGCATTAAAATATTGGTCCAATTGGTTTTATTTATTTTTTCTTTTCGGTCGATTATGATTTGTTCATTTTTTGATCAGTTAAATTGGTATATAAGTTTATTACATTCGAACAAAATTTATATTAACTTTAAGTATTGAATAAAGATTTTTTCCAGCACTAAACTAGTCTAGCTAGCGGCAGTTTTTAACTGTTTTTTCAACTGAAATACTAGCGCTCAAATAATTATATACTAAAGCATTTTCTAGTCCGGGTCAGAATATTTGAGAAAATGGTACAAAAAATGCTAAAGGAAATACGTTTTTACCTAATATTTATTTATCTTTTATTTGGATGTAATTATAACATTACGTTTCTACTTTCTTATACGAACGTATAGAGATCGAATAAAGTATATATCTTAAAGTGATAACGCGATAGTATCTAGGTGAATGCCAGAGCCATCTATTGACAAAAAAAAAACAACAACGTACTGAAACTAATGTGCATAACAGACGACCTTAAGGTCAACTATTTTCTTGTATATATATTTATATTAGACAAGCCGTTTACTACTCTCGAAGTCTATTGAAATCGGGAGACTGTACTACCTGAGTAGTTAAAAGTTAATAGCTCACACGTTGAGAATGTTACAGTGCCGTAGAAACTAGGGCAACCATTTTTTAATATTAAATTAAAAAAAAAACATTTTTTAAGACTTCCCATATTTTTGTTTTAGCTTAATATCTCGAAAATCGATTAATTAGGCAAAAAACTTTATAGAATACAATTTAAAGGAAATTAAATTTACTATAACTTATATTTGAAACAATTTTGTATATAATTAACAGTTTTTGAATTAAACATAATTGAATTTATTTTTGTTTTAATTTTTTTGGACTTTTCTCATATTTTATATATAGCCAAATATCGCGAAAACAGTTAAGTTAGGCAAAAAACTTTATAGAATACAATTTAAAGGAAATTAATTTTTCTATAACTTATATTTGAAACTATTTTGTATATAATTAACCATTTTTGAATTAAACATAATTGAATTTATTTTTGTTTTAAATTTTGTACACTTTTCTCATATTTTACTTATAGCTAAATATCTCGAAAACAGTTAAGTTAAACCAAAAACTTTATAGAATACAATTTAAAGGAAATTAAATGCACTATAACTTTTATTTGAAACAATTTTGTATATAATTAACTGTTTTCTAATTAAACATAATTGAATTTATCATTATTATATTTTTGTTATAGCGCAATATCCCGAAAACAGTTAAGTTAAACGAAAAACTTTATAGAATACAATTTAAAAGAAATTATATGTACTATAACTTTTATTTGAAACAATTTTTTATATAATTAACCGTTTTCTAATTAAACATAATTGAAATATTTCTTG
Organism: Leistus spinibarbis; assembly: GCA_933228885.1. Taxonomy (NCBI): domain Eukaryota; kingdom Metazoa; phylum Arthropoda; class Insecta; order Coleoptera; family Carabidae; genus Leistus; species Leistus spinibarbis. The sequence goes on along the minus strand of OW121811.1, from coordinate 1,322,946 downwards.
TTCTAAATTTTTTAGACTTTTCTCATATTTTTGTTATAGCCAAATATCTCGAAAACAGTTAAGTAAGCCGAAAAACTTTATAGAACACAATTTAAAGGAAATAAAATGTACTATAACTTCTATTTGAAACAATTTTTTATATAATTAACCTTTTTCTAATTAAATATAATTAAACTTTTTATTTTTTACTTTTCTCATATTTTTATTATAGCTAAATATCTCGAAAACAGTTGAGTTAGGCGAAAAACTGTATAGACCATATTTTAAAGGAAATTAAATGTACTATAACTTTTATTTGAAACAATTTTGTATATAGTTAACCGTTTTCTAGTTATACATAATTGAAAATCACTATATATCATCCATAAATGAATGTTAAAGAAATAGAATTTTCTAGTATTATTGTATATGTATATATCTCGATTAATATTAGGTTTAACGAAAAATATAATAAAACATAAATTAAAGTAAATTAAATTAAGTACAACTTTTGTTTAACACTATTTTTTGTAAAGTTACCCCATTATTAGTTAGCTTCAGTTAAAAATACCCAAAATTTTCATGATTAATCATATCTAGTCCAACGATGTCCAAATATTTAAATATTTAATCTCAAGCATCTGATGTATAATAAAATCTATTGCCGTGTATCCTTTAAGAAGAACACGCCACTGGTAGATCATATATACATATATATGATATACGGTAGGCTATTGGTTAAGTTTGATAGTTAGTAGAATAGTGTCGGTCACTAACCCACTATTCCATCTCTGTTCAATGGGCTCTGTTAGAAAAAGACGAATTGATGCCTGTACATCAAGTTTTAAGAATAAGTGAGATCGCCTACGCTGCCTCTGCTGTAAGAATTACGCATTAAAATCGATGGGATAGGCACAAAAGTAATGAATGAATTAAAGGATATATCATAACTCAAATCTCAGACAATACACGTACATACAAATATCATTACTCTAATAAATATGTTACTATGTTTCGGAGTTGGCACTTTTGCGCTCCAAACTATATTCTCTCTATAACAGTTTTGTTAGAAACATTTAATATTCAGATCAATTTGGAATTTTATTCGTAGTAAAATATCTGGAATAGGGTTAAGTTTATCGAAAAACTTTATAGAAAATAAATTAAAGACAATTAAATTACCTACAACTGTTATTAACAATTTTCTTTTATCAAGTTAACCATTTAGTAGTTAATCGTAATGGGAAATGATTGCACTTTTTGTACAAATTCTTTCAAATTAATAAAAAAGATATTTTATTTTAAGTGAAATATCTGGAATTTGGTTAAGTTTATCGACAAACTTTATAGATAATAAATTAAAGTAAATTAAATTTGCTACATTTTTTAATCAACACAATTTTTTGTAAAATTAACCCTTTACTAATTATCAGGTGTAGAATTTCTTCGAACTAATGAAAAGGATGGTTTTTTTTTAAGTGAAATATCTGGAATATGATTAAGTTCATCGAAAAACTTTATAGATAATTAATTAAAGAAAATTAAATTACCTACAACTTATATTAACAATTTTCTTTCATCAAGTTAACCATTTACTAGTTAAACGTAATGGGAAATAATTGCAGTTTTTGTTGAAATTTTTTCGAACTAATGAAGACGATGGTTTATTTTAAGTGAAATATCTGGAATGTGGTTAAGTTTATCGACAAACTTTATAAAACATAAATTAAAGTAAATTAAATTTGCTACTGTTTTTAATCAATACAATTATTTGTAAAATTATCCCTTTACGAATTATCAGGGGTGGCATTTTTTCGAACTAATGAAATAGATGTTTTATTTTAAGTGAAATATCTGGAATGTGGTTAAGTTTATCGACAAATTTTATGGAACATAAATTAAAGTAAATTAAATTTGCTACATTTTTTAATCAACACAATTTTTTGTAAAGTTAACACTTTACTAATTATCAGGTTTTGAAATTTGATAAATATAAATTACCATTTATACCAAAATAAATCTGTAATTTTTGCTTTGTTTATTAAAAAATGTATGAAACTAAATACTTAGATTTCAAGTTGGCATTCTGTAGAAACTTATGACTAATACTTAGATAAATATCTGGTATATAGGAGTGAAACCAAGGTGTGATATATAAAATGAAATCGTTGTTCATGGAAATAAGTGTATCAATTCCTTCTCCTATCAACGCCAATCTATTCGGTTTGTCATGTGAAACTGCCTATTGCTCGACTTTAGAAACAATAATTATTATTTTATTGATATTTCAGACAACTTTATTTACGAAAAAAAATACTTGTATTTCTCTATATGACTCAGTCGTAGTTACAGAAAAATAATACAAGATATATCGAAATATATTATATTTATAAATCGAAAATAAGTTTTCGTGACTACAATACTTCCGTTTAGACTTCGTAAAGTAATAATTAAGTAATTCCGGACACTTTCTAAATATTTCTAAGAATTTGTATAAAACAAGAGTAAATAATATGAGGTTTTTTTTTGAACAATTTAAATACGGTATACGGGGAAAAAATCTATGTCAAAAGTATTCAAAATGCCTCTGTTCTTGATGGAATACTAGCTCTAATATTTACTAAAACAAAACAAAAGTAAAAAAGCAAAAAAAAAAAGCCAAACAAAAAACTTTACTATATGTACGCAGCTGTTTCAAACAACACATGCTTTTCATAAGTGTGACAAAGACAACGATATGTGACTAAAATTATGAATTAAACAGAGACAGCATGCTATAATTAATGAATATAACACATTTGAAGCACCATAAAAATGGGATTCAATTTTAAACCGTATGTTCCGTGTGTAAAAGAATTAGAATCCCGTAACATTTTTAGGTTTTTTTTTTTATAGTAAAGTAAAGAATGTTTCTCATAGTTTTGAATATATAGAGTTGATGATACAGTAATGCCAACTTATACGGAAGCAGTGGAATTTATGTTAGGGATATTTGTCATTTAAAGTTTTTTTTTTATAAAACGTGTTTTGCCAATGACATATTCGTATTAAATTAATATAAATTTTGTTGATGCTTCAGTGGATAATAGGTTTACATTTATTTTCTGTCTAATTTAACCTCAAAATAACATGTTAATTTCCGGATAGATTCTAAGATGGATGTCTTAATGATTGTGTACTTTTAATTGATAATAATTTGGAAATGGTACACTATTTAAAAATATATTGTTAATAAAAGTTATAGCAAATTTTATTATCTACAACTTTTGTTCTATACAGTTTTATTATAAACTTAGCTGTATTTGTAATATTTAGCTTAAACTAAAATTCCAGAATTATCGTGTTTGGTACAACTAAAAATGTCATATTTTTTTAAATAACTTGAAAATGGTAAACTATATAAAAATATATTGTTAATAAAAGTTATAGCAAATTTTATTTTCTACAACTTATGTTCTATAAAGTTTTATTATAAACTTAGCCGTATTTGTGATATTTAGCTTAAACTTAAATTCCAGAACGATCGTGTTTGGTACAACAAAAAAATGCCATATTTTATTAAATAACTTGAAAATGGTAAACTATTTAAAAATATATTGTTAATAAAAGTTATAGCTAATATAAATTTCTACAACTTATGTGCTATAAAGTTTTATTATAAACTTAGCCGTATTTGAGATATTTAGCTTAAACTTAAATTACAGAATTATCGTCTTTGGTATATATATATATATATATTTTTTGCTATATTTAAGTTTTACTAAATAATACATTCTGAAATTTCTATTAAATTATATATATATATATATATATATATATATATATATATATATATATATATATATATATATAATTATAATTTAGTAACAAAATACAATAAAAAAAAAAACATGCCAATTTTCTAATAACTTAAAAACACCGCGAAACCCAACCCTTATTCAATGCGCCCTTTCAAGATTGTGAAATATAGTTATTACCACATATTACCACCGTTTACCACAAATATACTAAAAACCACCTTTACCTACAACCCCCCAGTGCAATAATGTGCTACCCCAGCCATATACACATCCGGAATACTTATTTGGGGGGTTGTAAGTGCGAGGTATACAAAAAAATGAAAGTTTCACCCCAAAATCAACCAGGGTTAAAATACTTATAAAGTGTGTGAAATTTTACTGTATTTATGGCTGCTTTTTACCTGTTTGCCATAGATTTTTTTTACGATAAAAGGTTAAGGGTGAAAACGGCTTAAATTGGGGTGAAACTTACCCATATAGACTTCTGTAAACTGATAGCCGTATTACTTATGGTAAATCAAACAATTTTTCACCGAATTTGGAAAGGTTTTGTCTATTTCTTTGTCATCGGTTTTTTGTATGTTACCCCATTTTTTGGGAAATGTTAAGTATCAGACAAGAAGCGTGCGAAATTTTTAGAATCCTTAAGATTTATTCCGTCTTTATATATATATATATATGTGTGTGTGTATATGTATAGAGGATTTAATTCTAAGTAAAATTATGTTTAAATATGCCCTATAATTAATAACATAATTCGGGTAATGAAAAGGAAAGAAAAAATGATTACGGCCCATCAATTTGAAGGTGTGTGGGCCGGTTTTGATACATTTTGGTAGCCCAATGAATAATTAATATAGATATAAAAATAAAAAATAAAATTATATTAATAAAAAATAAATATCTCATCAAGATAGGTATTTGTATATACTATAGAGTTACTATACCTAGAGAGGTGCAATCAAAAAAAACCTGTTTTGGGAGTAGAATATATTTCCATAGCCACCTCTAATCAGTGTGTAGGTTATTAGAAAATATTCGGGTAACAAAAAATAAATTGAATTTTCAACAAGTAAATTACGAAAAAATTTAATGTCGATTTTTTAAATGTGTTTCGGTTCATACCTCAAATATAACATTTTTAGCTCTAATTATAGATTAAAAATTGAGCGCAAATTGATACAGTGTTTTACTTATATTCAAATATCACGAAAACGAAATAATTAATCGAAAATTTACATAGTACATAATTAAAAGATTAATAAATTCTCTACAACTTTTATTTAAACTATTTCTTTCTAAAGTTGTTAGTTTATAAGTTAAAATTAATTGAAATCATAAGTTTCGAATAAAATATAAGTAACAATTATGTAATTTTCTAGGATATCAGTTTTATTTAAATATCTCGAAAAATCGTCGATTTATCGAAAAACTACATAGAATATAATTAAAAGATCAATAAATTTCCAACAACTTTTATTTAAACTATTTCTTTCTACAGTTGTTAGTTTAAAAGTTAAAATTAGTTGAACATTTGATTTTCGAATATGTATCAATTATGTAATTTTCCTGGATTTTAGTATTACTTAAATATCTCGGAAAATCGTTGATTAATCGAAAAAGTACATAGAATATAATAAAAAGGCTAATAAATTTCCCACATTTTTTGTTTAAATAACTTTTTTTTATAGTTATTAATTTAAAAGTTATCCATAGTTAAAAACAAAAGAAATATTTGTTCAATACTCAAATATTTTTATATCTGGTGCTAAAGCTTAAAATTGATTTATTTAATAACAATTAAATTTAATAGTAATTGCGTAAGAGAGTTATTACAATTTGAATAAAAAATCAAATAATTTAGTTTAAAATAAAATTGCTATAGGTATTCAAATAAATCATTCAACATATCTTTTGACATGCAATTATTGTGGTGAGTGTACAACAAAAAACAATAGCATTAACTGGTTCAATTTATGTATATGACTGTACCTATTAATTTATAGCCATATGTTTCAAATTAATATTGCATTCGATTATAACCAATCTCTCTGCATCTTTGTTCAACCAAAGGCAAAGCTCCTTATTGTCTGACTTTTATCCTTGTTGCACTCCAGTACAAGCGTAAATATCGATATATCTGTGTGTTTTTTTTTTTTTTTACTACGTCGTGACGTATGTCTTAGCTGCTCTCGTAAACCACTGAAATATATGTATATTGAATACTTATAAATACAATAACTTAATTTGCATAAAACGCATAGTTCGTTTAGGTTCAACATTTTTTCCATTGCTTTCTATCTCTCTCATTCAATATAGATCTTGAACAAAGATATTGATTGGAAATCGAAATAAACATTCTGTAATTATAGATTTATTGTTTAGGGGCGTAGCAGAAAAATATTAGAAAAGTATTTAGAAATTCTGATTGGTTGACCCGAAATTATGTTTTTGTAATTTATTTATTCGGAATCATTGGCTTTTCGGAGCCTTAGGCTCTTTTATTGTATTATTAAATAGAAATGATATATATATATATTTTTTTATAACATTTTATATCTGTCTGTGTGTGTGTGTGTGTTAGGTAATTTAAACAGCGATTTAACTATTAAATTGTTGAGGGAAATAAAAATTATTTTTTTGACATTTTTCACAGTAACGAAAATCATATTCAACTGCAAGTAACTAGTAAATAGTTAACTTAATAAAACAAAGTTATTAATAATAGTTGTAGTAAATTTAATTGTCTTTAATTTTTATATCTTATAGTTTTTTAAATAACAAGACCAAATTCGAAATATATTATAAAAACTAAAATATTATTATTAACTATGCATTTTTTGTTCTATCGCCAATATCACTAGAACGGCTTCACTTATAGCAAAAATAGTTATGTACAAAATGAAAGACAGTAATATTTAGTACAACTTTTGTTTGAAAAGTTTCTTAAAAAAAGTGTACCAGTTTCGAGAAAATTGCTACGGAAAATCATGCGTATATATTTATAAGGTACATTTTTTGTTCTATCTCCAATATCACTAGAACGGCTGCACTTATGGCAAAAATACTTATAAACATAATGAAAGATAATAATATTTAGCACAACTTTTGTTTGAAAAGTTTTTAAAAAAAGTGTACCAGTTACGAGATAACTGCTACCGGATATCATGTGAATAATTTGATTTTAGTGAGAACTACGTATTAGAAAGTTGAGTATATGCCACCCCAGATGTAAAGTAACAAATGCAACGTTAAATAAATCTAAATTCCATTAGATGTGTAGTATTTAAACTGAGCGAGAATACTAGGAATTTGATAAAGTAAACAGTCAGTTGGGACGAAAAAAGTTTACGCGTTAAAAAAATTCGAAATTACGAACTAGCGTTGACATATTTCCAACATTAATTCATTTAAAACAAACAGAACGTATGTCTGTTATTTGTCTAACGAACTCTAAAGGAATCTTCAGTTATCTATTTACATATTTCGTTGTTGAAGTTTACACAGATCTTTGTGTATGTCCATCAAAAAATTGTTAACAAAAAATTCTCTTCTGGCATATAAGACAGAATGAAAATAAACTTTGTCTATAGACTACTTAAAATATTTTATTTCTTGACTTGTATATACTTGTTAAAAAAACAGCATATGTGATGTTAAGTATTCTTAAGTAAACAGATGACTCGGTAATTTACACAAAAAAAAAAAAAAAAAAAAATAACGTTCATCTTATATATATATATATGTTGTATTGAGTTTACAGTTACTCAAATTTATTAACTAGTGAAAATTATTATCTAACGGCGAATTTTCTATTATTCATACAACAATAGTCTTTTTTTTTATTATTATTACATACATTAAGATTGTTACTGTAGTGTTTTTTAATAGTTAAACAATATTCTTAATTCTTTTCGTGGTTTAAAGCTACAATATTCGACTTTCACGCTAAAGGGTGAGAATCCTGCCGATGCCAGTCTACATTTTAATAGGTAAATAGCGTTTTACACATATAAACATATTGAAAAAAAATACTAATGTGTGTTTATACATGTAATAATGTGTCTTTTTAATTTATAAACGAAATAAGGTCAAATATTTGAAATCCAATTTTATAATTTACAAGTTTTTTCAATTTTTTTTACGCCTAAAGCGTTGGATATTTATAAAGTTTCATATTTTCAAATGAATTATTATTAGAAGTTAAGAGTTCGGGCTATTTTTTCTCTTATTCTCTCGTTTTAGAAAGTTTTTTAAAATCGTTTTTAATATATAATTTACGAAAAGATGTATTGAAATATCACGATTAATCTTACTGCGTACAGTAGTAACCATACAACTACTGAAATACATTCTCTTACATATTTTTATACTAACTACTATTCACATTTATCTATTTTTTAACCTTGTACAAATTATTAAACTTATAACCAAGAAATATTAATAAACAAAAAAATTACTAATAGCAAAATGACATTATTGCATTTGCACGCTTACTCATTATGAAATTAATATCTCGATTATGCATCGATTAATCGAAAAATGTTAAGATATAAAATCGATAGAAAACATTATTACCTACAACTTTTACATATAAATTATTTTTGTATAATTAACCGTTTAGTAGTTATAAATTAAACAAAAAAGAAAAATTAATTTAACGATAAAGTACCCAAGACGCTAAGGCCATTCTCGGATCAAAAAAAATTCTTAACAAAAAGTGTTTGTCTCATCGTTCTGAATCCAAAAATATATATAACTTATATACTTGGATGATAGTTGTCGCTCGATCGCAAGATCAAATTTGTGCCCTGTATTTCTCTGAAGGTACCGGAGCGATTTACACCAAATTTGCTACACATAGTATTTGGTATCCTATTTGTATCCGTACGTAGTTTAAATCTAATCGCCCGTATACTTCCGGAGCTATAGGGCCCCAAAATTTATAGCCCCCCTTAATACTACCCTTAGAAAAATAATTAAAACACCAAAAAATTCTACTAAATATTCTAAGATATTTGATATCTATACGATTTTTACATATTGTTAACCCAAAGGCCATAAAAAATATATAACTCGACCAAATTTGTGTTGTCTACTCCTCTGAAGGTACCGAAGCGATTTTAACCAAATTTACTACACATATTATTTGGTACCCCGTTTGTATCCATACGTAGTTTAAATGCAATCGTTTGTATACTTTTCGAGTTATAGGGCCCTAAAATTTGTAGCCCCCTTAATACTGCACTTAAAAAAATAATTTATACACCAAAAAATTCTACTAAATATTCTAAGATATTTTATATCTATAAGATTTTTGTATATTTGCAACCAAATGGGCGTAAAAAATTATTAAAAACTACAATTTCGAATTTTGAAATATACACAAATAAAATATAATTTTTATTATACCTAAATGATTTATAAAAAATTCTACGACAACGGATAATGATTAATAGATGTATGTTGCATTTTTTTTAACAGTGTATAATTCTGTAGACACATACGTACATATAGAAATACATTTGAAGTATGTAAGAAACTATATTGATTATTGCATAATATAATTCACACAGTGTAGATTCAGAACTGGTTCTATCGCGGCGAAAAATTCAATGTAAATAACGACCCGGTCTTATACTTCGCTTTATAGCAAACTATTGTTGTATTTATGTCTGTATACGTTGTATATTCCGTTGTATTGCATACAAAACTCACTCGCAGCAAGCAACCTCAACATATATCCAATAATTGATAATCTAACCGTAGAAACGTATTTCATTTTGATGAATTTTATATTGTTTTGTATTCACTATATTCGATTAACTTAGAAATCAACATATTTTTAGCTCGCTTATTTGTTTTTGACTTCCTAATCCCGAAAATGAGGTGTAAAATCTCTTAATTTGGCATTAAAACCGTGGACACGTTTCAAAAAGTATAAAAGCAAAGATAAATGAAGACATTTAGGGCGTAGATTTAATATTCTTGAAGAAAAATTCAATTTACTCGAAGTATTAGAAGTATCCGGTTCGAAGGACCAAGGTTACGTAACTGTGAGGAATATGAGTACTGGAATAGTAACATAATTCTTTAATTTAACAATCAAACCAAATAATCGAACAATATTTGTGGTAAATGATCGATCAAGGTTGCTATGAAATCAGCTAAATCAAATTGTTTATCTGACGTATTCATAAATTAACATATATTGTTTTTTCTTCGTCAAATGACGTCAGTTACAATTAATGCCACAATGATTAAATTATTACAATTTAATGTATCATGTATATATATTTGGTTAAATTAAATTTAAATTTTAAATCCTCATTCCGTGGATAACAAAACGTAGGTATGCGTTTTTAATGTAACTTTCTCCTATTTGATATTCGCGTATGTGTCCTATATGACTTACTACGTGTTAAAATCTATTCTTTTTAGACGCGTAGACGTTTTTTTGCTAACCGACGTTTTAGAAATCAAAGTCAGATACGATATCCGGTCTATTGTTCATTAATAATTATTTTCAATTTTATTTATTTCCAATCTGCTAATCATTTTACGTATATTATTATTATCGTTTTACAACTAGAAATTTTCTCAATTTACATTTAATTATATGTGTTTGTATCGTATTTTAATTTTAGCCTTATAACTTTAATAGTAATTGTTGTAGTAAAAAGAAAATTAAATTAAATTCGTATCAATTTGTATAAAAAATATTATTTGTATAATTAACTGTTAAGGTCGAAAAAAATTGGCCAGAATTATTTTTATATGCGTAATTACATAAAAAATGGGCCCTTTTTTATAGTTCTTATTTTTATCTCCAAATCTGTGCCTTCAAAAAAATTACTAAGCAGCGAATGATATTCTTTTTACAAATATTATGCGGACTAATTTATGTTTTATCAAGTTAAAATAAATTAAATATATCAAGAAAAGTCTGCAAACGTATAAATAGTATTTTAGTTATATTAAAATATCTCGTTTATGAATTAAATTAATGAAAAATATAAAAAGGCAAAAATTAAAGAGAATTAAATTACCTATAAGTTTTACTTGACACATTTGGTTGTATAACTAACCCTTAACCAGTTATACTAAATTAAATATACCCAAAAGTGTTGAACTAAATCTTTTAAATAATTCTTGTATTTTTGTTTACTTGAAATATCTCGAATATTAATTAATTTGTTGCAAAATATAAAGACGGAAAAATTAAAGAGAATTAAATTACCTATACGTTTTATTTGACTTATTTTGTTGTATAACTAACCCTTTACCAGTTATACTAAATTTAATATACCCAAAAGTGTTGAACTAAATCTTTTATATAGTTCTAGCATTTTAGTTTACTTAAAATATTTCAATTATTAATAGATGAATCAAAAATTATAAAGAGACAAAAATGAAGGTTAATTAAATTACCTATATGTTTTATTTGACACATTTTGTTGTAAAACTAACCCTTTACTAGTTATTCTAAATTAAATATACCCAAAAGTGTTAAATAGTTCTTGTATTTTTGTTTACTTGAAATATCTCAATTATGAATAGATGAATCAAAAAATATAAAAAGACCAAAAGTTAGGGAAACAAAATTACCTATAAGTTTTATTTGGCACATTTTGTTGAATAATTAACCGTTTACCAGTTATACTAAATTAAATTTATCAAAAAATGTTGCACTTAATCCATTATATAGTTCTGAAAATTTTGTTTTCTTAAAATATCTCAATTATGAATAGATGAATCAAAAAATATGAAGAGACAAAAAGTTTAGGAAACAAAATTACCTATAAGTTTCATTTAACATATTTTGTCGTATAACTAACCCTTTACCAGTTATACTAAATTAAATATACCCAAAAATGTTGCACTAAATCTTTTATATCGTTCTTGAATTTTTGTTTACTTAAAATATCTCAATTATGAATAGATGTATTAAAAAATATAAAGAAATAACAATTAGAGAAAACTAAATTTTCTATAAGTTTTATAAGACACATTTCTGTGTGTAATTAACCATATCCTAGATAATATTGAATAATTAAAACGGTTTTAAATTGTTTATAACATTAATTATCGTTAAATTAAGTTTTGTATGCGAAGAAATTAGCGTATTCCAAAAGTTGCTAAGTCATTAAAGTAGTACACATATTATTTAAAAAATATACTTTAAAACGGTTACGAAATAAAAAAAAATTAAACCTCAATCTCATAAAACTATTAATGCAATTTTTATCTGTATAATATCAAACTTTTTCCCATACCTTTCAGTTTTTGCTAAACCGTTGTTCAAGCAGGTAACTCATTGTCTAACCTAGGATTCAGGTACTCCACGTTGCCCTATTGTTCTCAGACTAAATACCGTAAAAAAATTGGATTTAACCCCTAGTTTACCTAACCCGATACCCAAAACTACTTGAAATATAAGATATAACGTATTTTGACGGGTAACCCCTATTTTTATCGCAATGTAAGCTCTTTTTTAAGCGAAATTATTATGGTCGATGAAGTCTATCCAATATAATTGTGATATTGGCCTAATAGTACAAAATATCCGGTAGATAGATAGCCGAATTTGTATCACGGTAAGAACATTGGTCCTTCGAGCCGCAACATTGGTCCTTCGTAGCTATGGCTCTTAGTGTATCATGCATAAGGAGTTAATAACTTACCACTGCTGAACGCTGCAATAGGAAGCTGTCTCGTGATACTTTCTGCCACTTCGGATGTCAGTCCATAAATCCCCAACAACTCCCGCATCGTATTAACCGCATACTCCCGCATATCCGACATCACCTGCCCTTGATTCGACCCAGAGCCAGCGCCGAACTCATTAACATGCGGCTTAGACAAATTCGTAATCGAAAAACTCGACGGTATCTTAACATCAGGCTCTGCCTCATCATCCGAATTATCTGAACTATCCGAGCTATCAGGGTTACGGTTAGCTGATAAGTCAATCGGTGTAAAATGGGATTCTAATAATAGTTTACGGGTGCATAACGTTTTTCGTCGGCGTATATTGTTTTTAAGGTTATTATTGTTGCTATATTCGGATAAGTTTAATGCGGACTCCGTCGGCTCGGAGTCGGAGAAGTTTTGAATGTTTGAACAGCGCGGTTTGAAGTTTTTTCGTTTGTTACGTTTCGGGAGGTTGTTAGACGGGTGCGTGTTATGGTTGTTATGGTACGAGTGACGATGCCTAATCGCGGTGTCCGGCTCGGAGTCGGATGTGTTCGCGTTCGAGTCGAACACGGGCTCGAAAGGCCGCGAGGACTCGAAATCTGAATCCGTGTTATCCGGTTCCGTCATTTTGGTGGATGGTGGTTCTGTAATTAACAAAAAAAAAAAGGTTTTATTAACTTATAAGTCTGAAATTATTAGTTATTAATCGACGAACGTCTGAATATATCACAAAACGTAGAACTACGCATGCGTAAAAGACATACACAGACCAGACACAATCGACTAACTTCGGTTACGCTCGGTTATTATAAGTATATTGTTTGTATTATTATTCACTAAATTGCAAGATTATTTTGTAAATATATGTTTAATTGTTTTCTTTACTTTTTGCAACAATTTAAAAAAATTAAGACACAGCTTTTATTATAATTAAATTAATAAATATTTTATGTAAATCTAACTAGCTTAATCCGTGGGTAACATGAGCCCATATCATATACAGACTACATTCAACTCTTTACTATTCTTTAAATTGCAAGATTATTTTATAAATAATGTTTTCAATTGTTTTCTTTATTTTTTGCAACAATTTTGAAAAATTAAGACATATATTATTATAATTATGTTAACAAATATTTTATATACAATTATACTAACTTAACGCGTGGGTAACATATGCCCATATCATATACAGACTACATTGAACTCTTTACTAATGCATTTATTATTCACTAAATTGCGGGATTATTTTATAAATAATGTTAATTGTTTACTTTATTTTTTGCAACAATTTTGAAAAATTAAGACATATATTTTATGTAATTCTTAATAGTTTAACCCGTGGGTAACATATGCCCATATCATATACAGACTACATTCAACTCATTACTAATCCAAATTTACCGATATATATATATATATATATATATATATATATATATATATATATATATATATATATATATATATATATATATATATATATATATATATTAATTTAATGATAAAAAAAAGAAATGTATTAAGAAACTAACGATAAAATTGTGCAAATAAAATAATTAGAATACAATGAAATAATAAAAATATTTTCATCTGATTGAGATCAAATAATTAACAGGTTGCAAAGTCGTCGTTGCAAATTCGTAAAAACAAAAAAAAGCAAAAAACGCTAAAGCCTTTTGTCTGGTCTGTGTGCAGCAAGTTTGCAAATCGCAAAAATTTAATACTGTGAAAATTAATTCATGGTCCGTATTTAAGTCGTTTTTGCAGCCCTAAAAATACCGCAACGTCATGCCGGGGCATATAAAATACATATTTTAAAGCCAAAAAAGTGGGAGCAGCCGAGTGCAGCAGCGGTAGCAAAAATGTACAAATTAGGTGATTTAAAATTATATTGTCCGGCCGAAATTTCTGGGAAACGAAAATTTAATTGTTTGACCAGCAGACAAATTCCTAACAGAGACAACTTTTTTCCGGGTCGATTTTTGTAAAAGTATCACGTTCAACTATTTATTTACCGAAATATTTTTGGTAAAAACTCACTCATGTCCACCATTGGCGGCGCATAAGGGCATTTAACCCACGCAAAAAAGGGCATTTACTACTTACATCTTTTTCAAAACATTTTTCGCAATCAGAGCAACGAGATAATATTTATATACAAATAAAACATCGTTAAAAAGACAAAACGAAAAATAAAAAGCATAGGTGCTTTGCTCAAAAATAAAATTGAGTGCAATTTTTTTTTGAAATTCAAAATTATATTTTTTAATAATTTTTTATGGCCTTTAGGTTACCAATATGTAGAAATCTTATAGATATAAAATATCATAGAATGTTTCGTAGTATTTTTTAATGTTTTAATTCATTTTCTAAGGGCAGTATTAAGGGGGGTACTAAATTTTGGGGCCCTATAACTCGGGAAGTACCGGGCCAATATTTATATTTTTATTACTATTTGATTTGCTGTGAATACAGTTTTACGAACACTACAGTTCTTTTTGACTTTAATGCCCGATGAGCTAGAATCAATTGAGTGCAATTTTTTATTTTGAAATTCAAAATTATATTTTTTAATAATTTTTTATGGCCTTTAAGTTACCAATATGAAGAAATCTTATAGATGTAAAATATCTTAGAATGTTTTGTAGAATTTTTTAATGTTTTAGTTAATTTTCTAAGGGCAGTATTAAGGGGGGTACTAAATTTTGGGGGCCTATAACTCGGGAAGTACTGGGCCAATATTATTATTTTTGTTACTATTTGATTTACTGTACAGTTTTACGAACACTACAGCTCTTTTTGACATAGTGCCCGATGAGTTAAACTCAATGATGTCTAGACGAATATTCTGTGAATAGTGAATAGAAAATTGTTTATTTTTAATTTTAACAATTCGATTTGACTCCAAGTTTTAATTTACGTTAGTAACAGGTGACGGGTAAATTTAGAGATTATATAGTACCCAGTTATTTATTTAATTCGTTACGATTTTTTAGGCCCCTTTTTTTTGTTTTTGAAATAATATGAGTTCCGAACAATTT
The DNA here is from genome assembly GCA_933228885.1 of Leistus spinibarbis. Taxonomy (NCBI): domain Eukaryota; kingdom Metazoa; phylum Arthropoda; class Insecta; order Coleoptera; family Carabidae; genus Leistus; species Leistus spinibarbis. The sequence goes on along the minus strand of OW121811.1, from coordinate 1,307,426 downwards.
GAGGTTCGTACGAATAACACAGTTGGCGAAAATAACGAGACAGACGTATAATTAATCATTTGTAAATTTTGTAATTTTGATTCGATGCCAAGAAATCGAGTAGGTAACCATCTTATTACGTTCGTTCAGCAGCCACACTACTCACTGCTTAAATTGTAGAAAAGCCACAATTTTCAAATGAAATATTGTACTATATAATGGTTCTTAGCTAAACATTTATCACGGACATGATTTGTTAACCGAAGTCAACCATTTAAATAGCTTTAACTATGACACATTTATGGAATATTTTATTAAAAAATATATTCTTGTATCGTTTAAAATAGTTTATGTATTTTAATAATTACACAATTGTCTATAGTATCAATGCAAGTGCTGCGCATGGCATAACGCCGTAACTTACAAGCGACCGCTTAAACTGTGTAAGTTACGGCGTTATGCCATGCGCAGTGCTTGCGTTGATACAGTAAAACATTTAAATTAACATGAGCTTTAGTTTATGATTAAAACTAAACTTTAAGATCACTCAACACTTATACTTTTTTACTGTCGCTATGAAAATACACTTTTAATAATTAAACTATAAATACAACTAATCAAAATAATTCAAACTATTTTTTTTAATTTTCTTTATCATATTTGCAACAAACTTTGTATGAAAGATTTTCTTCTAAATATAATTTTAATTGGTATAAAATATGAATGAAAATAGACCAAATCGCGTGAAATTATTTAAAAGTACAATTTTAATGTTTAATAACTCCGAAAGTTACAGTTTAAAAATTCTGAAAAAATTCACACGTATTAAACACATCGCGAAATACATTTTTTTTTCATATATATTTTCTTCTAAATATAATTTTTATTAGTGTAAAATATGAATAGAAAAAGACATAATCGCGTGAAATTATTTAAAAGTACAATTTTAATGTGTAATAACTCCGAAATTTACTGTTTAAAATTTCTGAAAAACTTACCAGTCGTAAGGCCGTAAGATTTTGGAGATATAAGCCCGGATGTAATAGTCGCCATTTTGTTTTATAACGAATCAGGCCTGCAACAAAAAGAAAAAAAAACGTATTAAATGATATTTAATATAAATATTTTTTAATTCAATTAGTTTCCATGTTTCCCAAGTTTACTATATCTACCTCCTACCTATTCAATACCATTTAGCGGTAGTTTTATTATTGTTTAATAATTAAAAATGCTGACGTAAAATGAAATAAATACGCCTCTGTTTAATATATGCTGGTTTTATGCTAAAACTTGTATTTCTAAGAATTACTGTGCCTTTATTATTATTAAAACAGTATTACCAACACAATAAAACGAAAATTGACGTAATATTATATTCCGATAATTTATTAGAATAATTTTAATTGCTTTGTGTTAACAATTTACATAAATATTATTATTATTCGAACAACACATAAAAATATGTTTACTTAAACAAGATTTGGTACGTATAACGCACCAATGCGTCCAGCGCTCCTTAAGTAAACGATGCGAGCAGCAGTTTTTAATTTTAATTGCCTTTTGGTTAACAATTTGAAAATTATTTTGTTTTAAAAAAATGTAGTGCATATTTTAAATTATTTTATTTAAAATTATAATATTTAATAATTTTTTATGGCCTGTGGGTTAACAATATGAAAAAATATTATAGACATAAAATATCTTAGAATTATTTATAGAATTTTTAGGTGTTCTAATTATTTTTATAAGGGCAGTATTAAGGGGGGTTTCAAATTTTGGGGCCCTATAACTCGGGAAGTAAACAGACGATTAGATTTAAACTGCACACGGATACAAATAGGATGCCAAATAATATGTATACTAAATTTGGTGTAAATCGCTCTGGTACCTTCAGAGGAGTAGCTACAGACACAGGACCGGTACTTCGTACGGCAAATAAAACTTACGTAATTTTAATTGAACAATTTAATTTTAAATAAAACGATAATAACTTTAAAATACATATATAATTTTTTTAAACTATTAGCAAATATAATTTTAAACCACAATATTTTAATTACATATTGTTTAGACCAGTAAAATAATTAATAGCTCATAAAATTATAAGGTAAGAATATAAAATTAAGATAAAATAAAAAGAAAGAAACGTTGAGTGGCCTACACTCGATTTTCTTATACGTAGTATTCACTAGAAATATTTATATATCCCAAACTAATCAATACTCCACAGTAAAACTCGGGAATCAATAGCATCATCAATAAGGACATATAAGATTTGCCGTAGCAGTTTTCTCGTAACTGGTACATTTTTTTAAGAAACTTTTCAAACAAAAGTTGTGCGAAATATTTATATCTTTCATTATGCAAATAACTAATTTTGCCATAAATGCAGCAGTTCTCGTGATATTGGCGAAAGTATAAAAAAAATGCATAGAGTAAAAACATGCACTTCTGGTTGGAATATTTATTTCAAAAATATATAGTGCACATCTAGACCATATACAAGTCTTAAGTTTGTAGTTTCACAATTTTACGTTCGACAGTTTTGGCTATAGAGCGTTCATAAACAGACAGACGTGTATTTCCGATGCCGTTGTTCGAAATTATTTATTACTGCGTATAAGAAAATGGTAAAAGCGGTTAATATTTAACAATATAATTTTATAGTGTTATTAATCATTATTGCAGCCAAAAACAACAAAAACTTGCCTAAGTACGCCCCTGAATCTACTCAACATTGTTCTCACTATATTTTATACGAAATTGTAAATCATATTACATTTACTGTTTAATATTTTGCTAGCAATAAAATGGTTTTATGATTGTTACATTGTAAAACTGGTTTTAGCTCAAGTAAACAAGGTATCAGTAAAAGTATGTTGCCAATGTTACAGATACGCAAACAATAGCATAAATACGTTAACTTTTAACCTCAAAATTAATATGTTTAGGTTATAAATAGTAATAATTATTATAGGGTTTTAATGGTACTATATTGAATTAACTAATATTTAAATGTCGTTTTGTAATATTAAATATTACGTAAGTTATTAATAATTTAATATTTGAAGTGAGACTATTTTGAAAAGCAGCGGCCATCTTGAATATTTTAAAAGATGATTGAATTGGTAATTGTTTACAAAACTATGGGTATTTCTGTATATAAAAAATTAGAAATTCTGCGAATTACTAATTATTCATGATTAATTGTATAGATTGAGTTAAGATAAAGTAGTAATGTTTTTATCTTAATATATCTTAGTCTATGCGAATAAATATATAATTGGTTTGGTAAATAGTTACCGTAAAATGAGCTGTCAAAAATATGTGCTCATAATTCAATGTCATTTCTCTATCAAATCAAAATGATTAAAAAAATTAAATTATACAAAAAAAGTAAAAAAAATTGTTGTATATTTTGTAATAATGTCAAAATGGCGAATAACCTTGGGATACGAAGTACAATTCTTACGCATTTACGAGAAAAAATACCAAATAATAATTTGAAAGTTGTCTGATAGAATAGAAGGTGCGCCAAAATTTTGAATACAAATTTGAACACAGTATTATTATTATGAATAAGTTATTAAGTTCAAACTAACAAAAAAAAAAAAAAAAAAAACTATTATAATCTTGTTGTATTCTTAACCTAAAAATATTTGAAGTCTAGATAAAATCTTCTAAGATTTAAAATGACTAAGCATATTTTTTTTAACCACTGTATTTTTAATATATACTTAACATTTTTGATGGAATTAATTTTTACAAGTTTAACTCATTTAAAAACATTAAAAACATGAGTCTCATAAATTTCGAATTAAAACAAAGAAATTTCACGTATATTTTATCATTTTAATACAATACTTTCCTAACTTCAGGGTCTTATATTAATTATTGCATTTTTTACAATTAAACCATGCAAGATAAAAATTTGAAAAAATTAGCATTAAAAACCCCATATTTTGTTTATATGGTCCTAAATTTTCAGATAAATTAAACCAAAATTACGTGCTCCATCGAAAAAACTATAGTCCAGGAACAATATGTACTTTCGCAAAATATTTATACTCGTAATTTTAATTGAAAATTTACGATTTTTTTACTACTAAACTATCAAAGATAAAAATTTGAAAAAAATTACATCAAACACCATATATTTTGTATATATAGTCCAAAATTTTCAGATAGATTAAGCCAAAATTACGAGCTCCATCGAAAAAACTATAAAGCAGAAACAATATGTACTTTCGCAAAATATTTATACTCGTAATTTAGATTCAAAAGTTACGATTTTTTAATTACTAAACTATCCAAGATACAAATTTGAAAAAAATTGCATCAAATCCCCTATATTTGTTTTATATGGTCCTAAGTTTTCAGATCGATTAAGCCAAAATTACGAGCTCCATCGAAAAAACTATAATGCAGAAATAATATGTATTTTCGTAAAATATTTGTACTCGTAATTTTCATTGCAAATTTACGATTTTTTTACTACTAAACCATCTAAGATAAAAATTTGAAAAAATTAGAAATAAGACCCCTATATTTTGTTTATATGGTCTTAAGTTTTCAGATAGATTTAACAAAAATTACGAATCTGCGATAAATGTTTATTTGTCTAAAATAAAATCAGTTATAACTTGTAACAAAAAATAACAGTAGTCCTACAACCAGGTTGCTGATATTTAGATAATAAATTATGTATATTTGTTTAAAAAATTGTGTAGGATTTCACTACATGGCCACTGAAAAGTAGACCGCAATATCTATAATTTAATAATTGTTAAAACCAACCTAACTGTAACATGAATTTAAATAAATCAAATTTCACTATTTATATATCATAAATGGTTAAGTTTACAATGCATATGTAAAGAACATATATTCCTGTACAAATTTGATTCAATGAAATTTTCTGTAATCTCAGCCGTTTTCATTATAATTCGCGTATAGTAAGTGGAACGGAAAAAAAAGACAATAATGGTTTGAATCTACGCTAAAGGCGATAGCAGTGCCACTACACTTTGCGGCGATTACCACAGTCGGTTACCACGCTTTGCGGTAGCCAACCAACTCGGCATCATATAAAGCCTATAATTACGAACATAGTTAATAAGACTTTGAGTCTCACAATAACCATGTAATTGTAATGTGTTTAACAATCATGTTCTGGTAGTGTTACAACAGCTATATATACACAACATTACGCGAATGTGTTATAAAAACAATCGTTTATAATCGGGGTTGCTCGGCTGTTATCGCCAATACAACTGAAAACTATATTTCAGGGTTTTCAAGCTATAAAACAACTACAATCTGGTAATGATGCATATACAATACTTTTAGTCAAATATCTCGAATACCAATCGATATAACGAAAAATACTAAGACACACAAAATAAAGTTTATATAATTGTCTACATTGTTTATAAAAAACATTTTTTTGTAAAATGAACCATTTAGTAGTTAATTGGAGTTAAATATGCCAATGCCAAATATGCTTAATATTACAATAATAAATCCTCCTCATGATGATACAATACTTTTACTCAAATATCTGGTATACCAATCGATATATCGAAAAATATTAAAAGAAACTAAATAAAATACATAAAATTGTCTACATTGTTTATTGAAAAATTTTTTTTGTAAAATTAACCAATTAGTAGTAAACTGGACTTAAATATGCCAGTAATTTTAATATTACTATAAACAAAATTTATCCTCCTCATAATGCTAGATTGTTAGTCAAATATGTCGAATACCAATCGATATATCGAAAAATATTAAAAGACACAAAATAAAGAACATAAAATTGTCTACAACTTTTATACATAACATTATTTTGAAAAATTAACCATTTAGTAGTTAACTTGGTTTAAATATACCAATAAACTAAATATATCCCCATGATGTTAAATACAATACTATTAGTCAAATATCTCGAATACTAGACGATGTATCAAAGTATATTAAGAAACATAAATTAAAGAACATAAAATGGTCTAACACTTTTATAAAAAACATTTTTTGGTAAAATTAACCGTTTAGTAGTAAACTGGACTTAAATATAGCAATACACAAAATATAACATTCTCATGATCTATACAATACGTTTAGTGAAATTTCTCGAATACTGATCGATATATCAAAAAATATTAAAAGGCACAAATTGAAGAATATAAAATAGTCTATAACTTTTATAAAAAACATTTTTTTGTGAAATTAACCATTTCGTAATTAGGCAGATTTAAATATACCAATAATAATATTCATGTTGTATTTTAGTTAATAGTAAAATAACTTTAACTGCAATGAATGTAACGAAAAATATTAAGAGCCAAAAGTTATAGAAAACTATATTTTCTATAACTTTTATAGGAAACACTTTTTTATTTATACAACCATTTACAAGTTATACCAACAATAAAAATTAAATGTTATTAGTTTTTGTATGTATTAGAGAACTGGTTTTCTTGTTAGGGACGACTATGGTAGCGACCTAAACTTATCACCAGTCAAAGATATGAATTCCTATAATATTTCGTTGAAATTTAAAAATTACCGGTAAAGTCTGTAAGCCATGTATATGTCAATGTACTTGAGCGATTTATATTTACATATTTATATATATATTCCCGTCTCCGTCTCGTGCTATAGTAAAACCGGCTCCCACATATATGTCCGTCTCAGTCAGACATACGGTCGAGTATAGATCAAGCATTGTTTATAAATATACGAATAATATAGGTGTGACACTGGATTATATGCAAAAGAATTTAATTTTTATAATTTGTCATTTGTACACGTGTGTATATGAAACTTATTTACAAAAAGGAAAAATATTCATATTTAATACAAAAACATACGTGTTTGTAATGGTTGATTTTATGGTGGAACACTAATTGTAGTAGGCCGTGGAATATTCAAGATGGCTGCTCAGTTTAGCGAGTACTCACCTCAAAAAGTTAATCAGCAATAAGTCGCATATACTTTGAGATACTTACATTAAAATTTGATAGATTATTCTTTACAGTTGTAGTTATAACCTAATTAATATAAATGTGAAATTATTCAATAAATAATAGTTATTTACGATGTATGAACTACTCATTTTTTTTAGTATAAATCAATAAAACAGTGATAAGAAAATACAGAATTACTGTGAATAATTTCACATATAAGCAAATGTTCGCGCAACATTAAATAAATCGACAAATTTAACGATTTGTAACAATTTAATCAAACGGATATTAAAATGCTATGTTTTTTGTTTATTTCTACTGTGCTCGCACACTTAACAATATTTACCTAAAAATTGGGTAACACAAAGAAAAAACTTTCAGAAATCGTTTGGTCTAATGCGCGATCATATATCTGTTCTAGATTTTTTTCTAGAACGTTTTAAAATGTACTACTGGTCTTTCATTTAAAAAATTCGCCATATTTATTGTATAATTGATTTAAAACCATATAACATGTATATATATATTTTTATTTAAATTGATTTACTTATGGAAAAAACCCTCAGAAATCGATTGGCGGAGCGTGAAATATAATATCTCTTCTAGATTTTTTTCTAGAACGTTTTAAAATTTACTACTTATCTAAAAAATTCGCTATTTATTTTGTATAATTAATTTAAAACCGTATAAAATGTACATAAATATATATTTCAATTGAGTAACATATAGAAAAAACCCTCAGGAATCGATTGGCGAAGCGTGCAGTTAAATATCTCTTCTAGATTTTTCTCTAGAACGTTTTAAAATTTACTATTGATCTTACATTTAAAAAATTCGCCATATTTATGATATAATTAATTTAATACCGTATAAAATGTATTATATATATATTTTAAAATGAGTTACTTATGGACAAAACCGTCAGGAATCGATTGGCGGAACGTGCAATAAAATATCTCTTCTAGATTTTTGTCTAGAACGTTTTAAAATTTACTACTGATCTATCATTTAAAAAATTCGCCATATTTATTGTATAATTAATTTAAAACCGTATAAAATGTATTATATATTTTTTTAAATGAGTTACTTATGGAGAAAACCTTCAGGAATCGATTGGCGTCGAGTGCAATAAAATATCTTTTCTAGATTTTTCTCTAGAACGTTTTAAAAACGTTAAAGAAAAATAAAAACATTTTTCAATTGCGATTATATGAATAATACGTATATATTTTGAAATAGTTGTACTACTACATGGAGACTTAAATATATTCGAAATAATACAACCTAGAAAAAAATCACTTTCTACATATGCCCATTTGAATATTGTCAATTGTTATTTAGAAACTGCATTGTTTTAAATGCTGTGGCTATATTATTATTTTCTTGTATGTAATATTTAAATAACTTACAGATATCTGTTTCATTATTCATAAATACCAATGACAACGTAAAACAAATAATTTACATTAAGAATTGGTTGTATTGTGGCGACATCTATACGACACCGTAATGAACTATACTTAGCATTCGAACGATACATAAAAATCTATCAAGGATAGCTTATTATTGTTTATAAATTCTATTGTTATTCATAAATTCATAAATATATATGTTCACGTCAGTATTTATACCAATTTAGACACTAAAGGGGCACCATTTCAACGTCTATACACGTTTTCACCATCCCGGGATATTACGAGTAATTTATAAATGATTTAAAATAAAATTTAAATGTAGGAACCATTTATTATATATGTTTATGGTGATGTAAAAACAGTTAGAACAAATTAAAATTTGTTTTTGAATAAATAATAATTATGAATTCTTCGAGAAACTGGTTTTCAAATACAGTTTTTTGCTCAATCATATTTGATATATAATGTCACATACAAGACTGACACATGTTAATTTGTATTACTTATGAATAATTATTTTCGGGTTCTTGTCATTCCGTAAATTTCGGCCTACATTTTTTTCTGATGATTTTATTACCATATTAAGATACGTAAATATATATAAATAATTCAAAATGACAAATAATAATTGTTTTATGATATTTAATATTAAAATGAACGGGTTCATTAATTATTTTTTTAATGTGCGCACCTTGCACCCATGTGCCCATATCATAACCATAACACTGTCCCCATTAATAACCTCAAAATGTTTTAATATATTTGTAAAATCCAGAGACAAGAATTTTTAATTTCATTTTTTACATTTTCCAACAAAAAACTTCATATATAACTCGTTTTTCGGTAAGATAAGCAAAAAATGTTGATAATATAGGTAATATAAAATTATAATTATTATCTGCTCAGTCATTATCGTTTCTAGCAGAAACTAGCGCTTACGGCGGCAAAAAATCGTGCTACCATTTCATTAGTTCGTAAAATGTAAGATCCACTTTTCAAAATGTCAAAAACATATTATTATAATGTTTAAATATTTGAAGGAAATTCATTATAATTAGAAATGTAAAATTAATTACGCGGTTGCACATCAGTAACACTTAATTTTAAATGGGGTTTAAATAATCGTTATAGTTTTAGCAAATTATATTTAAAGTGAAAAGCAAGAGTGACGGCCACCCCAGATGTTCGTGTACTATTCATATTTAAAATATATAAAAATATTTAGCAATAATAGTATGAATATAAAATAATATAATAATATATTCAAAATGAAAACTATGTATAATAAAGTCGAGTGAAGGCCACGCCAGATTTTTTTCTTCGTTAACAATTGAAATATTCATATTTAAATATTGCATACAATAATTTATAAACATTTTTAAAGCATTTAAAGTATAATTATATATAAAGTGAAAATTAAGAATATAAAAGTCGAGTGTAGGCCACGCCAATTTTTTTCTCTTTGTGTGCAATCGAGATATTCATATTTTTGTAGGCGACATTTATAAAATAAGCTTAGGTGCAAAGCATCTATGCCATCAGCTCGCCAATAATATTAAAAATGAACATTAATTATTTTTATTAATTATTATGGTCTTTAAAAGTCTTTGATATACACTAATAATATCTGCAAATTTAAAATTCAAAATTATAATTATAAATATTTAAAAAAAATATATATCTTAGTATTAAACGGGGCCTGAAATTTTGGGGCCTTATAACTCGGGAAGTATATGGGCGATTGGATTTAAATTGCAAGTGGATTCAAATAAGGTACCAGGTGATATGTGTAGCAAATTTGGTGCAAATCGCTCTGGTACCTTCAGAGATATAAAAGGTACAAATTTGGTTTTACGAGCGATGAGTTTAAACACTATTAACTTTTGTGCTTCTGTACTTTGCCGGTCTAAAAATTAAAAATGGTGATAAATCTGTGTATTTTAAAATCACCCTAGTTAGAAATGTTGGCAGGCCTGCGTATTCCCTAAATCAAATAATGAATCATCCCTTAAATTCGAACAAAAGAACGATACATAGAAAAACAATTGTTAGGCACCCTTCCATCAACTGTGCATATTAGTTAGAGAAAGATGGTTGGCGAAACCATCTAGAAATACGATTAAAAAAATCGAAAAATTCGAGGGGGTTGACGCGCCATATTTCAAATGTGAAAAGAAAGGACACTCTTATTGCAATAAGGGGGTAGATCCCGTAGATCGGGGATAAAAATTACGAATGCACACATGGCCGGTATGCAAATTTGTAATATAACAAAATGTGAATCGTAACCCCAAACTACAGAATTTAAATATACGAATTAGAGCAGGTCAATGCGAATAGTGGTTACGTTGACACAATGATGGTGTCGTCGCGTTGCGCTGGCCGAGTGTATAAAAACAGTTGGTCTATAAATCAGGTTTTTCGAGCTCCATATTAATATAAGTTCATTCAAAATCCAAGAATTAATGTGCCTTTTGAATTTTCAACCATTTCGTACAGTCTCATACATAAGCATTTCGATTTTAACACAATTACTAAATTTCTACCCATTAAAAAAAATCGATTTTTGCATTTTTTGATAGTTTGTACACTGGTACAATATACCTTCAACGCAAATTTGTAATAATCCCCTGAAATAACTAAATAAACGTAATTAAGTAATCCAATATATATATGTATATAAACCTTTAAACTAGTTTTTCTCAAAACTACCTTTTTCAAACTGCACTATATCTCTGAAACTACTCGACCGATTTTCTTGTTTTTTATTTTAAAAGAAAGGAAATACTATTTATTACAACATAAACCATTAATATGCCTACATTTTCATAAATTTCTATTATCTGGAACGCCCTAAAGTAAAAATAAAACTCGAAAAAAAATCGTTGTTTTTCACACGGCCGCCATTTTGTCAAATATTAACTTTTTACACCAAATGTTGATGAAAACTCCAGAAAATTGTACACGCTTTTAGTAACTATCAATAAAATTGAATTTAGATGACCCGTTCAGGAGATACGAGCCCGCCCGTTTAGTGGTGACCTAGACATACTCTACCCATTATCTCGGAAAGTTACATATATTTTTTTGCAAAAAAAATATTTTAATGTAGAAAAAAGGACTAGTTATAAAATGGCTTAAGCATTAACTAATACCTTTATCCATATCTGAGAAAAAAATTCATAAAAGCTATGCTTCTTTTTCAAGATATAAAATACTTATAAAAAGTTCAGTGTAGGCCACTACAGTTTGTAAAGTTATTTAAAATATGCAATTAAATATATATATTTGCAATTAAATAATTTTAAAGTTCTAGTAAAGTTCATATTTCGTAATTATAGTATTTAATTTTTATTTAAAAATAATTTGAATATTATCTGATACTAAAACTAAATTTTACAAGTAGAATTATCATAAAAATGTACTAATCATTTCAAACACAAAAACGACTTCTGTTTTTGGGCAATTTAAATTTCTTAACACGTTGTGATGACTTAAAAAAGATTAGTTTTTTTTTCATTTACACAAAATTAAACATCGTTCGATTGTGAATATACGAAATAATTAGTTGATTAATCTTATAATATATAAATAAATATATACGGCCCAAAAAAGAAACTAATTAAGATCACAATAAACAAATGACCCAATCGGCAGAAATAATTGTTATAATAATTAGAGAATAAATTAGTTTCATTTATTGGATCATGTACAACTTTTTGTTGAGCATTTCTTTTTAATTTTTTATTATTTTTGTTTTTTTTTTTTGGTTTCCAAAGGTATCTTGATTGTAGGCCGATAAAGTAGACCCATATTTTTATCGTTATAGCTATGCGCGTTATATTTTAAAAAGTCGATTTATAATTTTTTAAACCCATCCATTAACTAGTCAATAGTTAATTGTCCTACTAAAATTAGATGTGATTTATTTCTGAATACTACCATTTTAGCCTACAGCTAAATACCCAAAAATGACGGAGCCAAAATAAATAACATAATTATTCAGTAATATAATTTTTACTTTCTTATTTGAACGTATATAATTTATTGTAATCATAAAATAATTCAAAACTGTAGATTTTAATAGTAATACACATTTACGAGTAGCTTCTGTGTGTGTGTGTGAACGCTCTAGGGGCCAAAATAATTACAGGGCTCCAAAATTTAGATCCCCCCTTAATACTGCTCTTAGAAAAATAATTATAACATTTAAAAATTCTACTAAGAATTCTAAGATATTTTATATCTACAAAATTTCTTCATATTTGTAACTCTAAAGCCATAAAAAATTATTATAAATTTGAATTTAAAAAAATTACGTAAAGTTGAGTTTTTTTTTGGAAAAATGCTGAGATGAAGTGGTGGAGTCTTTTTTTAATCACGGTATTCCCTACTAAAGTAGTAATCGTGGCTCGAATAATATATACAAAATGTGTTTAAAAATATTTTTATTTACTGACGTATTTTAATTGCAAAATATTTAATTTAATTTTAGCAAAAGTTGCAATTATATTTTTAAACATTTGAATATAAAATTAAATCCAGAACAACGACCTTAATAAATTTTTTTTTAAAATTAAAAATAATGTAAGTCTCATCATTTTCACAATATTTATGCAATATTGAAACCCAGCATAAAAAAAAAAACAATAGAATCGTGATTTTTTCGTGATCCAAATAAGGCGGTATTTCGGGTTCAAAACCACTTTTTGTTTTTTTTATTTAATTAAAATGCAATTCGATTGTTTTGCTTGTCGTTTATTTTTAGGCGGAAATTTACGATTTTTTGTCTGAAAAGGCCGATTTCTAGAAAGATACTTTTAATTAGAATATATCTCGGGTGCTCTACACTCACTATTCTTATACGTATAATCCAAGAAAATAGATCGCGGTATATTTATTTTAAATAAATTTGCTTTATATTTATTTCGGCCGCATTTTTAACAGTGTAGTTCAAGAATTCGAACCAAAATACTGACTTCTGCCGATGGTATAAACCGCACAAAATTTAAATTTAAAAAAAAAACGGTCTCGTCGATATCTTGTTTTCGAAAATCTGGAACTGATTCGTTTTATTCGATTTTTTATGTTTTAATTTCTTTTGTTTAGTTTATAATGGAAAACGATTATTGTAAAATCAGGTTATTGACTTGTGCATTATGCAGAATTACTGTATTGTTTCATATATCGAATAAATAAATTCAACTATTGAGAAATTATGCTATAATAAGCATATTAATAAAAATGCATATTTTTGAAAAAAAAAACATTGCATTGTTTTATGAAAATTATAATTTAAATATATTTATGAAGCGATATTTAATCGCTTGAATAATTCTTTATATATCGTCGGTGCTACTACAACTAATATTCCCTCTTCAGCGTGTATTATAAGGCTCAAAAAAAATTTAATCAAATCACATTTTATACTAATTAAAATTTTAATAATCAAGCTGTTATTTTTATTATTTTTATACAAAAACAACGGATATTTTAACTAGATAATAAAAATAATCTAGCACCCACTTAAACGGAAGTTTAAATGTTAGATTAACGTCAATAAAAAATAAAAACCAGCAAATATACAAAAAATATACAATATTTTGGTTTTAAACTCGTTGAAATATTTAAAAAAGGGTTTATTGTGTTGTAATTTATTTCCATTATTTAAATAAATATTATGAGGATAGTTTTCTTAAATAAAAATATTATTAACACATTGTAGTAATCGGTACATGTGCGTGCGTGCGCGTAAACTTTTACGCGTAGTTTTTATAAGCCCACAAATTAATTTGCCGTTTATATTTATGTGAAAACGAAAAATTAACCATTTTTTTTAATAACTAATTAATATTTATTATGGTTTAATACTAATGAATCATTAAAATAAATAAATATATACATACATATATATATATATATATATATATATATATATATATATATATATATATATATATATATATATATATATATATATATATATATATATATATATATATATATATATATATATATATATATATATATATATATATATATATATATATATATATATATATATATATATATATATATATATATATATATATATATATATATATATATATATATATATATATATATATATATATATATATATATATATATATATATATATATATATATATATATATATATATATATATATATATATATATATATATATATATATATATATATATATATATATATATATATATATATATATATATATATATATATATATATATATATATATATATATATATATATATATATATATATATTTAAATAGGTACACTCTAAAATTTCTTAATACGTTTGACTTCCATTATCTAATTAAAAATATATTGAAATTCCGATTTCTTTTCACCAATTTTTTTTTCAAATTGATTTTCGGATATTATAATTTTTCTCTGATAATTAAAAACCCCCAAAAATATAACTAGGGTGCCTCAGCTATTGTTAAATTAATGATTAATTGTTATATATATATTTTAAATTCATTCATTTCATAGTTACATTTAAATTTATATATATATATATATATATTTGATTAATGATTATCGAGATCTAAATATATGTCTGCATGGTTGGATATTTTTAATATTATTACAGATACAGATGAATGTAATTTTTACGATTGAATGATTGCATAATTAAAAATATTATTTTCCATTCGTTTCATCAATCATTCAATATCTTTTATTTGTGAATAGAATTTATAATGATTTTTTGGTAACAATCTTACTAAAGGGTTAACACGAGATATGGATCAATATTCGCACAAACACATAAATCTATTATTTTGATATAACAACGCACCTATGCGTCCTGTTCGCCTAATAAGTAATATATGCGATGTGAGCGATTTTAAATTATTATAGCCTTTTGGTTAACAATTTGAGCAAAATGTTATAGATATAAAAAGTCCTGCAATTCTTTCTAGATTATTTTGATATATAAACTAGCTTAGGTACAACACACCTATGCGTCCAGCTCGCCTTATAAGTAATGCGAAGCGAGCAACGGTTTTTAATTATTATAGCCTTTTGGTTAATAATTTAGAAAAATGTTATAGATATAAAAAGTCCTGCAATTCTTTCTAGATTATTTTGATATATAAACAAGCTTCGGTACTACGCACCTATGCGTCCAGCTCGCCATATAAGTAATGCGAGGCGAGCAACGGTTTTTAATTATTATAGCCTTTTGGTTAACAATTTAGAAAAATGTTATAGATATAAAAAGTTGCACAATTCTTTGTAGAATATATTAATAACTGCGTATAAGTAAGAATAAGTATATTTATTATATGTTACCACATTGTATTGAACCGGTAGACGTTCCTTTAACCTATTTTTAACAGAACATAAATATACAGAGGTATTTTTAGTAAAATTCCAAATTAGTCGTTTAAAAATACTTAAAACAAAATTACCTATATAAAAATTTAATTCAAGTCTTCATTTCAGTGGACTAAAAGAATAATAAAAGTTTTAGAAAACATAAAAAAAAAACAGATTGTATATATTTTATTTTTTCCGTTGAAAAAACGTTAAAATATTTCAAAGTCTTTTGATATCTAAGTAACTTGTTTTAAGACCTAATGAAAGACGAACAGGTATATATATATATATATATAGAGTTAAACTGGCTTATAGGACTTATAAAAATTTCTCAATTAGTAGTAAATTTAGATAAAAATCTTACAGAAAATAGCTTCCAAGAATTAAAATCTCTTAATCATACCAGAGAATTTTTAAACAAAAAAAATAAAAATATATTTAAAGAACTGAGGCAAATTTTACACATAGTAGATGTCACTTTTGTGCCCCAACACTCACAATAATAGAATATTAATTATTTACAAATTGTGTTTTCTTATTTATGTTGCGCATTTAATTTTACGTCGTATTATAATCATTTAAAATATTGTACTTGGGATTACAACGGATATACACGTTGCGGATTTAGTTTTACGAAGTATTGTACTTGAGATTTAAACGGATAAACACGTTATAACCTCTGAAACGAATGTGACTATTTTCGGAATGCCGTCTGTATGTCTGTAAACGCTCTAGAGCCAAAACTGTCAAATGAAAGACGTGTATATGGTCTAGATGTACACCTATTTATTAATAAAATAATAATATATTGATAAGGTGAACATTAAAGATACTTTTATAGTAAAAAAACAGTATTTGATAACGTAATAAAATAATAATTAGTTAAGGATATTTATTTTTAATTTAATTTACGTTAAATAGGTCTAGTGCAGGCCACCCCTTATTTCTTTATGAAAAACTACAATATTAAGAATATTCGACACATATAATTAGATTTTTACTCATTACCGAAGCTTTAATGATTGAAGTAATTAGTTTTGTTGATCATAATACTTCGTTTAACTGAACAGTAATCATTTTAATTGCAGATTAACTGAATTTGTCAAACAATCTGTCAATTTATTATTATTCATCATGAATAATAATAATTTATTATAATACGTATATTATTATTATTAGTTTCTAAAATGAAAGATTATCGAATTGTAAATATTGTTGATTGTGAGTTAACGGTTTAGCAGCTGCGTACAGTTCTACACATTTATTTAGTTGTACCAGCAGTACTCAAACAATGAAAAATCACTGCGGTTCTAAATACACAAATATTTTAATTATTAACGCAACGATTTAAGCGGCAACGCTGGAGCATTGGCTCTAGGCGCTAGAGCGTTCACACATACACACACACATACACACACATACACACACACACACATACACAGAAATCATGCCGAAGGTTGTTGCAAGTAGTTAAAATGTCTATTTTTGTAAAATAAAAATTCTTTTTTTAATGATTGCGATACTTCTTTTAATACATTCGTATAAGAGTGAAAAAACATATATAAAGTAAATTTCCGGGAGCCTGGTCCTCGTATCCTCTGAAATATAACAGTTAATAGTACGTAAATAATCGCCTAAAATAGTTTTTATTTATTTCAAAACAATAAAAATCACTTTTATTACAGACTATTAGAGCCGTAGAGAAATCGTAAAATAAAGTATAGACTTTTCGTAAAATCAAGTATATTAAGTTGGTTTAATGTGGGGCCGTGAAAAATATCTGGGATAATTTTTATTCACAGATTACATACCTAAGGCCATTTCTTTTATGGTACATCTAATTTAATTATCTAACAATTAATTTACAAATTTTAGTATGAGTATTTTTTTAATTGTTATTTTTAAAAGTAAAAAAATGAGAGCATTGACATTTTAAAAGTTTATTTCTTTTTCAAACATATAAATTTTTCTAACGTTTATTACTTGTTAAATAGTTTTATTACTGCCGGGAAAACGTTCTAGAAACCAACCGAAATTTACATTTTTTTTATGCTTTTATTTGTCACTTTTGTGCTCTAAATAAACTACAGCTAAATACATTATTACACTTAGACATAATTAATATAAAAAGAATAATTATTTTACTTACCAAATACATAATAAAATATGGAATTTAGTAGCAGTAACTATGCGAAAAGTTGTATATTTACTATACAGGATACTAAATTAGCTATACTAGAATTATTACCAGTATTGTAGTATTATATTTTGTGCTTGTGGTAAATATATTAGACGCTTAACACAACTATGCCTCCCTCTGAGTATATTACTAACAAATATCTGAATTAAACACTTTAATTAAAGTGAACATTAGTAATAATTAAAATATTTTAATACATACTTTGGTGCGAAGTATCTAGTATATTACAATATAAAATTTAGTAGTAGTAACTATGCGAAAAATTGTCTTGGAAACATTTTAATTATTACTAATGTTTACTTTAATTAAAGTGTTTCATTTGAATGCTAAAATACTAGAACCAGTACTATATTATATATTTAACTGTATTGTATGGTTGTGGTGAACATATTAGATACTTATCACAAACATACGTGCCTCTGAGTGTATAATTAACAAATATTTGATAATAATTAAGCATTTTAATAATAAATGTATAATTAACAAATATTTGATAATAATTAAGCATTTTAATAATAAATGTGTACATAAGTAATAATTAAAATATTTTAATCAACTGAATGGTCAAGTAAACGGTAATAAGTGTTTGTATGTTAGTGCAGCTTGCAAAATACGTTCCAAACAAGATTTATGTGTACAGCTATATGGCCCAGAGCTGAGTTAAAAAATTTAAATTTGCTAAATTGAGTCTATTATAGTGGAGTCGTTAAAAAATTAAATTATAAAAAATATAATTTTGGAGAATTACGAAATTAATCCAAATTTCGGTAGTTTGGGATAAAAAATGTTCGAAATTTCAATCGCTGTTAAACGCAACCGGTTTTCCAAATATATTCAACGTTTTTTTTTTGTTTTGTGAAAGGAAGAAATTGGTCACTTTAACTTTAAAATACAAGCTAATAACAATTATGTATACCTGATTATAGTTCGAATACTTACAAGCTATTTTGAGAGTCTATTCAGAGGTTAACCAAGTTTTAAAGTATAAATGAAATAAATTCATTCATTCATTTTTCATAGAAATTAATTTACAAATAATAAAGAATTTAAATAATTAAATTTCATTATTATTAAATCGATGATTAATCTACTGTACATGATATGGGCACCTGATGCCCACGACTTAACCTAGTTCATTAAAAACGTCAACCGCGTGCCCTAAATACGTCCCTGCGTCGAACAACATAAAAGTGACATAATAATCTAGATTTTTATTTTCAAATTACTCGGGTTTTCAACCACATTTTTTCTTATACGAGAAATTTTAAACCCATATAAACAAAGTAATAAAGAACATGATATATCTATAATAAATAATTTTTTTTAAGACTGATTTATAAATATATTTAATGACAAATAGTTGTTTAATGATATCTCTATGTTAGGTTGAAAAACAATAAAAATACTTGGAACACATGTCTTTAATATTAGGATATACATAACCTACTTGTCGGGTTTGTGGTGTTTCTAGAAAAAAAAATTAATAAAGTAACATACAGTTATTTAAATATTTATTTTATAGTGCTGAAATAATATAATTAAATATAGCTGTTTAAAGCATCCCTACTTGTCGCGTTTGTGGTGTTTCTAGAAGGACAATATTCATAAAGTAACATATAGTTAAATAAATATTTATTTTATGGCTAAAATTGTAAAATTGTAAATAGCGATTTTCTAATACATGGTAGATTTTTCGAAAAAACTTTTCAAACAAAAGTCGCTAGAAATTTAAATATATTTAACTTTTATAATACACACTTTTTTCTAACTTATGCCGTTTTCATGATATTGCAAAAATAGCAAGAAGAAACCATTAGTTCTGGTCAAAATATTTGTAAATGTAATAAGTCTAATTTAAAAAGCGATTTTCTAATAAATAGCTAATTTTTCGAAAAAACTTTTCAAACAAAAGTTGCTACAAATTTGAATATCTTCAGCTTTTATTAAATACACTTTTATCTAACTTATGCTGTTTTCAAGATATTACAAAAATAGTAAAACGAAACAATTACTTCTGGTATATGTTGTGTGTTAGTCTGTGTGTTGGTCTGTGTGTCAGTCTGTGTGTCTGTCTGTAATCACACTAGAATCCCAAAACTGTCGAACATGAAATAGTGAAAGTTCACACTTAAGACTTGTATATGGTCTAGATATGCCGCTATTTTTGAAAAGAATATTCAAACCGTGCATGTATACTCATTTTTTGTTCTATCTCCAATAACACTAAAACGGCTGCACTTATGGCAAAAATACTTATAATCATAATGAAAGATATTAAAATTTCACACAACTTTTATTTGAAAAATTTCTTTAAAAAATGTACCAGTTATGAGAAAACTGCTAGGGAAAATCTTAAAATTCTTATTTATATTGTCATAAGTCAAAGAGTTTGCAATGTTACAAAATTGTGATTTATATAGAGCGGTTTACACATGCGCCGCTTTGTACTTCCAACAATTTTATAACCAACAATGTGTAATGTTAAACTAACGCGTTAAGGATTAATATAATTAATCTGTACATCCGTATAAATATTTGGCGTTTATTTAACGTATAAATATTAACAATTATTTAACTAAGACACCGCGTAGCGACAATTTATAATATTGTTTATTTAAAAACGTTATTTTGTTGACAAAATAGTAAAAATTCAAAGTTGCGTAATAGAATTATCTTTATAATCAGATTATAATATTTATTTTACTAATAAACCGGCAGGACCGAAAAGCCATTCCGGATAAATAATTCATTCATAAATTAAACTGTAAGAAATTCAGGTTAAAAATGAGGAGTGGCCTGCATTGAGACAAAGAAATTACAATAAAAATAATTCATTTTGAATCGTAACTTTTTCTCCATAAATACGTAATAATTTCGATTGATTTTTGTGTATTTGTGTAAACTCTAGCTTTCCTAATAACAGTGTATATCCACGAAAAGCTATAAAGACCATGTTGAGCGAGTTATTCCAGCAAAAAATAGGGTCTACATAAAACGGTCTGTTAAATCGTGGGTGCAACTTAATCGTGGGACAATTTAAGACCTGTTCCCCCTCCTTAATACGTGTTGCATCCTTCCTGAACCACAGAAACTCCTTAAGACAACCCTTAATAGATTTAAAAGCAAATCTTTGAACATTATTTATGTCAGGCAGGTTTAGAATTTTAAATTAAGTATAACTTTACAGACAATCTTACTTAAACGACCCTTAAAGTCGTGTTTTATCCAATTTTATATATTACCGGATTTAACCAGATAAGCAGTTGAATTTTAAACACGGTTTAAGTAACTAAAGTACGTTTAAACTTAACTGAAAGGTTGTGCTATTTAATGCATATTTAAAACTGTTTTAACATCTTACTTAAACGACCCTTAAAGTCGTGTTTTATCCAATTTAATATATTACTGGATTTAAACAGATAAGCAGTTGAATTTTGAACACGGTTTAACTAACTAAACTACGTTTAAACTTAGCTTAAACGTTGTGCTATTTAATGCATATTTATAACTGTTTTAACATCTTACTTAAACGACCCTTAAAGTCGTATTTTAGCCAATTTAATATATTACTGGATTTAACCAGATAAACAGTTGAATTATAAACATGGTTTAACTAACTAAAGTACGTTAAACGTTGTGCTATTTAATGCATATTTAAAGCTGTTTTAACATAAGTAAGATACGCTTAATTGCTACTTTAAGCAATACTTAAGTTAAAATGTATTTTAATATTTGATTGTCGATCAATTTTGCTTACTTAAGCATCGTTTAAAGTATTTTAACTAAGCTTAAATCATTGTTTAAGTCTCATTTTACATTAAATATTATATTTATTAGACAGCAAATTTGGTTTTTGCCGAGTTTCCTTTTTAATTACTACTTTAAGCTATACTTAACTTAATATGTGTTTGTCGCATACATTTTTATTATTTAAGCATCGTTTAACGTATTTTAACTAAGCTTAAATATGGTTTAAGTCCCAATTTACATTAAATATTATATTTATTAGACAACAAATTTGGTTTTTGACGTGTTTCATATTTTATTACTACTTTAAGCTATACTTAATTTAAAATGTATTTTAATATTGGTTTGTCGCGTAATTTTGCTTACTTAAGCACCGTTTAAAGTATTTTAACTAAGCTTAAAGTATTGTTTAAGCCTCAATTTACAATAAATATATTTATTAGACGGCAAACTTAGTTTTTGACGAGTTTTTTTTTGCGTAAAATTTAAAGCTAGTTTTAGGGATTATTTTTAAAAGTTTACGACTTTTAAGTTAAAATTAGGCTTGTAACTTGAGCCTAAGATATATTTCTAGATATTTTAATGTTTAGATAATTTTATAGTTTCATAAAAACGAATATTTTTACAAGATTTAATTTCTATGAAAGAAAATACTATGTACAATAAAGGTATTTTAATGTAGTTATTATAACAATTAAAAAATAAATAAAAACAACCCAGAATGTCTATACAAAATGTGTTATCCTGCTAACCTTGGCTGTACAAATATGGGAATAATTTTATACTTCTTATTTTGATATTAAATACGAACATATATGATAATTCCGAGAAATTCGGTATTGAAAAAGATGAATTGATTTTTTCATATTTGCGGGTTTTTCTTAAATATTCTCTGAACTAATTTACATGTCAAATTCTCCGGATTAGATTAATCTACCATCTTTA
Organism: Leistus spinibarbis; assembly: GCA_933228885.1. Classification (NCBI taxonomy): domain Eukaryota; kingdom Metazoa; phylum Arthropoda; class Insecta; order Coleoptera; family Carabidae; genus Leistus; species Leistus spinibarbis. The sequence continues at coordinate 1,284,802 of OW121811.1, read as the reverse complement.
AGTAAAGCTTAAATATAATCAATTCAAATTCCATGATTCAAATTAAAACTAATTCGTGAAACTACTTAAACATTGTTTATTATTTCAGTTTAGAATAAAACGGTAACGGATTATATAAGCGACGCTTAGCGTTAAGTACAGGTGGTAAACTTGGCCCTAATATTAAATTAATAACATAGTTTATATGGTTTAATCATTTATTTTAGATGTTTCCGTGTTTGAAATATAAGCGGAAAAGGTTAATGCAGCTTCCGTAACGTATCCTAAACAAGATTCTAGCTTAAGTCATATAATAGTAACAATAATAAACCAGGGTTTATTTCAAATGTGTATTAGTGCAGCTGATAAACCTCATCCCCTATTCTATTCAATTCAGACTAGATAATGAATATTTATTCCAATTTGGTGTATAAATTAATTTTGTATATTTATATTTTTAGTAATATTACTATAATCTAGGGATATTTATTGGTAATTATCGTAGAAACCAACCTCAATGTGTCCGTAAGACCGGTGCGAAGTTGTCCACCATGCTAACGTCGCAAAAGTTCCGGGATTCACAGAGTTAATGTAAAAATCCTGCACGGATGTGTGTTACATATTCAAAACAATTTTATTTAAAATGAATGTCACTTGCAAATGTTTATTGTAATTGTTTAATTTGTAAAGGATAATTCAAAATATTACGCGGGCACAGATCACTTCACACTAGAGCACTAATTTGTTGAATTATCCTTCAATAAAACCATAAATAAATATAATACACTTGTATAGTAACACTAGGGGTTGCGTTTGCGTGAATTAAAATGAAATAAATATTGTATGTTGGGTGAAAATGGTTGTAAATTAGAAACTCCAGGATTTTGGATTTGAAAATAATAGTTGTTTTGAAATGAAAATCGAAGTAGCATGAAGTTGCTTAGCACATGGTCTTCGACCGACTAACCATGTTAAGAATATGGGTACCCCAAGTTACTCCCTCCAAAATTACCCCCGCTCTGAAAGGCCGAAATATAACACAGTAATACTGAACTGATATTGGTTAAAATATACTTTACTGTACAGTCAGTGCGCGAATCATAATTTCAGCTCGATTCTGTACACTTTATTGGTGTTTCAGCGCATTTTTTCGCACTATTATCACAATTAAATACTTTTTCGCGAGCTTTTGCCCCTATTGACTTAATTATTATACTTTTACAAGCTTTTAATACTGTTACTACCTATATACATCATATTACTTGATTTTTTTCTAATTGTACAATTGCCTTGAAATAATATCAATATGTATACATAAATGTAACAAGTCTAAATTAAAAAACGATTTTCTACTAAATAGTAGATTTTTCAAAAAAATGTCTCAAACAAAAGTTGCTAGAAATTTAAATATCTTCAACTTTTTATATATACATTTTCTTCTAACTTATGCCGTTTTCAAGTAATTATATAAATAACATTACTTCTTGTCAAAATATTTGTCTTTGTAAATGTAACAAATCTATTATAAATAGCGAGTTTCTACTACATGGTAAATTTTTCAAAAAAAAATTTCAAACAAAAGTTGCTATAAATTTAAATATCTTCAACTTTTATAAAACATACTTTTTTCTAACTCCTGCCGTTTTCGAAATATTGCAAAAATAGCAAGAACCCATTACTTCTGGTCAAAATATTTGTGTTAGTCTATATAAATGTAACAATTCTAATTTAAATAGCAATTTTCTACTACATGGTAGATTTTTCAAAAAAAATTTTCAAACAAATGTTGCTAGAAATATTAATATCTTCAACTTTACTACATACACTTTTGTATAACTCTTGCCGTTTTCGAGATATTGCAAAAATAGTAAAAATAAATCATTTCTTCTGGTCTTTTAAACTAAATTGCGATTTGCTTACTACTTGCTAGAATTTTCGTAAAAATGTTTCAAACAAAAGTTGCTAGAAATTTAAATATCTTCAACTTTTACATAATACACTTTTTTATAACTCTTGCCGTTTTCGAGATATTGCAAAAATAGTAAAAATAAATAATTTCTTCTGGTCTTTTAATCTAAATTGAGATTTTCTTACTCCTTGCTAGAATTTTCGTAAAAATAATTCAAACAAAAGTTACTAAAAATTTAAATATCTTCAACTTTTATTAAATACACTTTTTTCTAACTCTTGCCGTTTTTGAGATATTGAAAAAATAGCAAAAAGAAACCAATTCTTCTGGTCTTCTAATCTAAATAAGCGATTTTCTACTATATAATAGATTTTTCGAATTAACTTTATAAACAAATATTGCTGAAAATTTATATATCTTCAACTTTTATTAAACACACTTTTTTCTAACTTTTGCCATTTTCGACATATTACAAAAATAGCTAAAAAGAACCCATTACTTCTGGTAAAGTATTTGTAAATGTAACAAGTCTAATTTAAAAATCGATTATCTACTACATTGTAGATTTTTCGAAAAAACTTTTCAAACAAAAGTTGCTACAATTTTAAATTTCTTTAACTTTTATTAATTACACTTTTTTATAACTTTTGCCGTTTTCAAGATATTGCTAAAATAGCAAAAAGAAACCATTACTTGTGGTCAAAATATTTGTAAACGTAATAAGTCTAAATTAAAAAGCGATTTTCTACTACATGGCTAATTTTTCGAAAAAACCTTTCAAACAAAAGTTGCTGGAAATTTAATTATCTTCAATTTTTACTATATACACTTTTTTGTAACTTATGCCGTTTTGAAGTAATTGTAAAAATAGTAAAACGAAACCATTACTTCTGGAGTTTGTGTGTCAGTCTGTCTGTTTGTGAACACTCTAGAGTCAAAACTGTCAAACTTTAGTACTATTAAGGTGATAGAAAGGTTTGACAGGCTAAGCTAGGTATAGTGACCAGTTCAATTGTCTGCTACATTTTTTTCCAATTTAAATTTGTAATCAGCATAAAATGTATTGTTTATTTATGAATTTATATATATATTTAAATATCGTGTCCTTTCTAATGAATCAATTCAACACCTTCGAACAAAATTCCATACGTAACATTTCTATAATAAATTCAATCGAACAATATATGAAGTATTTGAAATATTTAAGTATCTGTCATCGTAATAGTAACGATTTCAATAATGTGAGCTTCTAAATCTTCTATAATAAAAGTCAGGCGAACCTTGTTGAACATATTTTATGATTCGGGCTCATGTTGAATTCAAATGACTGAGCCATAGCGCTTAGATCTAACTGTGAATACAGGCCTTAGGCCACTAAACACGCGTCATTTGTACGATAGCCTACTGCTCTTTAGGTAGCCAGATTCTTCGGAATTGTTGAATAATTGCTTCAAGTTTCACCATCGAAAAAGCAAATCTAATTTCATTTTTTTATAGAAACACTGCGTATAAAAGTAAAGCAAATTCACATCTTAGACATATTAAATGTATCCGGTTCGAAGGACCAACATTGTTGACCCTCTGTATAAGCCTTTCCATTTAAAGAAAAATATACGACTGGCGATTGTTTATTCGTTGTATTCCCATTCGTATTTCCATATTCGTCGCCCAGTTAGTGGCATGTGGCTCGAAGGACCAATGTTACATACTGTATGCTATAATAGAAAACATATAATTGTTACATATATATAAATTAAATAAATTTGAAGTGAAGTAAAGGCACATTCCATTGATTTAGGCGTATTTGTTGCATTTGGGAATTATAGATGCATTCGTTGTATTGGATGAATTAGTAGCATCCGGCTCGAAGGACCAGTGTTACATATCTTAAGCCTTGCTTAAACTCCACGGAGAAATATGTTAGGAAATTGTATATGTATGTAAATATTAATTATTTAAATGGGAATTAAAGACATATTCGCTGTATTAGACGATTTAGTTGTATCCGGCTCGAAGGACCAAAGTGTTAAAAAGCACATGTCATGCTTTACTACACGGAGAAATATGTTTAAAACAAATTCGATATTAATTATTTAAATGGGAATTAAAGATGCATTCGTTATATAACACGATATAGTATAAATATTTATAATTTTGTTCATCAGATTTGGAGCACAAAAGTGCCTTCAGTTATTAGGCTTATTTACAATGTATTATAACACCAATATTTTATCTTTTGTTTAATGTGATAAAAATAAAAGAAAAATGTGATTTTTGAAAAAGTACAGCCGTCTGGGACCCTTTTTATTATTATTTTAAAAACTTCGTTATAAAACGAGAGAAAAGAACCAAAATTCAATCAGCCAGACAAAGCCAGCAATATTCGTCGGCTCATATACCCAAAAAATTTTAACTAGAAAAGGATAACGTATACGGAGACTGGAACAGGTGGGACAGAGACGAAACTATCCAGACCGAACCCTCATACGACAAAGACAGATTTCTATATGGCACATAAGTTAAAGAGAGATACATATATCATATAGTTCCCTATGTAAAAGGAATTAAAAATATTTTCTAGATTTGCTATCTTTTTCTCTTATCCGGCTACTACGGAAAAATATGCAAGATGCACTTTAATCAATTTAAATTTAAAATAAATCCGATGGAATTGTCTATGCAGTTTGTATGTTGTTCCCTTGTGGTTTGGGTATGCGTCTGTCCTTTTTTAGTGGACTGTACGAATTTTATGGTTTAAAATACTTAGTTTTATGACCGTAAGTTTAGGTTGGACCAGTTTAAGTATTTTTTTCGATAAAAATAAAGGAATATCAGACGAAAAAATAAATCATATTGGCGAATGTCTGACGGAACGTGAAAAACTTACGAAAAGACTTTTTTAATTATGTTTTAAAAGACTTTGCGTCTTTTAACGGGCCCGCAACTTTTGTGCAGGAACAAAAACAAAAAAAAACTATTACGGTCCTTATATGGCGTTGCTGGTTGTGGCGAATCAATGGAAAAATTCTTAAAATTGTCGAAATCGACTTTTTAAACGGAACAAGAAATTGCCAAATTTCGAACTAAGAATCTACGTTATGTTCCGCCTATTGTCTCAAATCGCCGTCTACTTTTTGCGGGTTTTATCGAATCTAAGATGACTTAAACCTTCTAAATAATTTTTTAAATCATATATTTGTCAACAATAAATGATTTATGGATGTATATAAGTGCTATATTGTGACGTCACATTATATGAGGTTCTTGACACTGTTAAAAGTATGTGTATGTGAGTATATTTTAATTGTATACTCAGTCAATTCAAATGTGTTGGTGAAAAACAGTTAGAAATAAAAATAGGTAACATATACAATTTTTTTTTGGATAAAATACACAAAAATACCACCACAGTTAACCCATGGGCACCATGTGCCCATTTCATATACATAATACACTTCACTATTCAATCCTCATCAATTCATCTTGAATCAAAAACAACGTTTTACACATAAACATAAAAACAATCATATGTATAAACACCACGAGAATTATTTCATGGCTACGTTAACCCATGGGCACCATGTGCCCATATCATATACATAATTCACTTCACTATTCAGTCCTCATCACTTCATCTTCAATTAAAAACCGCGTTTTACACATAAACACAAACATCTAAGTGTATATATATATATATATATATATATATATATATATATATATATATATATATATATATATATATATATATATATAATTAAAACTAGGTATAAGTCGAGTAATGGCCACCCCAGATTGGCACTAACCTAACCTAACTAGCTTAAGATTAATTTGTTAGCGCACAAAGACCCCGTAAGTGTTGAAATGGACACCCTTACAGCTATCTGGTGGACAATAGTGACCGTCCCCTACTTAGCAGGGCCATTGGCTATTTTACACTTGTCAAAACGGACCGATCTTCTCTTAATACCCACACTCCAGGGGTCCTAAATATCCCCTAAATATGAGAAACATTACTTATTTGGTCAGGAACCAATTTTTTGCATATACTTGAAAACGATTTTTATCATTTTTTTAGTGCACTTTTTTGATATATTTGCACAATTTTTATTTACTGAGAGAGTAAATATGGTAATTCGTGAAGTGGGGCTAATTTTTTTTGGGCTCAAATGTTGTGACATTCCAATTTTACGCTCGTGTGAACAATTTTGACCAATTCATCTAATATTCTAAATGGTCACTTTTGTGATACAGTTTTTTAGTTTTTTATATACGTAGTTTATGTAATAAAGTAGTTTGAGCACAAAATAAATTTATCACAATGTCTGCATGAGTGTGTGTGAACACTTACAACCTTTAGCCTTAAACATAAATATAAGATGTTTAGAATTTTCGATTTGTATATCGAAAATATTATTACCGGTTGAATATCTCAAGAACGGCACGAGTTAGAGAAAAAGTTATTCTTATTAAAGTTAAAGATATTGAAATTTTCAACATATTTTATTCGAAAACTAATTACGAGAACCTTTGCCCTTAAACATAAATATAAGATGTTTAGAATTTTCGATTTGTATATCGGAACTATTATTACCGGTTGAATATCTCCAAAACGGAAAGAGTTAGAAGAAAAGTTATTCTTATTAAAGTTAAAGATATTGAAATTTCCAGCATATTTTATTTGAAAATTAATTACGAGAAATGTACTATTTACTGTACAATCGCTTTTGAAAATAGCTATTTATTTTATACCTGGTACTTTTCGTAATTTATATAAATTAGTGTTATAGGGATGGACAAGTAATCCGGCTCGAAGGACCAATGTTGAGTATAGTGTTATATTAATATTGTGCAAGCATGTGGTGGCAGGTATAGGTCTTTGTTTCGAAACTATTCGTTTATTTTTTCGCTTAATTCAGTCTATACATTTAAAGTAAAATAAAAATAAAGTAAAAAAGCAGGGGGTATACAAAAAAATGCATATAATGAAAATATTAAAGTAATTTTTGCTTGTGTTGTATATGCCATAAACGTCACAGGCACAGTAAATCATGGTGTGCCGTGTAGTTAATGCCCTTTTGGCCAATGTATGCGGCCTAAGAACTTATGCGTTTTATTCGAAATACATGCAATCGCATATAATGACTCTGGCGGGTTTCGAACCTGGCTTAATTGGACAAATAGCCAATCTTTTAACTGCATTTCCTAACGATACGTTATTGTATTGTTAATATTTATTTCTCTAATGTTTGCAATAAGAATGAATCAATATGTGTTTAATTTGTGCCGTTTTGTGAATATTTGAATTCAATTATATTGAAGTCAATGACTTGCACTTCTAGATACTAAATTATTGTATTGTTGTTTTTGATTTCTTTTAATTGTGTGCATGCGCAGAGCGTAGAGATGAGTTGGGAGGTGGGGCGTTCGCGGCACGTTATCGTAACCGTCGATTTAAAGCTTTGATACAATGTTAAAGTTGTCCGGGAGGATCCTGAATTACGCCATAACCGAGACACTACATAAAATAAATCGGTTCGCATCGCTCGCATCGCGAATCACATTCACAATACGAATACAGATCACATGCAATCGTTTTATATCAACAAAACTTTCAAATATTCATAAATCTATTTATATATTTATATACTTAACACTGGGGTGCCCTGAACCCCACTTTCTTATACATAACTATCATTATATAGGTAATATTGTCTATTAAATTTATTCTACAATTATCGCAATATATAATTCGTTAAATTCAACCTTTGCTACAATATATATATTTCGTTAAGTATGACTAAAGAAAAACTGGAGTGCCATACACTTGACTGTTACTTAGTTATCATTATATAAGTAATATTATCTTAAATTTATTCTAAACATTAGCTAGAAAAACGTATATGTAAATGGTTATTTTCATACCCGGTTATATAATTTATTACGCGTCAAGCTGAAGGCACTGGTGGTTGCACCTATGCTAGTGTATTAGATGTCTTTCTTGTTTAATTATATTGTTATGTTTTAATGCCATTAAAGCATATTCTATATATGCCACATTCAAAAAACCATTTTACGTCTACAAGATTTGCATTACAGATTTATTCTGTTGCGGTAGGCATTGGTGCTTGCATCATTTGAATTATTATATGTAATATAACTACCGATTTGTACAAAAATAATAATTCATTTGTGTTTATGTCATCCTTGAGACATTAATTTATGCAAATTTAGTTAAACTCACTGACTACTACATTCGGTATGGACAGGTTTGTTAGTAAATCGTAGAGAATTATCACGTTAACATTCGTAAAAAGAGTGTTTTAGAATAAATGTTTGCTTTCTCATAACGCCAGTGTTATAAATAATGTAATATTGCCTGAATTCGTATAATAACAATATAACTTTGTTTATTATTATATGATAACTTAGTTTGGTGAGTTTTACAGATATTGTTTGAGGTTTTACTTGGAAAATGTGAAATGTTTAACCGTAATATGTATTGTGTTAGTGTATTAATAAATTTACCGCGATTTTAATATTTTTGTTAGTGTATTTGACGGTCCAGTTACGATATTTAATGCTGCTTTAAGGTAGGAAATAAATGCAATTCTGTTTGTATATTTTTTATGTAGGTATTAAAGGAAGCACCTAAATAATTTATTATGCGGCTAGCTGAAGGCATTGGTGGTTGCACCTATGCTAGTGTATTAGATGTCTATCTTGTTTAATTATATTGTTATGTTTTAATGTCATTAAAGCCAATTCTATATATGCTATAGTCAAAAAACCATGAAAGGATTAAAAGAAGAACCTAAATAATTTATTACGCGTCGAGCTGAAGGCATTGGTGGTTGCACCTATGCTAGTGTATTAGATGTCTATCTTGTTTAATTATATTGTTATGTTTTAATGTCATTAAAGCCATTTCTATATATGCTATAGTCAAAAAACCATGAAAGGATTAAAAGAAGAACCTAAATAATTTATTACGCGGTTAGCTGCAGACATTGGTGCATGCACCTATGCTGGTGTATTAGATGTCTTTATTGTCTAATTATATTGTTATGTTTTAATGCCATTAAGGCACATTCTATATATGCTATAGTCAAAAAACCATGAATGGATTAAAAAAGAGCCTAAATAATTTATTATGCGGTTAGCTGAAGGCACTGGTGGTTGCACCTATGCTAGTGTATTAGATGTCTTTCTTGTTTACTTATATGGTTATGTTTTAATGCCATTAAGGCACATTCTATATATGCCATAGTCAAAAAACAATGAAAGGATTAAAAGAAGAACCTAAATAATTAATTACGCGTCAAGCTGAAGGCATTGGTGCATGCACCTATGCTGGTATTAGATGTCTTTATTGTCTAATTATATTGTTATGTTTTAATGCCATTAAGGCACATTCTATATATGCCATAGTCAAAATACCATGAATGGATTAAAGGAAGAGCCTAAATAATTTATTATGCGGCTAGCTGATTGCATTGGTGCTTGCACCTATGCTAGTGTTTTAGATGTCTTTTTTGTTTACTTATATAATTATGTTTTAATGCCATTAAGGCACATTCTATATATGCCCTAGTCAAAAAACCATGAAAGGATTTAGAAAAAAGCCTAAATAATTTATTATGCAGCTAGCTGAAAGCATTGGTGGTTGCACCTATGCTAGTGTATTAGATGTCTTTATTGTTTAATTATATTGTTATGTTTTAATGTCATTAAACTTAATTCTATATATGCCATAGTCAAAAAACCATGAAAGGATTAAAAGAAGAACCTAAATAATTTATTACGCGGTTAGCTGCAGACATTAATGCTTGCTCCTAGGCTGGTGTATTAGATGTCATTTTTGTTTAATTATATTGTTATGTTTTAATATCAACAAAGTAAATTCTATATATGCCATAGTCAAAAAACCTTGGATTAAAAAAAGAGCCTAAATAATTTATTATGTGGCTAGCTGATTGCATTGGTGTTTGCAATTATTTAATATATTTTTATTGATAGAAAAATGACATTGGTTGACGGTTTGATTCCCCTTATATTGAGGGAAATACGTATGTTATAGAGGCGATTATTGAACACTTATAGTATGTATGTAACCAATACATAATTTAATTTAAAATAGTTACATGTAACAATAAGAAAACAATAAACTTTAATTAAAATTAAGTTATAACCTTCGGTTAATATTTGATTATTATAAATAATGAATGATATGTTAGTGGTTTTAAATAAATGTATTCATGTAGCACCGTTTATAGGAAAAGAAAAACTTATCGAAAGTACAAATCGTATCTCGATTAGTATTCTTGACGGGCCGTAATGTATTAACAACCATGTTTGTAGATTCATAATAATATTTTTTAATGTTAAAATATTCCGATAAATAGTTGAAATTCACTGCATATAGTGCTGCCATTTCGTCACTTCCGTCTACACATTATTATTATTATTCAAACAGTGTCCAATTAATATTATTATTTGAAATGTGATTTGAGCTTTCTGTTTCCATATAAAAACAAATTTTAATGCGATTCGCACATTCAAACAATACGGCGACAATAAAAATATTAATCCAAATTAGATTTAAACAGTTCGTTTTAAATAAGTCGTTTAATATGCAACAAATAGCACGCATTTAAATGTTTCATATATAGAAATGGCTTTGTTAATATTATAACAGAACTATATAATAAAACAATAAGGTGCCATCAGGTATTCGCATACATTTATTGGAGCTGACAATATTTAAATGGTTTTTAGTAAGTGGCATATATTGAATTTACTTTGTTGATATTAAAACATATCAATATAGTTAAACAAAAAAGACATCTATGACTCCAGCCTAGGAGCAAGCACCTATGTCTGCAGCTTATCGCATAATAAATTATTTTGACTCTTTCTTTAATGCCATTTTTCTATCAATAAAAAGATATTAAACAATTAAACGCTTCTTACAACATTATTAAATTCAAATAAACTATAATAATTGATAACTAATAGTCTTCAAAATTCGCCTCTATAACATACGAATGCCCCTCAATACAAGGGGAATCAAACCGGCAACCAATACCATTTTTCTATCAATTAAAAAATATTAAATAAATAAACGCTTCTTACAATATTATTAAATGCAAATAAACTATAATAATTGATAACTAATAGTGTTCAAAATTCGCCTCTATAACATACGAATGCCCCTCAATATAAGGGGAATCAAACCGGCAACCAATACCACTTTTCTATCAATTAAAAAATATTAAATAAATAAACGCTTTTTACAACATTATTAAATACAAATAAACTATAATAATTGATAACTAATGCACAATTTTGATTTTTAAGTTTTCTTATATCCGTTTCCGCTTCTCGGGAGCTTTTGCAAAAAGGTCGAATTTGCAACACGGACGATGTTATATCCGAATTATTTTCTTTTTCAACTGATGTAGTGATTAAACCATATTTAAAACTCGGGTTAACTCGATTTACATCCAAATTTCCTTTATTAAATTTAACTTTTATTTTAATTCTTTTGTAAAATAATTCTGGATAATTCTTGGATTATTTCGAAAACTTTGAAGTTTCTGGTTGCCCTTTTGGATAAATTGGTGTTTTTTATGGTAACTTTCGATGATGGGGGAATTCGTGTTAGTTTAAAATCAAAATGGCTGCCCTAATTGTGCATTTATGTATGTAAATTTGTCAAATATATAACGAACCTAATGTTCGCGTTCACGAACATATAACAAGTAGATAATTTTGGTGTTATTCTCAATGACGGTTGGTAAACCTGACCGGAACTCCCTAACTACGTCTAAACCAGATCATTTTGTGTGGTTACATGACAAACAGACGTGAATTCCAAACTTTGTGCGACTAATGACTAAAAACTTGGCGCGCATATTTAAATAACTGCCGCGGCAACGTTGCCATATATCAATGTGTCACTTACAGTGTTGCAAACAAGGGCTGGTCCACCCTTACCGTGTACACTTCGCTCAATTAACATACTTATTTGCATAATTTTAACAGTTTTGTACAAAATTGACTAGTGCCTTCGATTTATCACTGGAAAAACTTCGGCAAATATTCACCATTTTCAAACAGAAAAAAGAAACGACTGTTTTTGCTCGACGCGACAGTTAAGATATTTTAATGAAGCGTTAATCTTAGTCACCTTAATGTAATAATTTTTACACTTTAGTGCACAAAAGATACAGCTCCTTTTCGGTACTTTTTCTCTTTATAATAAATAAAATATACCTGGGTTAATCAAGATGCACGGAATTGTCATTTAAATATACAATAACCGAAAAAGTTAATCCTAAATCAGTAAAGCGAAGATTCTTAGAAAGTTAATTATTATTAGAAGTTATGTAAAATTATAAATTCATTATTCTTAGAATGGTATGAAGATGGAATATAACAATATATATTGGTATGCGAGAATTATATATTCAAATATTTTATTGTGGGCTTGTACTTTTTATGGAAACTTTAGAATAAACAATGACAGATTAGGGGCTTGGGGGGGACAAAGGGGGGCTTGCCCCACTCTTATACATACATACATAAAATCAGTCAAGGACTTGAAACGTAAAACAATGAAACAACATTCATAAATAAAATAAATACACTGTTTAAGTTAAATATACCGTGTATTTCTGGCTATGGACACGTTTAAAAATCTGCCCTAACGTACTACGAACATTTAACAAATTTAAACCCATTACCAATTAATGCAACAATATTCTATCTCCACGAAAAACTGCATAGTTTAATATAAATACAAATTCGAGTAGAATATAACTTGTATTTCTGGTTAGGGATACGTTTAGCAATCTGTCCTAACATAGTACATACATTTGACAAATGTAAACCAATTACCAATTAATGCAACAATATTCTATCTCCACTAAAAACTGCATAGTTTAATATAAATACAAATTTAAATGGAATATAACTAGTATTTCTTGTTAGGGATACGTTTGACAATCTGCCCTAACATGTTACGTAGATTTAACAAAAACAATCAACAATTAAAGCAACAATATTCTATCTCCAATAAAAACAAAAAATAGATTAATATAAATACACATTCAATTAGAGTATTACCTGTATTTCTGGTTAGGGATTCGTCTTACAAACTGCCCTAACGCATATATTAAACAATGCTACAAGATTTCACTTGGTAATCAAAGCGATAATATTCTATCTCCACTAAAACATATCATTTCCTTATGACATAACAAAATTCACAAATTTAAGTAGAATTTAACTTGTAGGTCTGGTTAGGGATACAACTAACAATCTGCACTAATGTATTACGTAAATTTGACAAATTTATACACAAATTATCACCCATTTCTCAATGCTATAATATTCTATCTCCACTAAAAACAAAATACGTTTAAAATATATACTTTAAGTAGACTTTAACTTGTTTACTATATAGTTAGGGATACGTTTAATAATCTGCCGTAACGCATAACGTAAAGTTGACAAAATTAGCTAAAGCAACAATTTTTACTAAGTTCTCAAAGCGATAATATTCTATGTCCACTAAAAACACATAATTTTCACATGAAATGTCTAGATTGACATCAGAAGAAGAAACAATAATACATTTTAGATAGATAATAAATCATAAAACATTATCTATGATCAGTGCAAAGGCTACATGGTGTAGTTAACCATTTAGAGACCAGTAGTAACAAGTCGTTTAGTTCGCAAGTACAGCGATAGGGGCGTGCGAGTCACGTCACGCCGGAAGTTCATTCATTACACCATCGAACACGAACCAACATCTTCAGGCATTAGAATCTTCGTAACTGGTACATTTTTTAAAGAAACTTTTCAAACAAAAGTTGCGCCAAATATTAATATCTTTCATTATGAACATAACTATTGTTGCCATAAGTGCAGCCGTTTTAGTGATATTTGAGAAAAAAACATAAATCAGATATTTCAGATATTTCGTTGCAGTTTTCTCGTAACTGGTACACTTTTTAAAGAAACTTTTCAAACAAAAATTGTGCCAAATATTAATATCTTTCATTATGAATAAAACTATTTTTGCCGTAAGTGCAGCCGTTCTAGTGATATTGGTGAAAAAACAACTTAAATCAGATATTTCAAATATTTCGTAGCAGTTATCTCGTAACTGGTACATTTTTTAAAGAAACTTTTCAAACAAAAGTTGTGCCAAATATTAATATCTTTTATAATGAACATAACTATTTTTGCCGTAAGTGCAGCCGTTTTAGTGATATTGGAGATAAAACAAAAATGCGCTACTGGTTTGAATATTCTTTTTAAAAATAGGTGCGCATCTAGACCATATACAAGTTTAAAGTTGGATGTTTCACAATTTTACGACAAAGTTTATAAAATGTGTGTATAGTTGGAATAATGTGACACATATTGTGGATGAGACGTGGTGAAGGGAATGGTGTAAATGGTAATCTTAGTAGCGTGCGATTTATTTCGTATTCTTAGTCAAGATAGTGGAATACTAGCTTTCAACTATGTGCACATTAAACGAACATATGTCTAGTAATGATATCATGTTGTATGCATATCAAAAATAAGAATTATTTTTATTTAATTAATATTAAATTACAACTAAGAATAAATGAAATTCTATATAATTATAAAGGGATCAGAAAAAACATTCGTTCGTATGTCTGTAACAATCTCGGATCAAAAAATGTGATTTTTGATCCGAGAATGCTACAGTAACCTCCATAAATCTTAATGTTCCGTTTCAAAAGAGTGAAAAGATAAAATCATTTCATCCCAAAAAGGTCTTCGATTTACCCGTTCTATAGAAAAAATTGTATACAAAATATTTGTTACTATTCACAAGAATTGAATCAAAAACCTTTCTTCCCAAAATCTGGTTACACAACAAAATATTTTTTCTATTTATTTAAGGTGTTAAAAACATTTTTGGGTAACGACAATATTTTTTGTGATTTTTTGGGATTACCGAAATATATACAGGTACAATCGTCGCAGTGAATATTCCACTTGGTTACGCTTGGGGCACCGCGAAGAATTAATTGACTGACTGGCTGGTGTAGGTTCAGGTAAAAAATGATATGTGGGTTTTGAAAAAATAGCTAGGCCGGTCGAATTTTTGTGTCTGGAGTCGAAAGGTTCACTGAGACAGACTTATATGCGTGTTGAACAATCCGTGTTGTTAATCGTCGCTAAAGGGTTAGCTAATGGATGATTTCAAATTATAGGGCATTAACTGGGAGCTGTCGAATTACTATAACAAGCCTCGGATTGAATGCTTACACCATTTTAGCACATTACAAGGTTTAACTTTCTCTATTTGCTAGTAATTACGCATGCGTGTGAAACGTACATAGCATAGACTCGTTCGGGTACAATCGGGCCAGTTCGTTTGTGTTTATATCTCGGTATTTTTCAACGGATGTTTACCTAATAAATATAACTCTAATCTGAAGTCATGCATGCTTAATTAGCGGCTATATTTTTGTTTATATTTTATTATTTCTGATTATTTTGACTGAGTGGAGATTACAGAGTCGTATATTTCGGCAGTTTGTTCTGTAAAAATAACTTTAACTCTGTATGAATCAGCGTAAAATTAAAAATAAATATATGCTACGTGTTTATTTCTTTAAATAATGAGTAATAATCATTATTCCATAGATCATATTTATCAATTCTAACAAAATTGTTTACTTTAGAATATAGTTAACCTTGGTTTTTTTTTCACAATATAATGTATCGCAGAATCCAATTATTAAGCTATATTTATTAAATTTCATTATATGTTTAATCAGGTGTTTTATGAAAAATATATTTATTTATAAACAATATTATTATTTACATCATTTTTGAAATTCTATATGATCTGTTAGTTTCCATAAATATTTTTACTTTCCTGCACAATATATAAATAATAGTATTGCTAATCAAGAAAAAAATTAAAATCATGAATCGTGGCGGAGTGTAGGCCACAATTATTTATTCAATCATCTGCGAGGAATTCGTAGGTTGTTATCAAATAATAAGTGTTTTGGTCGGCAAAAATAAAATCGTGCGACTTGCAGCGATATTATTTTCACATACTGATAATAATAAAATGCCTGTGTCTTAGGATTTAGAAATAATTAAATACTCGTGTTTTTATCGTCTGAACGTATGACTGAGAAATATACAAAATAGTCATAACAAAGTCATTTTCTTGATATATGATTGTTTGTTTTAAAATTACTTTAACAACGTAGATTACAAAGGCGTGGGTTAAACTATTCGCTGAATTATCGCTTTAGTGTACATTAATACTTTCTTACATACAAAGTATACTTTAAAAAAATTATACTTATAGATATAAAAACTGAAGATATTTTAAAAGTTGATAAAACGCAAATTTCCATATAACTCGAAAACGGTGCATCGTATCGAGCCGCCGTTAACAGATTTGAGTTCCCCGATATTTAATTACTCTAGAAACATACTTTCAGCCGATTTGAAAAGAAAAAAATTTTTGGTCACATTTCACCTTTTTTTAATTTTGAAATTTTTATCAAACTTTGCGAATTTTTTCCGACCAAACCATAATCGATAGAATGTTGAAATTTGGACAGTCAAACAACCTATATTTGGTGTATATTGTCAAATTTTTTCAACTAGATTGGAATAATATTACGACCTCCACAGCAAACCGCTTGAAAAACAGTGAAAATCGTCGATTTTCGCAAAAACGGCAAGGGGTACCCCTTACGAAATTTACGGCAAAAAAATCGCATAAATATTTTTGAGTTTGACATATATTTAGATTAATTGGAGTACGCTGATTCCAAAAATGCTAATTAAAGTTATGAGAAACCGTTAGAAATTGCTGTTAGCGCGCTTTGAAGTTGATAAAATGCAAATTTCCATATAACTCGAAAACGGTGCATCGTATCGAGCCGCCGTTAACAGATTTGAGTTCCCCGATATTTAATTACTCTAGAAACTTACTTTCACTCTGTTTGAAAAGAAAAAAAATTTTGGTCACATTTCACGATATTTTTTTAACTTGAAATTTTTATCAAACTTTGCGAATTTTTTTCGACCAAACCATAAATGGTAAAATATTGAAATTTGGACAGTCAAACAACTTATATTTGATGTATATTGTCAAATTTTTTCAACTTGATTGGGGTAATATTACGACGTACACAGCAAACCGCGTGAAAAAACAGTGAAAATCATCGATTTTCGCAAAAACGGCAAGGGGTACCCCTTACGAAATTTTCGGCAAAAAAATCGCATAAATATTTTTGAGTTTGACATATATTTAGATTAATTGGAGTACGCTGATTCCAAAAATGCTAATTAAAGTTATGAGAAACCGTTAGAAATTGCTGTTAGCGCGCTTTGAAGTTGATAAAATGCAAATTTCCATATAACTCGAAAACGGTGCATCGTATCGAGCCGCCGTTAACAGATTTGAGTTCCCCGATATTTAATTACTCTAGAAACTTACTTTCACTCTGTTTGAAAAGAAAAAAAATTTTGGTCACATTTCACGATATTTTTTTAACTTGAAATTTTTATCAAACTTTGCGAATTTTTTTCGACCAAACCATAATTGATAAAAAATTGAAATTTGGACAGTCAAACAACTTATATTTGATGTATATTGTCAAATTTTTTCAACTTGATTGGGGTAATATTACGACGTACACAGCAAACCGCGTGAAAAAACAGTGAAAATCATCGATTTTCGCAAAAACGGCAAGGGGTACCCCTTACGAAATTTTCGGCAAAAAAATCGCATAAATATTTTTGAGTTTGACATATATTTAGATTAATTTGAGTACGCAGATTCCAA
The DNA here is from genome assembly GCA_933228885.1 of Leistus spinibarbis. NCBI lineage: Eukaryota > Metazoa > Arthropoda > Insecta > Coleoptera > Carabidae > Leistus > Leistus spinibarbis. The sequence goes on along the minus strand of OW121811.1, from coordinate 1,267,040 downwards.
AAATGCTAATTAAAGTGGTGAAAAACCGTTAGAATTTGCTGTTAGCGCGATTTGAAGTTGATAAAAAAATAACAATTTTTAAATGCGAGTTTCTCAGTAAATGGTACATTTTTTTAAAAATGTTTTCGAACAAAAGTTGCTGGAAATTTTAATAACTATAACTTTTATAGAGTTCGATAATTCTCTAACTCGTATCCTTTTCGAGATATGCAACCATTAACATGAGTAAACAAACAGTCCCGGTAGAAAATTATTTACAAATATGTTTCTCGGTATATATAATTAATAAATTATTAAAAACATTATATTTAACGCTAAAATGTATAGGCTTTAGAGCGTTCACACACACATACATACACACACACACACAGAAGCGAGAAAATAGTCAAAATGTGGTAAATTCTTTTTTTATGATCACAAAACACGTTTAAAAATATGTTTCCTAAATCAAATATTGATATTTCATCCGTTAAACAGTAAAATTATACATGCAGTTAACCCTTTCTGTGCCAAAAGTCCATATTTACCATACCAAATCTATAAATGCTGTGTAAATAATTTTAACATAAAAAATTAGCATAAAAAAAATATGTCTCTTCAATTTAGAAATGAAAAAATATTATTCACACTATTTCGGGGGCCCCCCTAGGTATACAGGGTGCTCGGACGAAAAAAGGGTATTACAAACAATAAATATAGGATTACGAAATTTGAATATGATATTAGGCCATAATTTATTTCAATGCATTATTTAAATATGAATGGAAATTTTGTATATATTAAAAAATTGGTTTGACGGTGAGATCTATGCATTCCACATATTATAATATCAATGTATAGTGATTATTATTTGATATATAGCTCATTGACAGCTGGGAATATCGAAACTGGATCGATTGAACCTTTTTTAAACTGTAACTAACTATTGTTATTACCGTGAAACCGTTCTAGAATTTTTATTATAACCCGATAATTTATTCATGTGAGAGTTATTGAGAAGTTACACAGAAACTAGTTTGTAAACACCTTTGTTACCGAATTAACGTAGTATTTTCTTAGATTTGCCGCATTGAAAATAACAAAAAACAGTATATTGGTCCTTCGAACCGGATGATTCCTTAAACTTCATTTAATCACTGTAGTTATATATACTTTTCTCTTTGAATTAAGTTTATAATCGATTTTGTTTTAATACTTTGTGTCCTAATTTTGGTTTGTTTGCATTGTTTCGTATATTTTCAAAGACATGTTCGAGCATGTAGGTATATATAACGTTTATTTAAATGTATAAGAACAGTATTGTCAACCATGACAGGTGAAGTGAGGAGTGGTAATGTCTCATTGTAGACCCACGTTTTTCTGCCGGTGTACACTCGACCTTATAAATCATTTCAGGCGACTTATTTTAAGGCTACATGACTTACTTAATTCTAAAATATAAGACTTTTTATATCAATAACATTTAGTCAAATGGTTAACTTAAACGCCATAATAATTAGAAACCGTTGCTCGCATCACATATTACTTATTAGGAGAACAGGACGCGTAAGTGCGTTGTACCCTAAGCTTGTTATTATATCAAAATAATCTACAAAGAATTGTAAGACTATTTATATAACATTTTATATATATATAACATTTTATATAACATTTTTTCAAATGGTTAGTGAATGGTACAGTTTAGAAAAAAACTTTTGAAATAAAAGTTGTTTACAATTAAAATATCTACACTTTTTATATCTATAAGTTTTTCTGTATGTACAGCCATTGTTAAGATATTTTAACTTCCGGTTGAAATATCCTTTTTAAAACTTAAATTGCAATTTTGTAGAGATTGGTACAGTTTAGAAAAAAACTTTTTAAGCAAAAGTTGTTTAAAATTAGATTATCTACAGTTTTTATATCTATAATTTTTTTTGTAAATGCACCCATTGTTAAGATATTTAAACTTCCGGTTGAAATATCCTTTTTAAATTTAAATTGCAATATTTTAAAGATTGGTACAGTTTAGAAAACTACTTTTAAAATAAAAGTTGTTTACAATTAAAATATCTACAGTTTTTATATCTATAAGTTTTTCTGTAAATGCACCCATTGTTAAGATATGTAAACTTCCGGTTGAAATATCCTTTTTTAAATTTAAATTACAATTATTTAGAGATTGGTACAGTTTAGAAAAAAAACTTTTAAGCAAAAGTTGTTTAAAATTAGAATATCTACAGTTTTTATATCTATAAGTTTTTTTGTAAATGCAGCCATTGTTATAATATTTAAACTTCCGGTTGAAATATCCGTTTTAAATTTAAATTGCAATTTTTTAGAGATTAGTACAGTTTAGAAAAAAACTATTTAAACAAAAGTTGTTTACAATTAAAATGTCTACACTTTTATTATCTATAACATTTTCTGTAAAGGCAGCCATTGTTAAGATATTTAAACTTAAGTTTGAAATATCCTTTTTAAAACAAGTTTCTATTCGAGGGTGTACACAAATCTTACATTTTACGTTATTGTATAGGCTGTAGAGCGTTCACACACTCAGACACAATTGAGTAAATAGTCAAAATGGATTTATGGACTTTCAAAATGGAGGTTTCTGTTAATATCTCAAGGTCAACTTACTTATTACGTCCTTGAATACATTTAGACTAATAATGTGGATTTCTTTTCAAAAAAATAAATATAAAACGTTCCGGACTGAATTACAAGATTGGTAAGAGACAGACGAACAATACAATACTTTGGTAGAGAGTGTACACGGTACATTCCTTCACATAATAAGCACGCGTATTGCTCGTGTCGTGGCGACGTGCCTCGACGCTTTTTTGGTCGACAATTTCATTTCTTATTACTCTTCATTCACGCTATTCGATTTTTATATAAATATATTTTTTTTTAGAAAAATAATATTAATTCCTTTAAATAAGGGTTTAAAATTCTACAAAAAAAAAAAATATATCCTCGTTAATCCATCTATTTTTTTGCAAGTGCAAACATTTTGGGTACACTGTAATATTACGAGAAGAAAAGCTCTAATTATACCCAAAATTAAATCATCTCTTTTAAATTAAATTAAATTAAAATAAATACGAAACTTCGCTGTATTTTTTTTTTTAATAATACTTGGTATCCGGCTCGAAGGACCAATGTGTTTTATACGCTCACTTTTAATATATTGTCGTATATGTAAAACGTACACTGTAAAAAATGAGTGTAAATTTACCTAATATTTACGTAATTCTGCCGAATTTAGTAATTATACTTAAATTTTTAATTAATTTCACTATTATTATATTTATTTACAAGATTATTAATTTACACCCAGTGTTTTGGCTAGTTTGGGAACCACTGGGTTAAGGGAAAGAAGAATAATATGCATTTATTATAAATATCTCAAAAAGAAATGCGCTTTTTTATAATTTTACGCGAATTATAAGTTAATAAAAATTGTATTAGTGTTTTAATTTAATAAAAATTGTATTAGTGTTTTAATTTAATAATTATGTTAGTGCACCTTATACGATGCATCCTTAACATACTTATAATATAAAAACAAAAGCAATAGTACAGCAAACTAAAAACAAATAATTACTATTTTAAACAATAATTATTGTATATTTTCTAAGAACGATAAAAAGAGATTTAATTATTACGTTATTGCACCTTATTTGATACATCCTTAACATATATTTATAATATAAAAACAAAAGCAAAATTACAACAAACTAAAAACAAATAATTACTATTTTAAACAATAATTATTGTATATTTTTCTAAGAACGATAAAAAGAGATTTAATTATTACGTTATTGCACCTTATTTGATGCATCCTTAACATATATTTATAATATAAAAACAAACGCAAAATTACAGCAAACTAAAAACAAATAGAAATATTAAACAATATTCATTGAATCATTTTCTAAAAACGATAAAAAGGATTTAATTATAACGTTTTTGCACCTTATTTGGTACATCCTTACAATTATAATATAAAAAACAAGAGCAATATTACATTTAATTATTACGTTGTTGCACCTTCTTTGATACATCCGTAACATGTAAATTTATAATATAAATAACAAAAACAAACAAAAAACAAATATTAATATTAAACAATAATCATTGAATAATTTTCTAAGAACGATAAAAAATAGGTTTAATTATTACGTTATTGCACCTTATTTGATACATCCTTAACATATACAATTAGAACATTAAAAAAAAGCAATAGCAAAACAGTAAACCAAAAACAAATAATCATTGAATATTTTTCTAAGAACGATAAAAAAAGATGTTAACATAAATATTAAATAATTATTTATACGAAACATTTCCGCCTAACCTGTACCGGTTCTCGTTGCTGATTGGCTAACAGAATATTGGCTCCGCCTGTCCCCGTTTCTGATTGGCCCACAGTATTTTGTATCGTACATTCCCGAGATACTTGAAATTGTATAATTTCATGAACAAACCTTGAATACAACTCACGTAAATTTCGGTTACTAAACGAATTGTATTGCTTTTTTATAGTTAAATTGGGCATTTTTTGTAAAAAAAAATCTTTAATATTACTCAATTTATTTATAAATAATAAATTAATCTATTTATTACAACTACATAATTTATTTAAGGCGTCCGTATTTATTATAAAGTTAATTTATTTGTTATTAAATTTAGCTAAATTTAATATAGTTTATTTTACTGTAAGTACGATTTATTAACAGTTAATACTGCATCTATGTCGTATAAACAGTAATAAGATCTATTTATATTAAATAAAACTTATCTGGGTTAACAAATATAGCATTTATTTAATATAAACATTGATTTAGTAGTGTTTAAATTGTTTAAAGTAAATCTTGTTTTTAGTGACTGTATACGCAGTAATAATAGTTTAATATCCCTAAAAATCTGGTCTAATTAGTAATAGTTAAGTACTAGGTTGAGTTTAAGTAATTATATTAAGCATTCATCCTCATTAACTCGAGAAAAACAAAACAAAGATCATTTATATAGTTTTATGTATATATATATATATATATATATATGTAAAGCGTCTTTGAATTGTAATAACGTTCAATTGTCTTTCATTTATTTACTTCCTGTTCATACTCCAAGCCTCATTTTTATGCGTTTCCCCTCGCAACAGTAGTACTAAAACAGTCGCGAAGCGTTATTATCATTAATTTAAGTTAGGTTATCTCCGAACATAGCCGAACAGGTTCGCTCCTTGCATGAGTCTCGCGCACGCGCCCTTAAACCACAATGCGTTTTAGATATGTTTATTTGAAAAATATCTCGAAATTGGAATGCATTAGAGAAAAATGCTTTATATAAAAGTGAAAGATATGAAAATTTCTAGTAACTTTTGTTAAAAAAAATTTTACAAAAAATGTACCACTTACTAATAAATCGTCTTTGAAAATAGCCATAAATTGATGTTAGTCGTCCGCTCGATCAAATTTGTGCCCTCTACTTCTCTGAAGGTACCGAACCGATTTACACCAAATTTGCTACACATATTATTTAACATCCTATTTGAACCCCCTCACAGTTTAAAACCAATCGCCTGTATACTTCCCGAGTTATAGGGCCCCAAAATTTAAAACCCTCCTTAATACTGCCCTAATAAAAATAATTTAAGCACTCAAAAATGCTACTAATAATTTTAAGATATTTTATGTCTACAAGATTTTTTCATATTGTTAAGTCAAAGCCCGAAAAAACTTAAATTAAATATTATAATTTTGTATTTTAAAACATGCAGTCAAAAATTGTTTAAACTATAATAAATCCTAAACTGTTTGTATTATCGTGCTTTTTACTCTTGAAAATCGTTTTAGAAGACCTTTTTACTGTATTAAACAAAACTATACTTAAAATAAATATGTATTTATTACTCAATTTTAATTTTAATGTAAATTTAAACTGTTTGAATTAATATTATTAATTTAATCTGAAACTACAATTGAACCGTGCTTATAGAAGGTTAAAGCGGGTATAAACGAACTAGAGCGATGCTAGCCGAACGTGTACGATCTTTCTATGTCTCACACGCATGCGCTGTGAAACCATTAATAATGAATTCAATGCGTTTACAGTAAGACAATTTATAATAAATTGTGATAATTTTGTTACTGTGATTGTGAAACTAAATTATTATTTGTTATTTTCTCAGTTGATACTGTTTGGGTACTGCTTCTCGTTTAGTAGTTGTGAACGCTAATGTGTACACTCCCATCCTCAATTATACAGTTGATATATTTTCATATACACAACATATCAGTGTAATGCATTATATTTAAGGTGTTCCATTGTGATGTATTCACCTTTTAAAATTATAAAATTATTCCGTTTTGTGGTTGAGTAATTTCAAATATCCAGCGATTTTCAACGATTGTATTTGCTCATTGTATCGTATAATATTACTTTGATTACCAATTTTCGTAATGTTTTCGTTTTTTATTTATTTTTTATTTGTATATATATACGAAGCGATTTTAAACCGGATGTACGTCTTTATGGAGAAGTGTTTCCGTTGAAAAATGACATATGAAATATCATTGGAGTTAATGTTAGGTTTGATAACTTGGCTAATCAGATGAAATTGGTTCAAAATTGGTCTGATATCTTGATTGACATTGTCTTCAACCGGTGGACACAAAAACTCAACCTGTCTCGTCATTAATTCACCCAATAGACAGATGGGCGAATTCGCAATATGACCCAATTGAAATCCAAGGATTTAATTAATTTAACTGATTTTATTTTAAAATCGTCGAAGTACATCGGCCGTGTGTCTGTAGCATTCTCGGACCAAACATATAATTCATATACGTAAATAAATTATATGTTTGGATTCAGAATTTTTTTTACTTATGCTGAAATGAATATCTCGATTATGCATCGATTAATCGAAAACTGTCAAGAGATAAAATAGACAGAAAACATATTTACCTACAACTTTTATGCATAAATTATTTTTGTATAATTAACCGTTTAGTAGTAATAAATTAAACAAAAAAAGAAAAATTTAATTGTTGATGCTTACTCAAGATGAAATGAATATCTGGATTATGCATCAATTAATCGAAAACTGTCAAGATATAAAATAGACAGAAAACATAATTACCTACAACTTTTATATATAAATTATTTTTGTATAATTAACCGTTTAGTAGTAATAAATTAACAAAAAAAAAAGAACAATAAATTTGTTGATGCTTACTCATGATGAATTAAATATCTCGATTATGCATCGATTAATCGAAAAATATCAAGATATAAAATAGACAGAAAACATAATTACCTACAACTTTTATGCATAAATTATGTTTGTATAATTAACCGTTTTGTAGTAATAAATTAAACAAAAAATGAAAAATTTAATTGTTGATGCTTACTCATGATGAAATAAATATCTCGATTACGCATCGATTTATCGAAAAATGTCAAAATATAAAATAGACAGAAAACATAATTTCCTACAACTTTTATGCATAAATTATTTTTGTATAATTAACCGTTTAGTAGTAATAAATTAAACAAAAAAAGAAAAATTAATTTCTTGATGCTTACTCATGATGAAATGAATATCTCGATTATGCATCGATTAATCGAAAACTGTCAAGAAATAAAATAGACAGAAAACATAATTATCTACAACTTTTATATATAAATTATTTATGTATAATTAACCGTTTAGTAGTAATAAATTAAACAAAAAAGAAAAATTAATTTGTCGCTGAAGTACCCAAGAAGCTAAAGATCAAAAAATTTCCTTAACTAAAAGTGTTTGTCTCGTCGTCCTGAATGTCTGAATCCAGAAATATATATAACTTATATGTTAGTTGTCGCTCGCTCGTAAGACCAAATTATATATATATATATATATATATATATATATATATATATATATATATATATATAAAGTAAACGGTAAAAATGAAAATAAATAATTCCAATAATTCATGGGGTAATATCGAGATTAAGACGTATTAAAGCCGTCAAATGGATGAAGATGGTTCGAGCACTGGTGAAGTTTAGAGTGATTTAGGAAGTTTTTTGTTTATTTTCGTATGTGTAGTGGCAGTTCTGATCAAGTAAAGATGTTTTATTTATTTTTCCATGTCAAATATACGTCAGGCCAATCCACAAACAGATATATTTAGTTGCGAGCAACGAAGTAATTTACTAAAATAACATTTTATCTGAATAGAAAATATTCCGTTAAAAACACACATGGTGATGCAGCCATCCAGCCACCGCCTGGCCTTTTTTCTTTTTTACAAGTTGGTACTATCTTAAAGTCCATTAACGAAACCAGATTACTTATACGTATGCGTATATACCCGGCCTTCTGCTCTGCCCTCATGCTTTAACCGAATTTTATTTATTTTTAAAACTGGGATTATTTACACATTTTTAACACAATAAATCCTTCTTGAATTGGAATGATGAAATATCACTAGAACGGCTGCACTTACCGCAAAAATAGTTATGTACATAATGAAAGACATTAACATTTCACACAACTTTTGTTTAAATAGTTTTTCCAAAAAGTGTACTAGTTACGAGAAAACAGCTACAGAAAATCTTAAATATTATTTTAAGATATTTAAGATTCTCCGTAGTACTTTTCTCGTAATTGGTACATTTTTTGAAAAAACTTTTCAATCAAAAGTTGTGCGAAATATTAATGTCTTTCATTTTGAACATAACTAATTTTGCAATAAGTGCAGCCGTTCTAGTGATATTGGAGATAGAACAAAATATAAGATGCATAAGATATTTAAGATATTTTGTAGCAGTTTTCTCGTAACTGGTACATTTTTTGAAAAAACTTTTCTTACAAAAGTTGTGCGAAATATTAATGTCTTTCATTTTGAACATAACTAGTTTTGCCATAAGTGCAGCCGTTCTAGTGATATTGGAGATAGAACAAAAAATAAGATGCATAAGATATTTATGATTTTCCGTAGCAGTTTCCTCGTAACTGGTACATTTTTTGAAAAAACATTTCAAACAAAAGTTGTGCGAAATATTAATGGCTTTCATTTTGAACATAACTAGTTTTGCTGTAAGTGGAGCCGTTTCAGTGATATTGGCGAAAAGATAAAATATGCTATAGTTTTTATAAGAGTCTTGTGATCATAAGATAATAATTTTGAAGGAAAATGAGTAATATTAAATAAATATTCTATGGTTTATTTTTTTAAGTAAGTAAACTTAAGTAGTTTTAATATTTTTAGATTTATTTATCTTGAAAAGAATAAATAAAAAAATTCTCAAGTTCCTCCAGATTCTCAGAAGTGGATAAACGACATAATATCTAAGTATAGCTTAAAAACATAAGCGAGTCTTATATTTTAAAGGTCAATGACCAATAATAGTATAACATTTAAAAAATATATTTAATATATATTTTTTTAATTTAATTGGAAAATAATCATAATTTATTATTTTTTAATTCCGTAAATAATTAACAATATTTGTTTTTCTTCAAATAAAATTATTTCGAGATCTTAGAGCTCAAAAGTTCCCATGTTTTTATTAAAACAATCAATTTTCGAGTTATTTAAATTAAAATACTAAAAAATCTTACTGCGAAATTAATGAACAAACATTTAGCGAATGAGTAGAACAAAGCTAGCAATAAAATCAGCTATAACAAGGCAACAAGTGAGAGTGAGACAGTCGCGTATGTTTTAACATGAGTTCAACAGAGACGGCCACATTTTAAATTTGCATCCGCGCTTGCGCTAGATAGAGATAGCTTTACTGGTGTGTGGGTGTGTACGACGGAGAGAAAGATAGTACGAAAAATCACAAATGTGTAGCACAAACAAGTTAGACAAGGGTGGCGCGATGTGAGGTGCGGTGAGTGCGACAAGGACGTGCAGACAAATGCATATATATATTTTGAATTTGCATTTTGCCTGCAAGGGATGGTACAGTAAGTGGAAGAAAGATAGCATCTATGTGATTTACTTGTGATGGACTGAGATGAACATACCTGACCACCTATGTAGTAGTGCTCTATGTATAGTTATAGTGGCTTATTTAAATTTGAACAACGTTAAATGAATTGAATTTTGTTAATTATAAAAATACTTACTTGTGGCGAAATGTTCACAGTCTTATCTTTTGAATAAGGAATTAGTACACTGCCTTATGCTAAAATCGAAAATAGTTACGTACACTTAATAACAATTAGGATTAATTTAGAATAGGGGATTCCTCGACTCGACGGATTTTTGCAAATTTGGCATTTTTAGCATTTAGTAGTGTGTCTGTAACATTCTCGGATCAAAAAAGTGTTGGTCTCGTCGCCCTGAATCCAAAAATATATATAACTGGATCGTCACTCGTAAGACCAAATTTGTGCCCTCTACTCTTCTGAAGGTACCTCACCGATTCACACCAAATTTGGTACAGATATTATTTAACACCCCATTTAGACCCACTCACAGTTTAAATCCAATCGCCCTTATACTTCCAGAGTTATAGGGCCCCAAAATTTAGAACCCCCCTTAATACAACTCTTATAAAAATAATTAAAACACCCTAAAATTCTACTAAAAATTCTAAGATATTTTATGTCTATAAGATTTTTGCATATTGTTAACCCAAAAGCTATAAAAAATTATTAAAAACTATAATTATTTATTTGAAAATTTGCACTAATTGTCTTTTTAAATATATTAAAATAATCTACAAACAATTGTAAGACTTTTTATATCTATAACATTTTTCAAAATTGTGAACCCATAAGCCATAATAATTAAAAACAATTAATATTGAATGGTAATATTTTATTTAGCGTGGAGTAAAACGGGGAAGTCCCGTTGCTCGCATCGCTTATATTACTTAAAAGATGAGCTGAAGGCATAGGTGCATGCACCAATGCCTTTAGCTTACCGTATTATCTATTCAGTTAGTTTTCGTAAGATTAACAACAGTTTATTTATTTTTTCCCGTTAAGATTGAGTATGAGCTTGTTTTAAAACAAGCTGGAGGCATTGATGCTTGATGCAATGGTTGTTTTCTTTAATTTATTTCTATATTGCGTTGTGGACAATATTCAAACAATTAGTATTATTTGTGGATATAATTGAAATTATGTAAAATCACGGAATTTAATATTAAAATTTATGTTCTTTGGTAGTTTTAAAATAAATAAATAAATAAATAAAAGGAATTGTTGTGGCGGAGAGTGTACGTTGAAATCGACGTACCAATCTATATATATATATACACAACATAGTTCTTTTATTATTATTATCGTTTCGGTCTTTTTTTATCGTTTTTGATTCAACAATAATTCAAAATTTGAAATAAAGAATTATAGAGACCGCTCCAATAATTAGACGCCAAGTTTTGTCAGTTATGACTTATAGGAAACGGGCCATAGTCGTATCAGACAAAGAGCAACGTATTCACGTGCAGGTAGCAACAGACAGAGACAGCGATAGATGGGGGCCGACTTGCTCCGAGGTTTTATACATTTTGGGTGTGTTCAATTTTGTGAGAACAATCCAAAGATTATTAGGATTTTTTGTTGCTTTTATTACGGGTTTTGTTTTATAAATTTGTAATTTTTTTAACCCGATCTTTTAAGTGGTGATTTATTTACATTTTTGAATTACTACTTCACCACATTTATGCATCTATCTCTTCTAGAAATATCACAATTATTCGTGAAGAAGAAAATAATTATGATTTGTTTATTTATTTAAATAATAAATAACCCCGTTTTGGTTTTCTATATCTTAAGATCCTTTAATGCATTTTCGAATTCAAGAAACTGGCATTTGTAAGATTGATAGCCTTACACACTTAAGGCCCAAAAAAAAGACAGTCAAAGCCACACCTAAAATACCTGAAAAAAATCCTTTTTTTCGTATTTCCATGAGTGCATCTCTCTCTCGCGCAAACGTCAATGCCTAAATTCATCTTTGTCACTTGTTAAGCTATCATTTTTCAAGTTAAGAAAAAATAAAGATAATACATTCAAATATGGAATGTAAAAATAAAAATAAAAAAAAACAACGAATGATTTTTTGTAAGAAAAAATTAAATATCATTCCAGCTCCCAGAGCAAAGAAAAGACGTGCGTTTTCTATAGATTCGTCTCTGTCAGTTTTACACGAGTTAAATACAATAATTACATGGAACGTGCGTCTGGGATGACATCGGAATCTTGTAAAATAAAAGAGAATGATTTTTCAAATTCAATTCGTATAAGCAAGCTCATTTTTTAACGCGCAGCGCGCTTAGACGGTGACTATGCCAATGTCATGCTTATGACGCGAGATACCGTATAGTTCGAATTACAATAATTATTTTAAACAATAGACATCATATGGTGAAAAGACTGAAATACGTTTTTTAAACTTATTCCTTTTTTATTATTTGGATGCCATGTTAAAATATTGTTGATATTCAAAATAAATTAAACTTTTTCCAAACTGTCAGACCCATGATGAGTAGAGATATATATCTCATATTTTACTTTTCCTTTTTTCGATTTATTTTTTTCGAATACAGAAAGATTTTTTGATTAAAATCAATTGTGTCTATTGATGAAATCATTAATTCTTTATTTCATATTTCTAGACTTGAATTTAATATTTATCTCCAACATATTCCTTACAATTCTTGTTGAGGATCAATCGAACAAGCTAGTATCTATTTTATTATTATTTACTTATTTATACGATCGTAAATTAGAAAATACTCGAGATTTTAACAGAAATACACGTGTTGACCATCACTGAATGGAATCTAACTATTTTCGGATTGAAATTCTTGTTGGGGATCCAACGGGCAAGCTGCTATTTAAGTTTATTATTAAAAAATCCTTTTTTTTTTATAATATCTTACAGTTTACTTCTGCTATTTTGTTAATAACTCAAATAGAGCAATAGTTAGAGAAAAAGTGTTAAGTATAAAAGTTGAAGATATTTAAATTTCTAGCAACTTTTGTTTGAAAAGTTTTTTCAAAAAATGTACCGTTTACTGAAAAATCGCTATTGAAAATAGCCTATTAGTTTTTAAAAGGATATAACAACTCGACCTAGTTTAATTGAGTTATTTAATGAATATCTCCAATACGACAAGAGTAACAGAAAAAGTAATTCAAATAAAAACTAAAGATCTTAAAATTTGCTGCAACTTTTGTTTGAAAAGTTTTCTGTAAAAACGTACCATTTAGTGCAAAATCATTTTTGAAAATAGCCTATTATGTTTTAAAAGGATACAACAACCGGAACTTGTTTAATTAAGATATTTTGTGAATATCTCGAATACGACAAGAGTAACCGAAAAAAGTGATTAATACAAAAATTAAAGAACTTAAAATTTCCAGCAACTTTTATATGAAAAGTTTTCTGTAGAAACGTACCATTTACTAAGAAATCACTTTTGAAAATTGCCTATTATGTTTAAAAAGATATAACAACCAGAACTTGTTTAATTGAGTTATTTTGTGAATATCTCGAGTACGACCAGAGTTACATAAAATGTAATCCTAATAAAAATTAAAGATTCTAAAATTTCCAGTAACTTTTGTTTAAAAAGTTTTCTGTAGAAACGTACCATTTACTCAAAAATCACTTTTGAAAATTGCCTATTATGTTTAAAAGGATATAAAAACCAGAACTTGTTTAATTGAGTTATTTTCTGAATATCTTGAATACGACAAGAGTTACATAAAAAGTGACCCTAATAAAAATTAAATATTTTTAAATTTCCAGTAACTTTTGTTTGAAAAGTTTTCTGTAAATATGTACTATTTACTGTGAAATCGATATTGAAAATGGTGTTACATTTACCTAGTTACAATATTTATATTAATATTGTTTTATGACCAAAATAAGAATGAATTTACTATATGATATAAAAGTAAAATGGTTATTTAATATTTTCGTTTCCCTAGTTCCAATAAATATTGATTTTGCTTCATAGTAATTTAGGTAGTGGCCACTCTAGTATTTTGTAGTGGTGGTAATTTTTGAGTTTTCGTCCGATCTCTGAGAACTAAAAATCCCGCGGCCGACAAACAATAGTACCAAACACACAATTGAAATATATTTTTATCAAGATACAAATTCTTCAGCAGTCAACATGGCGGCCAATCATATTAAATCTTCGGTTCAATGTGTTTATTTTTTTATTTTTTTTGGGTTTCTTATTTTTCGAATATATTCGTCATCTTTTTTGTTCCGTTTCCACATCATATAGTGTCAAGTCATCTTTATAGACAGAAAAATCGCTCCATCTTGCTCCCACCCGAGAAATCCGTCGAGATGCAACGTTTTTTAAACATGTTTGAATAAGAAATATTAATAATAATTCGTCTTATTCAGTAACACTTGCCTTACAACCACATTCCATATTTCTTGTTTTGTTATACTACACTTCTTTACATTCTGCCTTTACATGCTTCTTACATCAAATTTTACGAAAATTTCTCATTATTTTGTAGCAATAAATCGATGAACTGAACCCATTGATACTTGGTTTAAATGTTACATTAAAATCTATGCATTGTTCAACCACATAAGTTTAATTAGTGATGTGTATGAAGCGGTTTACACGTGTGCCGCTCAGCCAAAATACATTTTACTGATTAGTACAACTGATAACGAGTCATCTCTCTCTGAGAGTATTCAACCATTTCTGATCTGATCAATCGGTATTTATAAAGAGATTATCAACAATGAGAACTAAGAATTTTTTCTCATATAAAAATATGTTTGATACCGTCGACGCATATTATATATATATATATATATTTTATTTCCTTTTTCTAAAATTGTGCAAAGTCATGGTTTCTTTAGATGTGTTCTGTACACTAGGGGAAGGGGGTGCAGGGAATAAGGGAGGCTAAATCACAGTTGGGTACCCCTTAAAATATTCACCTATTGTTTTGGGTACAGGTGAAAGTATACGGATAATAACGGCGAATATCTAAAGGGTTCAAACTTTTTATTACGTAAATCCCATATATAAACATAGTTTTAATACAATTTGAGGAAATATTGGGGTATGTTCCTGTTCAGGAACAAATAAAGTACACTGAGAAAAAAATTTGAGTGTAAAAAGAATTCCTATATTGTTTATACGTAAAATTATAATTGCAATTATATTACAAACTAGAATAATTATTATATTTCGCTGCAATTATAATATTTGGAGTATTAAACCGTGTTTTATAGCCTTAAGAATACGAAGCATACGGTTAGTATGCGTTTGGTGGTATACTAAAGACTAGTATACGTTTTGTTGCAACTAGTATGTGGCCCAATACGCCTTAGTATATGTATTCTTGCTTTTACTATACCATGTTTTTATTTAACTTATTGGGTGGGTAAATCCATAGAGCACAAAAGTGACAACTCCAGCTTGCATAATTATGAAAATTTGTTGTACCAAGTGTTGATTTTTATTATTTAAAATATGGATTATGTATTTTGCGAATATATTATATTTTTATATGAAACATTAAATGTTTGTTCCAGCACTGTTAAATTTAGTTTTTTTTTTAATGTACAATGGTGACATCTCCTGGTTATATAAATAATTAAAACTACACAACACTGAAAAATAATGTATGTATATTTACTTCACTTTTATTGTAAAATTACAATTAAATTAAATGTTAATTATACCGAATTTAGTAAATTAATTTTAATTTAAGGTAATATTACTATAATTTTGTATAATTTCATGGTTTTTAACTGTAATTTACATTAGAGTTTAAATTTATATTAATTTTTAACAATGTAAGTTACAATATAATAAATTAAAAAACAGTCGTAGGTGCAACGCACCTATGCGTCCAGCTCGCTGTATAAATAATATTGCCATGCGATCAGTGGTATTTAATAATTAAGGCCTATTGGATAAAAATTCAAAATTATAATGTTTAATAATTTTTTATGGCCTTTGAGTTAACAATATGAAAAAATCTTGTAAATATAAAATATCTTAGAATTATTAGTAAAATTTTTTGGGGTTTTAATTATTTTTATAAGAGCAGTATTAAGGGGGGTTCTAAATTTTGGGGGCATATAATTCGGGAAGTATACAGGCGATTAGATTTAAACTGCGAGAGGATTCAAATGGGATATTAAATAATATGTGTACCAAATTTGGTGTAAATCGCTTCGGTACCTTCAGAGGAGTAGAAATCACAAATTTGGTCGAGCGAGTGTATATATATATATATATATATATATATATATATATATATATATATATATATATATATGTATATACGAGTATATATATTGTGAAGCGAGCAATATTGTCTGTAGTTAGTAGGTGGTTTAGTATATGCAAGAACGAGTACTCGGAAATCGTTTAAATAAAGCAACAAGGTAAAACGCACCAACGTAATCATGATGGCAAGAAATCCTGTCGCTTAATTAATGAAATTCACTATCAACTCTATTTAAAACAAAAACAATACAACATTACCTTAAACTAAATATATATATATATATATATATATATATATATATATATACCTAGTACATAATAATTACAGGTAAATTATGAATATTTAAAAACAATTTAAATATTTAAAGAAATGTGTTTTTTTTTCTTGTAAAATAAGATTTATTGACAAAGATCAGGTGAGTCTTTTTTCGGTATAGTTAATATTATAATATTGTTTTGCTTTTTTAATATCCATTGGTTGAATAGCAATCTCATCTTTTATCTGATTCTATTTGTAATTAGTATCAGAGTATTGAAATGTACGGAGTCATCGCGTGGTTGGTTTCGTATGATGTTGAATAAGGATCTTGTGTAGTATTTATTGATCAGTATTATCGATTCGTACAGCCCCGGCTTCAATACGTATCATATACGTAGATATGCAAGTATTCTGAATCGTTTCAGACAATTTTAACCACTCATTCTTTGTAATTGATGAGATTGGATTCTGGTTTTGTTTTTTGTTTTTATTATTTTTTAAACGCATATCTCATTGGTCTTGGTCTACCTTGTTAGGAGATTTGTTAAATATTTATAATTGAACCCAAAAACTACAAAAAATTACCAAAACGTACAAATATAATAGCAATTTTCAAATTCGATTTATTCGTAAATGGTACATTTTATAAAAAAACTTTTCAAACAAAAATTGCTTGAAATATTAACATCTTCAACTTTTATAAGTGTTACTTTTTCTCTAACTCGAGCCGTTTTTGAGATATATGCAATAAAAAACTAGACTGCAATTTTACTTCAGGGTAATTTTTCTTCCAAAAATTGGAGGTTGAATTTTCAAGTTTTGGCACGTGTATTTCTGTTAAAACTATCTAATAAAAATCTGGTAGATTCCTGTGGCGGTTTTAAAGATTTAAATAAAATTATGAATAGATGAACCAGTTTAAAAGGTATAAAAATAAAAATAACTTAAGTTGCGGTAATAAATAATTTATTCCCCAAAAAACACCTACACATATTTAACCAGATTTCGGCCCCCCTAATAAATAAAAATGTAGAAAAGTTCGTGATTAAAATTCGGCCCAAGGGTACAACGCGTTCCGATACTTTTTTCTCAAAGAAAAACGACTTACAAAATATCTGACTTTTGGGCTAATAAATCTGGTAATTTTGACATGGACTATACTTATAGGTATAAAATGGTCAGTACACTCACCGGGAAAAAACGAATCGAATCTATATTATATTATATACGAGCTCTTCATTAATTATAAAATACAGATTATTATCTTTTTATAGTTTGAAGATGACTTGGCTTTATTTACAGATTATTACAAAGTACCCCATAGTGTTTTAGTTAATGTAGAATACTTCTTCGGTAGGTATGTATGTTCGCTATTTCGTACATATTTTGTTTCGAATATTTACATTTCAAACTATTGAATACAAATACAGAACATGGCACACCAAATTTAGAGTGTCCTGCACTGGACTTTCTCGACACAGGAGGTTCAATTATATTGTTTTACTTATAACAAAAGTGTGAACGAATATTTCGAAGCACTCTTATTATATTTCGCTGTTTCAAATGTTGACATTTAGTAAATATTATATTACCATGAATACGATCTTGATATTTATTAATTAAAAAACGATTTTTCAGTAAAATTTACACTTTTAGGGAACACAAACACACACATATATATATATATATATATATATATATATATATATATATATATATATATATATATATATATATATACATACATACATACAATCTTTGTATATATATATATATATATATATATATATATATATATATATATATATATATATATATATATAACAATAGAATTGACCTTTTCAAATACATATATCGATACATCTTTGAAATAAATCTATATCCTGATCAATAAACACGGAATGTTCAATTAATTTGCTACAATACAAAATAATCGACGTGCATAATCTGACAATTTGTCACTTTCTAATTTTTATATTTGCAAGACTCATATATAGAATTACATATATTATTATCAGATTTTATTGTCCTACTTTTTACGGAAAAAATGATTTACAATATATATATATATATATATATATATATATATATATATATATATATATATATATATATATATATATATATATATTTAATTATCTTTTTACTAAACTAGCAATAATATGGTGATTTGAACCAAAGATACTTATGATTCAATGTTTCATGTGTGGGGTAGATGATAAAATATCCATCTACAGCGTTTACTGGTTATAGATATATATATATATATATATATATATATAGGGTGTGGCCCTTAAGCTAGACATGGCAATAACCCACAACAAAACTATTTACATGTCTTTGCTGCGCTGAGATCGCTAACACTTGGGAAAAAATAGATTTATAGACTAATAAAATATGATAGTATTGCCCGGCAGGCTTACCAACCTAATGGCCAGCACGAAAGAAAGTAACTAGATTCTCCTCTGTCTTTATGACAATTGTTATGACCAGGTAGCCATTTTGGATAGTCATATTCATTTTTAAAAGACTTCTAATTATTGTTTCTACCAACGGAACTTATTATTTCCGCTCGCAAACTCTCCGGTTAATCTAAGGGTGCGAATCCTGCCTATACCAGTTTGCATTTTCACAGAACATATATATATATATATATATATATATATATATATATATATATATATATATATATATATATATATATATATATATAAATAGTGGATGTATAAGAAAGTCGTTTAATACAATAAACGCATGTGGATTGTTGGTTATGTAGATTTCATGTTTGTGTATGTGTATATTCAATAATATTGTTTTCACTATTAAGGCGTGGTATTTATATTAACAGTTCATTGAGTGTGACGTCATATCCGCTATATGGTTTGTTCTAAACGACTCTTCTCTATCATTTCAAATTCACGGCTTTACTGCAATGCAAGCGCGTGGTTCCCGTAACGCTTATATGCAATATTTTATGTACTTAATGTAATTTCTGTTAAATACAATTATTTATTCATCACTTGGCACGACTTTTAGATGATTTCCAGAATTTTAATAGAAATAATACAAAATATACGATGTTGTCGTCGCTCGCTCGTAAGACCACTCTATATCTCTGAAGGTACCGGAGCGATTTACACCAAATTTGATACACATATTATTTAACACCCCATTTGAATCCGTTCTAAGTTTAAATCTAATCGCTCGTATACTTCCCGAGTTATAGGGCCCTAAAATTTAGAACCCCCCTTAATACTGACCTTATAAAAATAACTAATACACCCAAAAATACTAATAATATTTATAAGATATTTTATATCTACAAGATATTTTCATATTGCTAACCTATAGGCCGTAAAAAAATATTAAATATTATGATTTTGAATTTCAAATATGCATTACGTATTGAATCTTGTTTTAATAAACTTCAATAATTATTTCAAAAATAGGGGGACTCAAAACGTGTATTTCCGTGATACGTAGTGATGTAGTGTGTCCCTCAGAAGGTAAAAATAAAGTGTTGGAAATTATAGACGGCCTAAGACAAAGTATAACAAAAGAATTGTTGAAACAACAGGAAAGATATCTAGAAATCAGTCAAAAACAGAAATTAAATTTCAAAGAAAATAGAGTCACGTAGTAAGATAACTATACGTGTGGTGGAAATTTTTTAAAAATCAAATTTCAGAAATTATACAGCACCGACTTTTGTCTGAAAAAAATAACAACTCTTATTTGATTCCACTATATATGTACGAGTGAGTGAAATAGTATTATATCGGTGCAAGGATGTTAAAAAAGGAAAGAAACAAACAGAAAAAAAAAAACAACAAACAAACGTATAATCAAACCAAGATATTTGTAAAACAAAAATTTGTAGTCATTAAATATGTTCAATTCGGTTTTTCGTATTATTACGATACTTAGTTTTGTTTCTTTTTTCTTTAGGGGATTTTGATTTAGTTTCTTTCACGGTTGGTAATGCGTGGGTTCGTAACTTATGACCAAGGGTCCGTGGCACCCTAATTATAGGGCAAATTGTGTGCCATTTTTGACAAAATCACCTTTTGGTCTCATCTAAAAGAATCTTTGCTATTAGAATTTTTTTATAAATCGTTAAAATTATCAAAATTTGACCTAAATAAATTGCAATGACAAAAAATT
The DNA here is from genome assembly GCA_933228885.1 of Leistus spinibarbis. Classification (NCBI taxonomy): domain Eukaryota; kingdom Metazoa; phylum Arthropoda; class Insecta; order Coleoptera; family Carabidae; genus Leistus; species Leistus spinibarbis. The sequence continues at coordinate 1,246,387 of OW121811.1, read as the reverse complement.
GATAGCGCACATTTAAAAAAAGAGCATCTTTCTATTTTTACAAAAAAATACTTTATATTATAAAAATTATCACTGTTAGATAAGATAAACGCAGTTTATTTGCGAAAATAATCAGAAATTTGCACTGTGAAACCAAATTTCGTACTATTTTTCTAATATGTTGTGGATTTGACCGCAATTTTAAATTAAAGATAACCAATTTTAAATTATTTTGCTAATATATTCTTTAAACATATTTTATAATAGCAAAATTAAAGTACTTAAAAAATATCTATAATTTTCAATAAATTAATTTAATTATTTTTAGAAAAAAAAATTGCAATATTTGGACCAAACTATTATTCAATATATGTTAAAAAATATTTACTGTAATTTATTTTCTTCTAATTAAATATATTTATGTATAATTTTATTTTTATTATTATAACAATTTATTTAATAAGTATTTTTCTTAATTATTATGCAATAAATAAGACAATTTTAAATACATTTAATAGGATTTAATATAAATTACAATGAAATATGATTAAATCGAATACACTCGAATAAAACCGAATAAATCTGATCTTAATGTGGCCCAGTTATGTAGACAATTGTATTTAATAAACCGGTTGGGTTATTATTGAGAGAAAAAAGTATATAGGGATATATGCATACACACACACACACACACACACATATATATATATATATATATATATATATATATATATATATATATATATATATATATATATATATATATAAGTAATAGATATAAAAGATATTAAAATTTCGTATTTATTATTATTATTTAGTAAATATCTCGAATACGACAAGAGTTACAGAAAAAGTGATAATTATAAAATTTAAAGATTATAAAATTTCTAGTAACTTTTGTTTGAAAAGTTTTCTCAAAAAACGTACTAATTACTAGAAAATTGCTATTGAAATTTGTTAATTTATATAGTGTATCTATGGATACTAAATATTAAAAAAGAAATTATCCGTATTAGGTAAATTGTTTTATGGTAAATATATATATATATATACAATTGTACAAGAAAGGCCAGTGCAGTGCACTTCAGATTTCTTAAAATGTAACAATATAAACTGACCTAGGCAACCTATGACTTTGTTAGGGTAAAAATTAAGAAATACAAATAGTACATACGTGTAAGCCTCGGTTATCCGAATCGCCACTATTTCACGTATCCGACCGGGTAATTTTGGTAGCGAATGCATACACTGACTGCGCTATCAAAAAATTGTAGAAAAATTTATCATTTCACCCAAAACTGTAAACGGAGTAAAATTTTGATAATTTTAGTGCATTGAAAATGCTTGGTGAAAAAATTCGCGAATTTGAAAGGATTGTATCAAATTTTTTTCGCATTCTTATCTGCGTTACATTATATTATGAATTAGAAGAGCATTTTTTATCAATATTTTAATATATTTTTTACTGGTTTGATATGAATAGACCTTGGGTATTTTTATCGAATTATGATTTTTAATAGAAAATCTATTTAAGTGCACTTTTGAATGCATAGCAACAATTTTAAAAAAAAGTTTTAGTACAAATTTTGCATTCAAATTAATTCTACGAATATTAATATATACACTGTATGTATACTTAAGGCTAGTATTCGTTTTTTTGCAACTAGTATGTTGCCTAATAACCTTTAGTATATGTATTCTAGTATTCTAGCTGCAGTCAAACGTTTTCTTGTCCACTATCGTATTATAAATTCTTCTAACACGTATAATAATTATTATAATGTTTAGTATGCACCTGCTTGTATACTTAAGGCTAGTATCCGTTTTCTTGCAACTAGTATGTTGCCCAATGCGCGTTAGTATATGTATTATTGTATTCTAGCTGCAACCAAACGTATTTTTGTCCCCCTATCGTATTAAAAATGCTTATAACGCGTATAATAATTATTATAATGGTTACAGAATATTTCTCTCAGTGCGTAAACAATTTCCACATACAGAATCAGTTTAAGAGTGATTCGAAATATGTAAATTTAAATTGAAATCATTAAACAAAAAATTGTTAATAATTTAGAGCAAAGATATTCAATAATTTGAAGGCGTTGGCTTTAGACGCGATTGGAGCTAAGTCTATTCTCCATTGCCTTACGGCTGTAAGTGTTACAGTTTTATGAACAGTGTAGACCAGTTTTATTATTAAAAATTCCACATTTTTGTGCTCGGTCCATCATTACCTAAATTATATAGATTCAACACGCGGAAGTCTGAACGGCCGCAGGCTTTATACAATTTTTCATCTGAATGTGTTTATAAGAAATAAAAGAAAACTATCAAAAACATATTTAGTGTTACGAAAATTTGAAAAAAAAAATTGAGTCCAATCTTAGGATAATTATTTTACAACTTTCAAAAAATATTTGTTATTCTAAATATGGAGAATTTTAATAGCACATTTAAAATAATTTTTTCTATTTAAAAATATAATTATCTAATTACGCAGATGGATCAGTGCCGAGTGTACTATGTATATGATACGGGCATATGGTGCTCACGTGTTAAAATGTCACCCGCAAAAATTCATTAATTTATATGACGCTAAAAGTTAAAAAATGTTTAACATTGTCTTTTTCTGTTTTACACACGATACATTTTTGTGTCGTGTAGTTTATTATTCAAAAGTATTTTAAGCCCCCCTGTCAAAAAACGAAAAAAATTCGATACATTTTACGAACATATGTACACTTGAAATAAATGATTGTCATATGCTAACATTTTTTTAACTTCCTGAAAACTAAAAATCCCTTTTTATTAACGCACTTTTAATACTTCAGTTCCTTAAACAATTAATATCTTAATTCTAAATAATTTACGAAAATGTTCACCTTTGGCTTTCAACCACAAAAATAGATGCATGAAAAATGATTCGTAAGTGTGAGTATTGTTGAATAAGGGTGTTTTACGTAATAGTTTCTGCCACTTCGTTTTAATGGACACCGGAAGTGAACGTATACATACATACATATATATATATATATATATATATATATATATATATATATATATATATATATATATATGTATACATATATATATATATATATATATATATATATATATATATATATATATATATATATATATATATATATATGTATACTTCCGGTGTCTATTAAAACGAAGTGGCAGAAACTATTAAGTAAAATATATAAATATATATATATTTACGTTTTGCATATAAAGTGCAATTATTTTCCAGATTTCCATTAATTTTGAAAAGCGATTTGTCAGTAATTAATTGATATTACGAAAAAACTTTTCAAACAAAACTTGCTGGAAATTTTAATACCTTTAATTTCTATAAAATAGTTTGGTCAAAAAAAATTCGCAAAGTTTGAAATAAAATTAAAGTTAAAAAAATTCCGTGAAAAGTGACCAATTTTTTTTTTTTTTTTCTTTTCAAACAGAGTGAAAGTAAGTTTCTAGAGTAATTAAATATAGGGGAACTCAAATCTGTTAACGGCGGCTCGATACGATGCACCGTATTCGAGTTATATGGAAATTTGCATTTTATCAACTTCAAATCGCGCTAACAGCAAATTCTAACGGTTTTTCGACAATTTAATTAGCATTTTTGGAATCAGCGTAGTCAAATTAATCTAAATATATGTCAAACTCAAAAATTTTTATGTGATTTTTTTGCCGAAAATTTCGTAAGGGGTACCGTTTTTGCGAAAATCGACGATTTTCACTGTTTTTTCACGCGGTTTGCGGTGGAGGTCGTAATATTATCCCAATCAAGTTGAAAAAAATTGACAATATACACCAAATATAAGTTGTTTGACGGTACAAATTTCAACTTTCTATCATTTATGGTTTGGTCGGAAAAAATTCGAAAAGTTTGATAAAAATTTCAATTAAATTTTTTTTGTGAAAAGTGACCAAATTTTTTTTTCTCTTCAAACAGATTGAAAGTAAGTTTCTAGAGTAATTAAATATCGGGGAATTCAAATCTGTTAACGGCGGCTCGATACGATGCACCGTTTTCGAGTTATATGGAAATTTGCATTTTATCAACTTCAAATCGCGCTAACAGCAAATTCTAACGGTTTTTCGACAATTTAATTAGCATTTTTGGAATCAGCGTAGTCAAATTAATCTAAATAAATGTCAAACTCAAAAATAGTTATGCGATTTTTTTGCCGAAAATTTCGTAAGGGGTACCCCTTGCCGTTTTTGCGAAAATCGATGATTTTCACTGTTTTTTCACGCGGTTTGCGGTGGAAGTCGTAATATTACTCCAATCAAGTTGAAAAAATTTGACAATATACACCAAATATATGTTGTTTGACTGTCCAAATTTCAACTTTATATCATTTATGGTTTGGTCGGAAAAAATACGCAAAGTTTGAAAAAAAATTCAAGTTAAAAAATTCCGTGAAATGTGTCCAAAATATTTTTTGAAGCACACACACGTACACTATTAAAATAAATGAGGAGTGGCCTGCACTCGACTACTACGTGCAATTAATTAACATATTCAAAAGTGTGGGAATGTGGGAACCCTTTGAACAGGATGTACAGGGAAGTAATTTTTTAGCGCGAAAAAAAAAATCCCCAAGATGTAAAACGGTGTTTTTTACCGTTTTCTCACGGGCTCCCCCATAAGTCTCGTCGTTTTTGCAAATTTCAAAACATTTGTGACACAACCAGCAAGTGCTAGACCAACAGAACATTGTGCAGGAATTTGTACGTTTTGGCATTTGTTTTTCGTCATAAAATTTACGACAAAAACAAAAACTAGAAAAAAGGGGAATAAAAATACGAACATTTTAAAGCCGAAAAGGTCCGTTGCGAATTGGCCACTAGACGATATATGCTTTGTTATTAATGGGTTGCCATTTTTTAAATGGCAAATCTTATTCTTATTATAAATTCATAGATTTGCACATACACAAAATTATATTTTTAATAAAAATAACTTTAAAAAAATATTACGTCTGTAAGTTTAGACAACCATATGTAACGACTCATAAAATAGTTCCAAAAAATATAAAAATGTGTCAAAAACAAAAAATATTCCGTTAAATATAGATTCGTCTAACTTAAATAAACAAATTTACTATAGACAAACATAGGGGGCAGGCACCAATGCGTTTAGCTCGCCGTATTATTAATATTATAATTACTGATTGATTGCAAAAATAGCCAGTCTTTTAATGCGATTACTACCATGTTTTAAATTTAACTGGAGGTTTGTAATTTAACATAATTTATTCCTAGACTAGATCTAATATTTTCAGCGCACTTTGACAAGGGTTGTAATAAAAAACAACCCTTCTATCCAGAAATATATTTACAGATGCGTTACTAGAATATTTATATCTTTTAAAGCTATGCCAATTATATTTTTATAGAAATGCCAAGCAATATTAAACCTTATTGCTTGAAAAGCTAAAGTTAAAATGCCGGTATCTATTTTTTGTGCCGTGATACTTGAGGCATATGTTAAATTTCACCATAAGAGATTTTTTTCGTACTTTAAATCCATATGCGTTCGTAAAGGGTTACCGGAAATACTATAGACGCCATCTAAAAACGGAAGAAGGGTTGCAAGTTATTTAAAAACTACAAAAATTATTATGGAGTTATCATAAAAAAATATAAGAGGGTGAATATTTAATTTTTATCAAGCGGCACACATATGTTCCGCAAACTCGAAATACATATTGGGTAACACATAAAAATACATATAAAAATCATTATTGAAGCCTTAGAGCACAAAAGTGACATCTCCACATACGATTCGGGTACAAAATAAACAATATTAAATTTAATTACAAAAATATGCGCCCGTGTTTTTTCAAGTTGTCTTAAATTACTTATGGTTGCACAGGAAGCACTTTTTTTTATTATTTCAGTGCAAATAATTTAAAATCTTCTTAGCGTGTGAAAGACTTTCATTTATTTGTAATAATTTGACAGTAACAATTTTTAAACGTCAAATATATATATTTTTAAATAAAAAGCAGATAGTGTAATGTCTTCAGATGAAGATATTGAGGATGAAGAAGCCAGTGAGGGGGTTCGCAAGTAAGAACAATTACCGAAACTTACCGGTAAAATCGTACAAGTTCATTTTGTCGCCATTTTGTCAAATATGTACTTTTTAGACCAAATGTTAATATAAGCTCTAGAGCATTTTATACGCTTTTAGAATCTAACAATAAAATTAGATTTGGATGACCCGTTCATGAGATACGAGCGCGCCCGTTTAGTAGTGACTTAGACATACGCTGCGCGTTTTCTAAGAAAGTTGCATATATATTTTTACAAAAAAATAATTTTAATATAAACAAAAAGACGAGCTGTAATGTGGTTTAAATTTCAAATTGATACCTTAATCCATGCCTGAGAAAAAAATTCTTAAAAATTATGCTTTTCTTTTTTAGTGACCTAGACTGACATGGCCGCCATTTTGTCAAATATGTACTGATTACACTAAATATTAATATAAACTCTAGAGAATTTTATACGCTTTTAGAATCTAGCAATAAAATTAAATTTGGATAACCCGTTCATGAGATAAGGCTACGCCCGTTTAGTAGTGACCTGGACATACGCTGCGCGTTAACTAGAAAAGTTGCATATATTTTTTTACGAAAAAATAGTATTAATGTAAACAAAAAGACGAGCTATAATAGGGTTTTAATTTCAAATTGATACAATTATCCATGCCTGAGAAAAAAAATCTTTAAAAAATGCATTTTATTCTTTTTGGGTTAAAGTATATAAATAACCCTATAATAGGATATATTCATTAAGAAGTCGTTACTTACTGGAATTAAAGTTAGGTAAACAACAGTTTTAAAAATAATAAAGTAGAATAACTTTATTTATAATTATACAACTTGTACTATTTTGCTTTTGAGATTTATAATTAAATGATTTTTAATACCAAAATGATCGAATGATCTATATGTATAAACTAATATTTGTATAGATCTGCAAAGGGTGAAGATCATTTATCATATTTGGATTTGCATATTGACGAGCCAATAATACCTAAATCTTTGACGTACGACGATGCGTCTTTAGGTCTACATATGTTGGGTAAAGATGAAAGTGGAATGCGCTACGCTTATTTAATGATTACCGCAGCGAACAGGTCCGTACTCGTCTAAATTGTAACCCTAAATATAATATATATATATATATATATATATATATATATATATATATATATATATATATATATATATATATATATATAAAGCTATGAAAAAAACTATTTCAAAATGTACGAAGTAATAAAACCAATATGAAGTCAGTTAAATGGAATATAATAAAAACGCGTAAATTTTGAGGTTATAATTACAACATCCGGCATTGCCTCCAAACTATTATACAAGCGAACACGATTACAGTTTTGTTTTAAACAAACTATTCGTTTGTTTTTTACCAGAAATAAAAAAGCTGGCAACGCATTAGATAGCTTGGAGTAAATGTAAAATTAGGGATTTTTCTAAACTGTTCTAGGAAATATACCGAAATATCTGTGCTTCTAAAATTCGTGCATGTGTTATTTTTGGACCTAAGCGGAAACAAACTGGCATTAGACGCACTACAATGCCTGGTGGATATGCCATATTTAATATACCTACAAGCCGATCGAAACGTCCTCGAAACCTGTGATCTATGCCCGTTTGCACTGCTGCAAGTACGAATTTTTATTGTAGTTTGTATAGAGCAGTTTATACATGCGCCGCTTCGCTGAAATACTATTTATTTACACATTCGGTTATATATCTGTAGCAATCTCGGATCAAAAAATGTTCTTAACAAAAAGTGTTTGTCTCGTCGTCCTGAATCCAAAAATATCTATAACTGGTCTTCTCTGAAGGTACCCAAGCGATTCACACCAAATTTGCTACACATATTAATTAGCGTCCTATTTGTAACCGTGCGCAGTTTAAATTGAATCGCTCGTTTACTTCCCGAGTTATAAGGCCCCTAAATGTATAGCCCCCTATAATACTGCCCTTATAAAAATAATGAAAACACTCAAAAATTCTACTAATAATTCTAAGAAATTTTATATCTACCAGATTTTATCATATTGTTAATCTAAAGGCTTTAAAAAAATATTAAATATTATAATATTGCATTTTATTAGACCAAATTTATGCCCTTTACTCCTCTGAAGGTACCGAAGTGATTTACACCAAATTTGCTACACATATTAATTAACATCCTATTTGTATCTGTGCGCAGTTTAAATTAAATCGCTCGTTTACTTCCCGAGTTATAGGGGCCCAAAATTTAGAGCCCCCCTTAATACTGCCCTTAGAAAAACAATTAAAACATTCAAAAAATCTACTAATAATTCTAAGATATTTTATATCTACAAGATTTTTTCATATTGTTAACTCAAAAGCTGTAAAAAATTAATAAATATTACAATATTACTGCTCGCTTCGCATATATTACTTATAAGGCGCATAGGTGCGTTGTACCTAAGCTTGTAAATTAAATATTAATACGAAAATATTTTGTAGGTTTTGAATTTAAGTAATAATAAAATAATGAACACCAGTGGCATAGTTCAACCAATTTTAGAATGCCTGAACTTAAACTGTAAGTAAATTATTTATAATTTAAATTAAAACTTTTAAAATTACTCTTGTCAAATTAGACAACCTTGATTTGAAATGTAGAATTAATTATAATAGTATTAAAATTACAACAAAATAGAGCTGTTATTTTCAAACTGGTATTTAAATGAAATACAGCAAAAAATAAAAATAATAATGGTTTGATTTCTAAATGTATAAAAAAATAACGGATTTTTAATATTTTTATTATTTAAATAAGTTTCCTGTATTTCTCGTAAATTTACTAAAATACTGAAAATTAGTGTTATTTATGTATCCGGTTTGTCATAAAAATATCTGGACCAATTTGTTTACTTATACGAATGTATATACGGAAGTTAACGAAAATGGGAAATAGTTTTTATTCCCACAAAAATTATACACTCCACGTCTCAATAATAATTAAAGATTTTACACCGAAAATCGATAAAAATGATCAATCAATTTCTATCATCAATCACTGGTATCATATATCATTCGAAGAAAGGGAAATATTCGATTTTTTTAACTGAAAAGATTTTTGTGTAAAAGGAGAAAAAAATCTCGCGCTGGTATCGTATTACCTGAGTGGGAACCCTTCCTAAAAAACACCCTTATAAAAAATGGTTGCGCCTAATGGCCTTAGTGTAGTCCGGCCAGCCTTACAAGCTTGCAATGGTAAATAGTATAGGGTTGCTTCGGCATATTCGTATTAATCAATCTTATAATATTGAACGAAACTTAGAAGGTTTTAATCGTTACTTATACAAGCATTTAAAAATTTTAGACATTTTTTGTATTTCGGGTTTAATTTTTGGTGAAATCGTGAGAAAATTTTGACGATTACCTTAGGCCCTCAACAGTACATGTTTTAAACAAATAATATATCGACAAAATCAAACAGTGTCTGTAGCATTCTCGGATCAAAACACTTCCTTTTTGTGCCCTCTACTCCTCTGAAGGTACCGGAGCGATTTACACCAAATTTGCTACACATATTAATTAACATCCCAGTTAAATCCACTCACAGTTTAAATCGAACCGCCTCTATACTTCCCGAGTTATAAGGCCCCAAAATTTAAAAAACCCCTTAATACTGCCCTTAGTAAAATAATTAAAACACCCAAAAATTCTACTAATAATTCTAAGATATTTTATATCGACAAGATTTTTTCAAATTGTTAACCCAAAGGCTTTAAAAAAATATTGAATATTATAATATTGCATTATATTAGACCAAATTTATGCCCTTTACTTCTCTGAAGGTACCGAAGCGATTTACACCAAATTTGCTACACATATTATTTAACATCCCATTTGAATTCCTGTGCAGTTTAAATCCAATCGTCTGTATACTTCCCGAGTTATAGGGCCCCAAAATTTAGAGCCCCCCTTAATACCTAAAAGCTTGTCATGAAAAATTATACGTTTTAGTACTTTAGACGCAATAGAAAAATATATAATATTAAATTTAACGAAATTTCTCGTGATATACGGTATGTGTTTTCGTTCCATTATTCACATTTATTATCACGAAATTACCATTTTATTAATACTTTTAATGTCTATGCGAGTAATTTATACCAAAAATTAAAAATAATTACGAATTGCTTAGACTATTTTGCAAATAATTAATTATTCGTTATAGAAATACAGGATTAATAATTTTTTATATATTTATATTACATATTAAATGAGCAAATTTTTATTTTTGTTTTTTACTAACGCAGTTTCCTATAATATAAAAACCCAAAGATCGATATTATATAATACCGGGTGTTACATTATTAAAAATGCAAGTTCCTTTATGCTATTTGACCACCTTCTGGTGTCGACACCTTTTCTTTGGTGTATCAAAGAAAAGAAAAAGAAAAAAAAAATGTTCCGGACCACATATAGGCCGCTAGGCGCGCCCCGGTTACCGAGGAACCAAGGGTACATTTTGATATTGGCCCTGCTTAGAGGTAGTCTGCCGTTTTTTAACCCTTGTTGTGCGTTTCGCACATTTTAACCCTTCGCACAGCTGTGTTTATTTTCGTCAAAAAAGGGTTTTAAACTGTGGATAGGGTTACTAGTTTGGGATAATTTTATTTTTTATCCGTTAAAGGGTAGAAAACTTACGAAATACTAAAGAAATAAATTGCGAAAAAAAATACAGTTCTCACGAACACCTTGAGATTATTAGCCAATTTTTACATTCCTACAAACGAAGTATTTTGCCGATTCGAAACCCTCTGAGTATGATTTAAATATTTTCTAACTGTGCGTGTGTATGCATAATGGCTATTTAGGATTTTCCGTAGCTGTTCTCGTAACTGGTACATTTTTTAAAGAAACTTTTCAAACAAAAGTTGTGCGAAATTTTAATATCTTTTATTATGATTATAAGTATTTTTGCCATAAGTGCAGCCGTTCTAATGATATTGGAGTTAGAACAAAAAATGCACTTCTGGTTTCCGTAGTAGTTTTCTCGTAACTGGTACATTTTTTGAAGATACTTTTCAAACAAAAGTTGTGCAAAATATGAATATCTTTCATTATGTACATAACTAATTTTGCAATAAGTGCAGCCGTTTTAGTGATATTAGTGATTAAGAAAGTATGAATCGTAAAACATAAGATAATTTATTCCGTAGTAGTTTTCTCGTAACTGGTACATTTTTTGAAGAATCTTTTCAAACAAATGTTGTGCGAAATATAAATACCCTTCATTATGTATATAACTATTTTTGCCATAAGTGCAGCCGTTTTAGTGATATCAGAGAAACTGTGTATCCCCCATTTGTAATTCACATGAAACTATTCATATTTAACCTTTCACATACAGTATTCCGTGCTTTAGGACAAATATATGACAAAAGTATCCGTAAAACACAATTTATTCCAAAAATATATCCGATCTACCTGTAAAACTGTTTACCCATTACCCAAAACTAGCAATATCATATTTCTGATCGGGTTCCCCTCAGAAAAAGGTTTTAAAAGTGTCATATTTACACAAATTCAAACTTTTCTCACAGTAGGTAAAGGGTGAAATGGCTAAAAAATGTTTTACGACAAAAAAATTGTTCAAATTACAGATATTTCGTTGTATAAGGTTACACATGTTGTTAAAAAAAACTATAAGACCACCTTCTAGGGGTATTTCTTTATAATTCGGTAAAAGGGTGTTTTTATAAGAGGAAGGGCCCCGGCTACCCGGTAGGGTGCATTTTAGGGCTGAAGGGCAGAGCGGTGTACGCGTAATGCATGCTGAGATGCATATTTACAATAATAATATTATTAACAGAATTTAGTTAATGATTTCATTACGGTTATTAATTTTCTAATACGCATGCGCGTGTAACATATATGGAATTTACTCAATCGGCTAGCTTCGGTCTAGTTCGTTAATTATGTAATAGAATCGAATTTAATCACTGTTTCTTTGTCAGATTGAACTGTTGGTAATATTTAAACTTGTATTTAATAAAGCATTGTATATTCTTCGAAATTTTAATAGAAATATCCGAATGTGTGTATGTCTGTCTGTCTGTGTGTGTGAGAACGCTCTACAGCCAATATCGACCATAAATATATAATTAGAATATTAGATTAATATCGCCCGAGAAAGAAACCTCTTATTTAAACCGAAACATATTGAGTTCTATGTGTATATCTCAAAAACGACATGAGTTACAGAAAATGTAACTTTTATAAAAATTAAAGATATTAAAATTTCCAGCAACTATTATTTGAAAAGTTTTCTGTAAAAACGTACCATTTTCTCCAAAAGCTCTTTTGAAAATTGCTTATTATGTTTTAAAAGGAACAATCGGGACTTATTTAATTGAGTTATTTAACAAATATCTCGAATACGACGAGAGGTACAGATAAAGTGACTGTTATAAAAAATAAAGATATTAAAATTTCCAGCAACTATTGTAAGAAAAGTTTTTCTGTAGAAACGTACCATTTTCTCCAAAAGCTCTTTTGAAAATTGCCTATTATGTTATAAAAGGAACAATCGGAACTTGTTTAATTGAGTTATTTATTAAATATCTCAAATACGACAAGAGTTATAGAAAAAATTACACTTATACAAACTAAAGACCTTAAAATTTCCAACAAATTATGTTTAAAAAATATTCTGTAAAAACGTACCATTTACTTAAAAATCGCTTTTGAAAAAAGCCTATTATGTTTTAAAAGGAACAACCGGAACTTGTTTAATTGAGTTAATTAGTAAATATCTCGAATACGGCAAGAGTTACAGAAAATATGACACTAATAAATATTAAAGATCTAAAAATTTCCAACATCTTTTATTTTAACGATTTTCTGTAGAAACGTACTATTTACTCAAAAATCGCGTTTGAAAATAGCCTTGTTACATTTCTCTATTTACAATATATTATAATTAAAGTGTAACTAGTACACTGTAAAATGCAAACTTCCACATATAACAGTAATGTAGGGATATATTTGAACCCTTTCTAGCAATAGAATAACTTTTTACGAATATCCATTAAGTCTGGAGGTACCCCTTGTAATAATTCAGATATGCATGAATTTTTTTCGGTAATTTTACCATTACATATTTCAAAATGTTGTTAACCCTTTACACGACGTTATTTTCTCATATTCAGCAGCGTTCATTTATCACATAGTGCCGTGAAAGGAACGGAAAAAAATACATTTAGGCATTCGTATATTTTTAAGTTATCAATCACTTGCACTGACATCTGTAGAAAATCTGGGTAAATGATTTAAAAAAAAAAGATACGTAAAAGGCATACGGGGTTTTGACTAACATATGGGACTATTTAATCGGTTTTAAAAGAACATTGCATTTTCCTATAGTATAAAATGAGTGGCCTGCACTCGACATTTTTTATTAAAATACCAATAATTAAATTTTTTAAATAATTAATTTTATTTATTTAAAAATCACTTTTATTACTTTCTAGACAATTTCATAGATAATGTAGAACTACGGACAGCGAATACGCCGAATTTAAAATTATTGGAAATCCGTGGTAATTTGTTAGATCATTTAAAAGGCATCTATCCAACGACCATTGAACACTTATATTTGGTAAGTTAGTGCTCATTTAAACCTATTGGCGAGACCGTAGACTATAATAAGGTAGATTGCAGTCGTCCCTGAAAATGTGACGCTGTAAAATCTCTTACGATTCGAAACACAGATGTCTCTGCGCGTTTCAGCCGCAAACCACTTAGCATTACTGTACACACGGTGGTGTATTCTACAGGCGGAATTGCATACTGATTTTAAAGTGCCCTGACATTAATTTTGTGGTTTATTTTTACGTTTTATTAATTTGCGGGCGAGTCCATGAATATTCTTGTTTAATTTATTTTTTGTTTATAAAATAAAAGGTATTTCATGTTCAACATGCAAAGCTGTGGTGTATTAAAGTAAATTTAACTTTGCTTATTTAAATTTAAAATACGTACATATATATAATAAATAATACTTCTGGAAAATATTTTAGGCAGAGAACAAAATTCAATTTTTATACGAAGACACTTTAACAACTTTAGTAAATCTAAAATCTTTGCATGTCCGCGATAACTTAATCCATAAACTGAATGGTTTTACCACAAATTTGCCAAAATTAAAATATTTAAACATTCGCAAGAATCTTATAACCAAATTGCGTGAACTTCATAAATTGGCACAGTTGAAAAATTTGGAAGTTTTGATTATTTCGCAAAATCCGATCTGTTCAGTACCCGAAGTAATGGGCGAAGGGGGGGAAGGGGATAAAGAGGACGCTGATGATGAACAAATGGGGGAAGGCGAGGAAGAATTAGATAAATTTCGGTAAGCCTTTATACTTGTCGAGTTTACCAAAAAAAAAGTCGAAAATTATCCAATTTATTTTGGTACTGGTACAGATGTACCACTGAATACTATTCATTTGCATTTTACACTTAAAATTTAGGTTCCCCTCAAAATAGTATTAGTAAAATTGAAACTAAATATATTCGCTTTGTTGCGACTGCAAAAAATAACGTATATTTACATATCCCATTATCCGATTCGCGTATCCTCGAAGATACAGGATTATTTCAGGATATTTCCCGGATGTAAAACGGCTATAGATTAGGATGTAGACTATTCCTTGTTTTGATGCTAGCAGCAATAACAAATAAATATAACGTTTTAGTATATAAATGAATCCAATTCCATGTTGTTTGTGCAAATGTTATTTATAGTGAGCGGAATATATGTGAACCGCTGCATACAAATCATAAAATTGATTCAGCAGAATCGGGGCCATTTACGAAAAGGGCTAAACTCATCACTTGTAAGCTGTGCTATAGCATATATACCAGACAACAATCTACAACTTTTTAGAACTAAACAAAAGTATTTAGAACTTTTTGTAACCCAACTAACACCAAAGTTATGCGGGTTATCTATTACAATATGCTCCATTCCATTTTTAGCTCGGTGTACGATAGCTTCACTGTGTGTCTGTAACATTTCGTGATCCAAAAAAGTTCTTGTCTCTCGTGGAGGTCGTAATATTATCCTAATCTAGTTGAAAAAATTTGACAATATACACCAAATATAGGTTGTTTGACTGAAAGTAAGTTTCTAGAGTAATTAAATATCGGGGAACTCAAATCTGTTAACGGCGGCTCGATACGATGCACCGTTTTCGAGTTATATGGAAATTTGCATTTTATCAACTTCAAAGCGCGCTAACAGCAATTTCTAACGGTTTCTCATAACTTTAATTAGCATTTTTGGAATCAGCGTACCCAAATTAATCTAAATATATGTCAAACTCAAAAAATTTTATGCGATTTTTTTGCCAAAAATTTCGTAAGGGTTGCCGTTTTTGCGAAAATCGACGATTTTCACTGTTTTTTCATGCGGTTTGCGGTGGAGGTCGTAATATTATCCCAATCTTGTTGAAAAAATTTGACAATATACACCAAATATAGTTTGTTTGACTGTCCAAATTTCAACTTTCTATCATTAATAGTTTGGTCGGAAAAAATTCGTAAAATTTGAAAAAAAATTCAAGTTAAAAAAATTCCGTGAAATGGGTCCAAAAATTTATTTCTTTTCAAACAGGCTGAAAGTAAGTTTCTAGACTAATTAAATATCGGGGAACTCAAATCTGTTAACGGCGGCTCGATACGATGTCGCGTTTTGGAAATTTGCATTTTATCAACTTCAAATCGCGGGTTCAAATGGGATACCATATAAAATGTGTAGCAAATTTGGTGTAAATCGCTCCGGTACCTTCAGAGGAGTAGAGTCCCCAAATTTGGTCTTACGAGCTGATGACTAACATCCAGTTATATATATTTTTGGATTCAGGGCGACGAAACAAACACTTTTTGTTCCGAGAATGCTACAGACACACAACTATTTCGATACTACGTACCTAGACTTACCTTTCGTAAATATTACAAATGATTGAATTCCGATAATTTTTATATATTTTCTATCTAAAACGTAATGATTGATTCCCTTGTCAAAGTGTGATAATACCTGCTTGAAAAATGATTGTAATTTCAGAAGAAATTGAGTTCTAACAGTAAAAGGAAATTTGTTTTTGTATTACATCATTCTATGGTACGAAAAAATGTATTTCAAGTGCGCGGCATATGTGTAAACCGCTGCATACACATCATAACTTTTAAAACATACGATGCAAATAACGTAAAGTTTTTGTGTTTCGTTGTATAGGCAGTTAGTTACATCTGACGCAAAGTCTGGTTGCCTAACTAGAAGAAACGCCGCTTCACTGAACTTATTTGCGAACGGAGGGTGAGGGGGGGGGGGTTACCCGAGTTTCGTGGGGTGACTACCTAATTAAAATTACTCATAATTTTTTGGTCTACATTGTTCATTTCCGGAATTCTCTCCATATTTGTTCAGTAAATATTTGGTAAAGAAATAACTGTGTTAATTAACTCACTTAAAGTATTTCTGTTACATTTGCCTGGACAAAAAATTCTTGTCTCTGTTAGTTATTCGGGGAGCTGAAGGCTTGGGTGCTTGCACCTATGCTTAATATTGATTACAAAGCCTCATTAAAGCACTTCCGTCTTAGACTTTATACTAATATATACAAAGAAAAGCTCCTTAGCAAAATTTTAAATAATTAATGATAAACTAAAATTTAATAAAACATTTTGTTAACTTTAAGATTATCAGTTTTAACCCTTTTGCCACACTTGAAAAGAATCAACAAAAACTTAGTGACTGCCCAAGAAAGAATTGCCGCGGAATTAAAGCGAGAGGAAAGATTTAAAGAGATTATGGGCGAAGCGAGCACTGCAGACGGATATAGTCGTAAATTTGGCGAATATTCTGATGAAGATGAAGACCACGAGGAATATGATGAGGAAAATTTTGTAGAAGTGTAAAAATATTAAATAAAAATGATTAACGTACTTAAATTTTTAATTATTAAATAAGCACCAACGCTTGCAGCGTAATTTATACATAAATGGGAGTTTTAACATTGAATCGTAAATTAAAATAATTTAAAGATATTATGGTGCTTCAAGAAGAGATATTTTATCAAAAACTGGAGTGGCCTTCACTTGACTGATAATTAGTTTATTCTATATACGCTATGTGTGTTTTAAATTAATTCTACCATGTACTAGGGAAACATAAATGTAATAAGGTAATTTTCATACGCGATTTGACCATAAATGATACATTTATTAAAAAAACTTTTCAAACAAAAGTTATAGGAAATTTTAATATCTTTAACTTTTATAAAATGTGTTTTTCTTTAACTCGTGTCGTTTTTGAGATATATACAATATTAGAATTCCAGTTGAAAATGCCTCTTTAAAGTAAATGATACATTTATTAAAAAAACTTTTCAAACAAAAGTTTTAGGTAATTTTAATATCTTTAACTTTTACAAATTGTGTTTTTCTCTAACTCGTGTCGTTTTTGAGATATGTATAATATTAGAATTCCGGTTGAAAATGCCTCTTTAAAAATTAAATGATACATTTATTAAAAAAACTTTTCAAACAAAAGTTATAGGATATTTTAATGTCTTTAACTTTTATTAAATGTGTTTTTCTCTAACTTTTGTCGTTTTTGAGATATGAACAATATTAGAATTCCGGTTAAAAATTCCTTTTTTAACAGTAAATGATACATTTATTAAAAAAACTTTTTTAACAAAAGTTATAGGAAATTTTAATATCTTTAACTTTTATAAGTTGTGCTTTTTTCTAACTCGTGTCGTTTTTGAGATATGTACAATATTAGAATTTCGGTTAATTCCTATTTAAAAAGTAAATGATACATTTATTTAAAAAACTTTTCAAACAAAAGTTGTAGAAAATTTTACTATCTTTAACTTTTATAAGGTGTGTTTTTCTCTAACTCGTGTCGTTTTTGAGATATGTACAATAATAGAATTCCTTGTCGGGAATACTTTTAAAAATGAACAGAACCTCATAATATTGCATAGAATAAATTAAAAATGAGTTTTGCATCATTCCAATTTATTAAAATATAATTTTTATTTGTGAAAAACTAGGAATCTAAATAAATCTCTTTCCTCTCAAAAGATAATTTAACGTGAAAATATCGGTTATATCTTCGGAAAAGTATGTACTTAAAAAACAAATTCAATTGAAAATTTGAATTTCAAAATTTGGTGTAAAAGTTAAATTAGTTAATACTAGGTATATATTACATGAATGCCGTGAGATATCACGGCTTGGAGCTCTTTCAGGCTAAGACGGCGAAAATGTGAAAAAGTTTATGTGAAACTTTGACCCGAGCAAATCTAAGTTTAACGAAACTTATAAATGGCGACTGAATTATTTTAAATTTATTCAAACGTAGCAGAAAAAATATGGTAAATTTTTTGCGGAACTTCCCCGGTGAAATATATATATAAATTTTAACAAACAAATTATGTTAATTCCAAATTCCGGTGTTATGTCTACAGGAAGCACCGGTTCAGGGGGTTTACGGCCAAATTGCTCGCTGGCACATATCTCATTTATGCTCTAAAGGGCAAATATATATATATTCGTTTTGAAACATGACTGCAAATTACATGCGAATAGTTTTCATTTGCTTTGCCGTCAAATATCAAAATGTAATAGTTTCATTCACGTAGATGAAAAATTGTATTCGTTCCGAAGGCCGTGTATGCGAGTCGTGTGTTTCCGGGAATGTTCGGCATTCCCAGGCCCCCAACTCGTTTTACATTCAACCAACAGTTGTGTGTTGCTTGTTGCCTAGATTACACCTGCTTCCGGGAATCATCAAATAAATCTCACACGACGTAAAATAGCGGCGAAAAATCGCCTCTTTTCTTTTACAAAATTCACATTTGCAAACCAAATGGCACTTACGAGTGATACATTTTGCAGTGATAATTATTGCTAAATTTGTCATTTTTAGTGCTAGATATGTTTAGATTATTATTTGAATTGAAATATGACTTTTATGATACTTGGTATATTTAACGGCCCTGAACATGATTAAATAATGTAAGTACGGATCTGATTCTTTAATTTATTTATAGTATAAATAAATATGTTTGTAGCGGTATTAAATTTTTGCTACATTTTTATTATTTACATTACGTTTCTTTATTACTACATTAGATAACATACTGAAGAGGCATTGTTTCCCCTATACAGACGCATGCGTTAAAAAACAATAACAATAGAAATACATATATTGACATAATTCATGAATAAATAATATTTTTAATATTTAAACCACATATATATATATATATATATATATATATATATATATATATATATATAATATATATATATATATATATATATATATATATATATATATATTATATATATATATATAATTTAGAATATTCCAGGCTTCCCAATTACGACAAGCACTTAAATGTAACCCTTAAATTCAAAAATCCTTTTGATATTTATTAAAAGTTTGGGTACGTAATCTAATAATGGTCGGAAAGGGTAGACCTTATTAAAAATGTATCTCAATCCAACCCTGTGGAGTTTACGATAAATTTAACGATTAATTTACTTAATGTTGCCTTTATTAAGTAATACTAGCGACTATTACTCAAAACCTCACATTCCAGTAATATTAGAGCTTCGCTTTTAAATAACTTACATAAATTATATTCATCAAAATTATTTTGCTTCTCGTAAAGTATACAATCTACTGCTAAGTGTAGCTTAAATACATTTAAGCTCCATTTACAGTTAACTGTAATATACTAAAGCCTCAATTTTTTTCCTGGCGTATTTCAGATTTTAATACATTTTTACTTACACTTGCGAAAAAGTATAATATATTTTTTAATAATATGTAGAAAGGCCAGTAAGGCCACTACAATTTTTTTACTTTCTTATATATAGTCAAGGAAATATATTAATCATTAAAATTAGAATAAATGTAAGCACCAACGCTTGCAGCGTAATTTATACATGAATAAGAGTTTTATCAATGAATCGTAAAATAAAATAATTTAAAGATATTATGGTGCTTCAAGAAGAGATATTTTATAACAATCTGGAGTGGCCTTACCTTGACTGATAATTAGTTTATACTATGTACACTATGTGTGCTTGAAATTAATTCTACCGTGTACTAGGGAAACATAAATGTAATAGGGTAATTTTCATACGCGATTTGACCATAAATGATACATTTATTAAAAAAACTTTTCAAACAAAAGTTACAGGAAATTTTAATGTCTTTAACTTTTGTAAGAGGTGTTTTTTCTCTAACTTGTGTCGTTTTTGAGATATGTACTAAATTAGAATTTCGGTTAAAAATACCTTTTTAATAAGTTAGTTTTCCCAGGAATGTGCAAATTTTAAACTCCATTTATTATATGTATATATTCAACGGTGTTCACTGTAGAACTTGACAAATAGTCAAAAGAAATGCAGGGACCCTCCAAACGGATATATCCATTAAAATGTCAAGGTCACAATACTTAATATTATATATAACATATTATATATATATATAATATATAGTATTGTGGTCACAAAGAAACCAAGTAACTTTTGGTGCAAGTAATAATGCTTCCAGCTCGCCGTGGAGCAAACACAATACGGATATTTTCAATAAAATACCGAATTCGAATTTTTTTATAATACTTTACGTATAAGACAGTAAAAAATGGAACAGTTAATATGAAATACGAGGTTTATATCAGGAAATAAACGGAATGAAGCACATCAAACGATATTCCGTTTTAATCCTGTGTAGCGTGCATTATAGTTTAATACTCATACGGAGGTAAAAGTCTATAAAAAAGAAAATAAAACTGCCTTTTTTCTGGCAGAAATAAATGCTTCCTTTATCATATGACTCTGCCGTATTTCTGGTCCATTTTACCGGTTAAACGAAATCGGTACCGGTTAATAACATGCAAAGTCAGTCTGTTTAGTCCGAACATATTCGATTTCGTACCGAAGTTTATTCTTTTATTGGCAATAGAAGAAATAGGGGTTATCGAAAATAGATGAGGCCCACATTTTTCAACTTTATTACATTCTCAAGTTGACCAGCCGATCTTGTATTTTTATTATTATATCTACTAAAACGTTTTGGAAATATGTCGAATATTTTTTATTACTTTCTTTTACGAAGTCTTGCAATCATTTTGAACGGATATACACGTTTTGACCTTCACTGCATTGAATACGACTAAGTTTAATGTGCAAGCAGGATGGTTGTCATTTGTGTGCGCTAGATAAAGATAGCTCGTTGTACTTGCCGTGACGCGCCGTAGAATAATTCTATTATAAATGCACCCTTACTGGAACATTTTTGGTTTGTTCCAATAATCCTATTACGGTTTTCAATTTGGGAAGGAAACCATATTATTTATCATCAATGTCTGCAATAATGGACCATATTGACAGGTCAATTTTTCAAACCAATTAGAATTATCTGCTCCTTTTGTTGAAGTTTGTTTTTTCTGCCGAGACGAAAACAACGAAAAAAGTCTATATTATCGCCAAGTCAGATGCTGACATTTTGATGGATATTTCTGCGGCGCAGCGGTTTCAAATTGCTGAATATTACGCACTACGCACTTCCGACACACTGAAATACTGAAAAACAAACCGCAAATATTGTTTGTTTGCATAATATTATTTATAGATTGGAAAATTTTTAATCAAATTTTAAAAATATTTCCTGCTGCAACTATTATAGATATTAATTTGTCCTTTTCAGGGATTGATAACCAAACTATTGTTTATCGAAAATTAAATTGTCAACCACATAGCTTTCAAACTAATCAAATTATTTTTAATTATCGACAAAAGAGTATACATGAAAAATATATTTCAAACTTTCAAAATTTTTCCTGCTACAACCATTATAGATATTAATTCATCCTTTTCAGATATTAATAATTGAACTATTGTTTAACTAAAATTAAATTTTCAACCACATTACTTTTAAATTGATTGAAATAGAAAATCATGAATTTATACTCACGAATAATAATTAGAAAAATGTTCGTAGAAGAACTATTAAAGTTATTAATTTCTCCTTTTCATCAATTGATAATTGAACTATTTTTTATTAAAAATGTAATTTTAGTTCACTAATAAAAATAACTTCGTCGTCAATAACTGAAATAGAATTGGAAGATAAAGCACTTTGAGATAAAGAAATATTTTTATAACGATTGTTAGTTTTTAAGAACACCAACCCAAAGTAAAAGACTGTAAAAAACATGACAAAGTAGGGGCGGGTGGGGTACCCACGGTACGAGAACAATTTATATATTTTCAAGTAAACGGAATATCTCTCTCTCTCTCTCTCGAATATCTTTGAGAAAACGAGAGATAAAGCAAGGCAGACATAAGAGAAATGTAATAACAAAAGAAAATGAAATTATAGAAACTGATATCTACGAAAACTTAGCATTTTTGTACATCAGTTATTGCTTGATTGTATCTTACTTTTTGTTTTATTGCTTCTTTATAAATAACGAGTAATACTTTTGGAGCACAAACGTGACTTGTAGCTCAAATTAAACTTTGTGCAATCGTAAATAAAATTTAATCGTATTCTTAGTCATTAATAACTCGTTTTACGGTAGTCGTGTGTCTGTAATATTTACAAAAGCATTGATTATATAGTATACCCTGTGCCCTGTAGGCACAATGTGCCCATATCATATACAGAGTATAGTCTACTCCCCACATTTTTTATTACGTAATACTCAGAGAAATATTCTGTAAAATACGGTGTGCTGAAGGCATTGGTGCTTATGCTAAATATAAATTAATATATTTTAAAAGTACGCTAACTTTAGCAATCATTAAATTTAGCTTAAGCAATACTTCTTTTATATAAACAAGTATTTTTCTGAAATATAAATTCGCTTTAGTATTCAACGTTTGGCACTAGCATTTCATCACTAGTCCCAACTGGTGTGTCGAGAACATTTGTCAAATTTTTTGCTGCTTTCCTTTTCTTTCTTTTTTTTTTTTTTGTTATCCATCGGCGCTTACGTTGGCTTTGCGAAGCCGTCGAAACACCGGGTATTTCTGAATACACCGAGGGAAGTGTCTAACATAATACGCACGGTATTGTGTACCCATTGTCAGGGGAGGAGTGGGAAGGGGGGGGGAGGTGTCGGGGTTAGAAGAGTAGAAAGAAGATTGTTACCAATTTACCAATATACGATACATGAATTCGTAATAGGATGAAACGATGATATATTCGACAAATGCTTCCAGTGAGAAGTTACAGCATTCTGTATGTCTGTAGTATTATCGGATCAAAAAATTTCCTTAACCAAAAGTGTTTGTCTCGTCGCCCTGAATCCAAAAATATATATAACTTATATACTTGGATGTTAGTTGTCGCTCAATCGTAAAACCAAATGTATACCCTTTACTCCTCTGAAGGTACCTTAACGATTTACACCAAATTTATTACACATATTATTTAACATCCCATTTGAATCTGCTAGCAGTTTAAATCCAATCGCCTTTATACTTCCCGAGTTATAAGGCCCTAAAATTTAGAACCCCCCTTAATACTGCCCTTATAAAAATAATTAAAACACCCAAAAATTCTACTAAAGTATCTAAGATATTTTATGTCTACAACATTTTTTCATATTGTTAACCCAAAGGCCATAAAAAAATATTAAATATTATAATTTCGCATTAATATTATTGTGCCCTATACTCCTTTGAAGGTACCGGAGCGATTTACACCAAATTTAATACACATATTATTTGGCATCCCATTTGAATCCACTCGCAGTTTTAATTAAATCGCCCTTATACTTCCCGAGTTATAGGGCCCCAAAATTTAAAACCCCCCTTAATACTGCATTTATAAAAATAATTAAAACACCCAAAAATTCTACTAAATAATCTAAGATATTTTATATCTACAAGATTTTTTCATATTGTTAACCTAAAGCCCATAAAAAAATATTTAATATTATAATTTCGAATTAATATGCACTATTTTTTTTTATTTATCAAAGTACTTATTATTTTTTATTATTAATAAAAAAATTGTAAGATTTTTTTAATCTATAACATTTTTTCAAATTGTGAACCCTAAAGGCTATAATAATTAAAAACCGCTGCTCGCAACGCATTACTCATAAGGCGAACTGGTTGCATACTTGCAATCTAGATGGTTAAAATAGAGATGTGTTTATCTACGCCACTGGTTTGGTGTAGGAAAAAGCGCGCGTCTTGGGGTTTGAGAAGCGCAAAGTCGCGCAAAATTGTAGATTTTCAGGATATGTTGAAATCCTTCGGTAAGGCCTGAAGGGAATAATTTCTTGTGGAACAGCCTGACCTACTATTTGCTTGTTTGCCGAATGAACTGAACAATTATTCTTCGTAGTACGGCGTGCAGGGCCGGACTATCAACAAGTCAGTCTGAAGTGAGATTGATTTATTGCACCTTAACCACATAACCCGGTCTGGCAGCGCGATACTACCCCATTGCCAGCCAAAACCACCGGCTCTATTAGTCAAAGTAGTTCGTTGTTTGAGAAATTACTTACTACATGAAAAGGGTTTTTTTGCCATTTCGGCAAAAATGTTTTTGTGATTTGTATAAAGCGGTTCTCACATGTTCCGCTTAGTTGAAATAATATACTTGTAACACACCGGCATTACAATTTAAAAATAATTATCTATAATTATTGTGGCCTATGAGTTCACAATTTGTAAAAATGTTATTCATATAAAAAGTCTTATAATTTTTTGTAGATTTTTTTGATATACTCAAAATTTAATTAATGTAAAATTTAAAATTCAAAATTACAATTTTTAATATTTTTTTATGGCTTTTGGGCTACAAATATGAAAAAATCTTGAAGATATAAAATATCTTAGATTTTTATGTAATTTCTTTTAGTGTTATAATTATTTTTCTAACTCTAGTATTAAGGGGGGGTTCTAAATTTTGGGGCCCTATAACTCGGGAACTATACGAGTGATTCGATTTAAACTGCGAGTAGATTCAATTGAGATGCCAATTAATAAGTGTACCAAATTTGGTTCAAATCGCTTACTTAATATTATTAAATTATGCATATTGCTCTTAAAGAACAAATATTTAATATATATTCATCTACGTATGGGATCATAAAAAGTATGTTAGCAGAAAATGAAATATTCAATTTAAATAATTTTAACCGCAATTTTCCCAGCTCCATTTCATTTTAAATGAAAACGTATCCCCATTTCATATATGGGCTATAAATTTGTGATTCGCCGCCGCTGGCAACCTGAACCAGTGTTAAGGGAGAGGTAGCACTTACATCGATTTTGTCTTATCTGACTCTGCCACTGTACAGCGCCACAATTCGTATTACGTTACTTTAACGAACTACGAATATACATATATACTGTATATACGTTAACAGGTGGTCTAGAATGTAAATAATGACCAAAAAAGAAATATATATATATCTTCATAATGATTATTAAAGTTTAAATTGAAAATATCATTATATTATTTTGCTACTTTTTTAATATTTGGAAAATGGTGTTACTTACAGAAAAAAATGACCCTTATAAAAGTGTTAATATATATTTTTAAATGTACTATTTACTAAAGAAACAAGCTAAGGTACAACGTACCTATGCAACCAGTTCGCCTTATGAGTAATGCGAGCAGCGGTTTATAATTATTAATTGTTATAGCCTTTTGGTTAACAATTTGAAAAAATGTTATAGATATAAAAAGTCTTACAGTTTTTTGTAGATTACCTTAATAAATAAATTAATTAATTAATTCAAAATTATGATATTTAATATTTTTTAAAGACGACACAAACACTTTTTGTTAAGGATATTTTTTGATCGGGAATTTGTACGAACAATAATAGAAATTTTATTATAGAAATGTTTTGACTGTTAGCTATTGTTTTTTTTTTGTGTTGTTTGCAACAAAATATGAGAGTTATGTTTGTATATAGGCGAATAGGATTTTCATCCCTTGTGGCTAGTAAATTTTCCAACGTATAAAATGTATTTTTTATTCTCTACCACAGAATATTATTGATTCGAAGTATTTTTACGGATTTTACTGCGTTTGGAATAATATTTGACGACATATTTATTTATCAATAAGTTAAATATTTACTTTATATTTTCCAGTTATTACATTTGAATGCGTTTCTTAAGATAAACAATCTTTTAAAATCGTTTGTGCAGCTTCAATTTCCATTTAAATGACACAATACTTTCTTTTGTACGTAGAATAAGTTGTATATATAAATAAATATTATATATTTCCTGAGAAATTTCGCGTATAAATTACAAACAATCTGTCTTGTCGGAATTTTCATAAAAAATGTATATGAAGTAAGAAACATATGAAAATGACACCGGCATCCATCTTGTAAATGTCAGATAAAATGACGCTATAACTTGCGAATATAGAGTAAGGTTCACAGATAGCAATAAATATTACTAAAGTTCTACAAAACAAAAAATAAAATGCAATTTTACATGCTCCATTTTTAATATGTACTATTAAAAGTCGGTTTAACAAGTTTTTGATAAAGTATTGAGCAAAATATTACTCAAATTGTGTTTTGGTCTCAATTTGAGCCTCATTTCACGTTTGCGTGACACGAAACGGGACGACACATCAGGTGTGTGCCAAGGACGTGGCACTAAGTGGTGCGAACTGACGCGGCACGGTACCTCGCCGCTTGGACAGTTTACTGTGGTTAAATCACATTTAAACCTCACTTAATCTAATCCCACACGGCGTGTAGTGTTACCCCGAGTTTACATAATACATTACCAGTAATGGCTGTTGTAAATTACGGTGTTACACATTAATATGAACCCAGACAACAAAGCGTAAGCATTGATTAAAATAATCGCGGTAGTAGAAACTTAACAAAGCACTGATTTAACATTATAATGACAAGATGATCTATCTATGGTATTATTACACTAGGGTATAATATAATTAATAGAATATGGCAAGTAAAAGGACTACCCTTGGTTGTATAAAATATTTGACGGGTCAAAAATGTACCCGATTATTAAGTGATATGGATTGGTAACAATATTTTCGCGATTTTCAATCAAAATGGATCACCCTAAAGTAATAGAAAATGTCAAAGTGTCAAAAGTTACATTTTCTGCGCCACAAATCATAAAAAATTGCCTAGAGCAATATAGGTATAAAATATATCTCCGTAACATCGAAATATGTGTATAGCAAACTATTTGATTTTATTAACCATTTAGCTGTCACACAGTGTAGCGCTATTTATAACGAAAATATCGATTACAGTTGACTAAAATGCCGATATGTTAAAATCCAAACCAAAGATTTTCGATTTATGTTATAAGTTTTGAAAATCTACGGTTTACAAAATCAAATAGTCCTTCTTCCTTATCTCGAACTTCCATAAGTCGAGTTTCTCCTTATGTAGGATTTATATATATATATATATATATATATATATATATATATATATATATATATATATATATATATATATATATATATCTAGGCAACAAGCAACACACAACTGTTGGTTAAATGTAAAACTAGTTGGGGGCAAAGCAAACGAAAACTATTCGCATGTAATTTAGTCATTTTCCAGAACGCATATATATATATATATATATATATATATATATATATATATATATATATATATATATATATATATATATATATATATATATATATATGTGTATGTATATTTAATTTTCTCAATGATTGTGATTCTCTAATAATATTTGTGTTAAAATAACCGAACAATAAACAAATATAGACGTATTATTTCTATATTAACGCAAAGGGCTATGATATTTGGTTGAATCCGGCCCTGGATCGTAAGGATGGCATTCCTGAATCTCCATTGCTATATTTGTGTGTGTATTGAGGTTGGAAAATGTTTCAATTCGCAGTTGCATTAGGTTCAGAGCTCAAATGTGGTTTCCTCTGAAAACAGTCGTATAGTACAAGTACTAGTACGCCATACCAACTGTTAGTTACGAAAATTCCCCAAAGTTTCGGTTGGATTTGCACGTCTCGCAAGACTATCTATGATTATATATATATATATATATATATATATATATATATATATATATATATATATATATATATAAATATATATATATATATATATATAAATGTTTCCCCATGAATTATTGACCCAATTTTGAACAATAATACAACGACTTATACCTTAACGAACATTTATTTCAACTGAACAAGCCTTTAAGAACCGGAATTACATTAATTAAAATAGAATTATGAGTTTATTTTGTATTTTAGATACAATCGTGTTATTTTTACTTATTTATATGAATGCTTTTCTTATATAATTAACTGTAGACGTTCATCACATCATCATCAATCATCTAAAACTCTCTGAAGAAGACTTTATATCGAAATATACGTTTTTAGCCGTACGAAGTACCGTAGAAGCTAAAGCATTCGATGGTGTGTCTGTAGTATTCTCGGAAATATATATAACTTATATACTTGGATGTTAGTCGTCGCTCGACCAAATTTGTGCCCTCTACTACTCTGAAGGTACCGGAGTGATTTATACCAAATTTGGTACACGTATTATTTAGTATCCTATTTGTATCTCTACCCAGTTTAAATCCAATCGCTTGTATACTTTTTGAGTTATAGGGCCCTTAAATTTAGAGCCCCCCTTAATACTGCTCTAATAAAAATAATTAAAATATTCAAATATTCTACTAGTAATTCTAAGATATTTTATGTCTACAAGATTTTTTCATATTGTTAACCGAAAGGTCGTAAAAAATGATTAAATATCAAAATGAATTTGAAGCTTTTAAAATCGAATACGAAAATAATTCTCGTATTTCAACATACGACGAAGTGAAATCTAGTTCTCTTTTTGCGAATTTATGCTTTTGACAGTTCTGCCAATTGACAAAACGAGAGAAAAAAATGCACAACACAGTGGTCCTCAATAATTTATTTAACAAAAAATGAAATATAAATCTACTTTTAATTATTTTTTTATGTATATATTTAGATTTTATACAAAACGGATGTTAAAATAAGTTCAAAACAGAACAGGTGTGCGAAAAATATAAGAAGATTAAATGTTGTAGTCCGGAAAATGTAGCCTTTGTTCTAACAGAACACAAAAGTTTCATCTTTTATTTACAGCTTGAAGAGTTTTTGAAGTACACAGACTTTTCTCCCTTTCAGGATTCTGTAAGATCATGTGACAAAGATCTATAGAGCATTCAACATTTTCAACAATTCTTTCTATACAACACATATTTTCTATATAAATTGTTCCAGAAAACCAATAAAATTCAATCAGCTTTTGTAATAAATATAAACTGGAGTGGTCTTCACTCAACTTCCATTGTCTATTTAATATAATATTACATTTTGCGGGATTGCTACACTTTCCTAAGGCCACCGTGTAAGTGTAAGTAATCGACATTAGACTCACAGAGCCGACTGAACCAATCCAACCAATTATGGTAATAAGCTTTTGTTCCGACTATGTTACAGACACACGACCAATCCCTATAGCTCTTTTATACATTATGTACGAGCTACGAAAATTTAAAACAACTTGAATCGTGATGTTAGCTTTAATTCCCGTCTCATTTTAACTTTTGCCCTCTTCTTTCCTCCGACATTCTTCCACTTTACGTTCTCGACCCTTTTGGTCGATTTGTCCAGTCTCTGAAGTGGACTCCGTTTTTAAAATGTAATTAGAAAAGTTTTGATTGTAGCTGAAGTCCCCCTAGTTCGTTTATAGACGCGCTGTGTCGGTCTGTTACAAGTATTAATGCGTTAGGCCCTTTTTATTGCTTGAATTTTATTTATTTAACAAAAAATCGATGCTACCTTTTCGTGCTAATAGGTTTAACATGTCCGGATTCAGCGATAAAATCCGTTAGATTACGTGACTACGCGTTCACAACGGACGCCATTTTGTGTAACCCTTTTTTTAAATCAAAATATAACTTAATAGTTATCATAGGTACATAGGGCCCACCAGTTAACTTAGTGAACAGTAAAGAGAGTGAAAACTAATTTAATATGCGGAAATTATATATTTCCAATTAAAATCATATCAACAGGGTTGGTTATCTTGTGAACAACTTCACTTCGGTACCTATTAACAGCGTGTATGGCTCGTTAGTTGGCTGAAGTTGGCTATAGAAGATTCGCATCAAAGTTCAGGCCGGTGTGGCCATCGTTATGTGGTCCGCAAATGTCCCTTAGTGCCACATTCATTAACGCGAACTTCGTTGCATACAGTTCACTCCTTTGAGATCCCCGTCCAAATGTTTGGGACAACTATATTAGATATACCCAAGGAATTAAAGATAATTGTATTTTTCCCCCTAAATACAATTTTCTTGATAGAATAATAAAGGCCTTTTACATTCCCTTATCTACACGTATTACAGTGAAATCGATACGTCGTCTATGTATATATATATATGTGTGTGTGTGTGTGTGTATGTGTGTGTGTGTGAATGGCACAAGGCCATAGTGTACATCTCTTATTTTTGAAAATTATAATTTACTCACAAAAGAAATGGTTTATTTGATAAATATCTTGAAATTGGAATGCGTTAGAGAAAAATGCTTTATATAAAAGTGAAAGATATTAAAATTCCTAGTAACTTTTGTTTGAAAAGTTTTTACGAAAAATGTACCACTTACTAATAAATCGTCTTTAAAAATAGCCATATTACGCATATGCTCGTTTGCTCTGCTGCAAGTATGAATTGTTATTGTAGTTTGTATAGAGCAGTTTATACATGTGCCGCTTCGCTGAAATACTATTTTATTTACACATTCGGTTTTGTGTCTGTTGCATTCTCGGATCAAAAAATGTTCTTAACAAAAAGTGTTAGTCTCGTCGCCCTGAATCCAAATATATATATATATATAACTTATATACTTGGATGTTAGTCGTCGCTCAGTCGTAAGAGCAAATTTGTGCCCTCTACTCCTCTGTAGACCAAATGTGCCACAATTCCAAACAAGGAATTGAATAAGGAAAGACTGGTAACTTAATATGTATATCCCAGTATCTGGTTTCGAAATTAGCCACTCGGAAGCGTTTGCCTTTTTCTTTTATTCGCGAAGATTTGCCTCGGTAGTAATGGCATTTTGTTTGTAGTATCCAATTTACTTCGAATGTAGATTTACTGATGCAATAATATATGGAATGCCTTAGTTTGGTATTCGTTGTAACTATCAATGAAGCCTTTGATGATGAAGGAAAAGACTCACTTGAAAGAGAGATTCGTTTTATCTAATTGAGTTCAGTTCTTTAGATCTTTTATATGTTTTAGCTTTTTGTTGATCTGTTACTCGGAATTCAAGAATATTGATACATAATTATCTTCTTTTAATTCGGTGTAAATACAACATTTTCTTACTCTTTTCAAGCGGATGTTGCTTGAACTTTTAAATAGGATTATAAGAAAGTTTACAAGATAGGTGTTGATACAATAATCAGCTAATGGTTTTTTGATCAAACTCAATTATAAAGTTAGGGGTGATCCGCGCGAAAGACTTGTACATAAACATGCTTATTCTTGTTCAGAAAAGTTCTCGGCCAACTTACACCAGCGTAAGCTGATTAGTAAAAGTAATTACTACTTTACGTTGCACACAAATCTTATTATGCTAGGGGCACCCGGTCAGTTTTGACGGGTACACGGTTTTCCTTCAGTTTGCCAGCCAGTTAAGTGTCGAAATATGTTGGAATTAACTCCTCAAGACTTTGTTTATTATATAATTTAAATTATTCATTTATTTACTGCATCTATTTGTAGTTAAATATTACTTAATAATTTGATGCATGATTTTATTAGTATTTATATGAATAATAATAAAAACCCCTTAATCACAAAGTATTAGTATTTATATGACTATAAATTATAGAATATATTAAATATATTAAAGTATCTGATATATGGACGGTTAATTAAAATAGTTACGTATTATTTACATAAAATTATGTAATGAAAACAATTCATTCGGTAATTTTGAATTACTACTTGATCGTACTACAGTGTAACCGGAGTACATCGCTTTGCTTGATTGTACTCGGTGTTGCTCGTACACAATCGCGTTATTTGTGGTTCGTTCACGGCCTTAAGATAATTTTCCTTAGTTGTATTTTAGTATTCTAGTTTATATTATTCGTCAATCATTTAAATTTAATTATTTAATAGTTTGTCTATTGATTTTATTACATGTTTTAAATTAAATATTTGTACACGTACATTATAGGATTGTGCACAGCTAAAGAATTAGTAATTAAGCTTAGAAATTATAAGTATTCCAGTTTGTTGTATGACATACAAAGTTAACGTTCACAGCAACAAAATTTATCATACGTGTTGCTTGGAATGTTAACATTGTTTGTCATAATACAAACTAGATTATTATTTGTAATTTTCTAATTGTTTCGCTGTGAACAATCCAAGAGAGTCTCCCTGAATGTATTATACACAAAAATCGGTTATATAAATTTACTTACGGTTGTTTATTGTCTAATTGAATTGATTATTCAAAGGATATGATTTACAAACCTTTTTACACAATACTTTTAATGATTCTTTATTATTTTTGAATCAAATAATCTGGCTAGATTTTTTTTAAATAAATATGGGTTGAGCCATTAAAAAAAAACAACTCGATATCCATTTTGAAGATTCACATAATATATTTCTATTAACGTTTGAATTATTCTGACATATAATCTTTTATTTTTACGTAGGGCAGATTTCTTGATTAGAAATTTATTGATTGCTGTTTGGTTGTCTTTTATTTTCAATATGGACTATTTGATTATATATATATATATATATATATATATATATATATGTATGTATATATTGTTTTGTTGGTTTCAGATTGCTATGTTGAAGATTTCAATGTTGCTGGGATGTATATTTGTTACAAATTCAGCAATGAGTCAGCAAGACCATCACGAGCACGAGCACGAGCAGGATCTGTTGAATAACGAGGAGTCCGCGTACTCAGTCACGTGTTATATGTGTGTGAACGTCTCGGATAACTTAATATGCAATCAATATGCGATAGACCGACCCTGTACCACAGGTACTTGTTAGTAGCGCTATTATCGTCGTGATATAATATATATATTGACGGGTAGATTAAGCAAATGGCGGCTGGTGGCTGGTGGCTGGCGCGACTTAAACTTTAAGCATGACCAACAAATTTATATGTAGAATATGTTTATAGGGCAAACATTCTGTCATACGTTGCATATCATGGATTCGCGCGGCACTAGCGTTCTTGTAAATAAGAAATGCGCCACAGAAATCGAATGCCAAGCGTCTAAAGTGGGCTGTGTCAACATTGACACGCAGCTGGTAAGGTAGAACTCTATATATTTCACTTAAACCGTCTATATCGCCAGGCAGACCATTTCATATTATCTTACACCAGGTTTATCTTAGTTATACCCGATTTACACAACACGTAATCAAGGAATTTTTATGTATTGAGGTAAAAAATATTGTGCCCTCTAGTCCTCTGAAGGTACCGGAGCGATTTACACCAAATTTGCTACACATATTATTTAACATCACATTTGAATCCCCTAGCAGTTTAAATCCAATCGCTTGTATACTTCCAGAGTTATAGGGCCCTAAAATTCAAAGCCCCCTTTAATACTGCCCTTATAAAAATAATTAAAACACTCAAAAATTCTACTAAGAATACTAAGATATTTTATATCTACAAGTTTTTTTCATATTGTTAACCCAAAGGCTATAAAAAAATATTAAATATCATAATATGCACTAAATAATTAAAAACAATGTAAAGCGAGCTGGACGCATAGGTGCGTTGGACCTAAGCTTGTCACATATTACTGGTATCCCATTTGAATCCATTCGCAGTTTAAATCCAATCGCTCGTATACTTCCAGAGTTATAGGGCCCCAAAGTTTGATACCCCCCTTAATACTACCCTTATAAAAATAATAAAACACTCAAAAATTCTACTAATAATTCTAAGATATTTTATATCTACATGATTTATCCATATTGTTAACCCAAGGGCTGTAAAAAATTATTGAAAATAATTTTGGATTTTAAAATATGTACTAATATTTTTCTTTATCAAAATAATCCGGTACCGGAGCGATTCACACCAAATTTGGTACACATATTATTTAACATCCTATTTGAATCCACTCGCAATTTAAATCCAATACCTCGTATACTTCCCGAGTTATAGGGCCCCAAAATTTCAAACCCCCCTTAATACTGCCCTTATAAAAATAATTAAAACACCTAAAAATTCTACTAACAATTCTAAGACATTTTATGTCTACAAGATTTTTCATATTGTTAACCCAAAGGCCCTAAAAAAATTATTTAATATTATAATTTTGAATTTCAAAATATGCAGTTTTAAAAATGGTTTTTATATCAAAATAATCTACAAAAAATTGTATCTGTAACATTTTTTCAAATTGTTAACCAAAATGCCATAGTAATTAAAAACCACTGCTGGCAACGCAACCTAAAGGTGAGCTCTACGCATTGGTGCGTTGTACACGTACTAAATCTGGTTTTGCTTAGCGTGAAGTAGAACGGGGAAGTCCCGTTGCTCGCATCACATATATTACTTATAGGGCGTGCTAAAAGCATAGGTGCCTTTTACCTAAGCTTATATATGTATAAGTTTACAGGAAAAATGTAATATATATATATATATATGTGTTTATATTTCCAGATATGCGTTTCATGTTGTGATCAGAACTATTGTAATTCTTATGCGCCAACAAACTCGTCAAACGCAAGTTTCGATGACAAAAACACAAAAATGAGGTTATTAGCGAAAAATCTATTTTTGGAAAGAGATAAAGCACTTAAAACAAATATTAATCAAGCTTCAGACAAACACAAAAACCAAATGTACTTCATTTGTTTCTTATTATTATTTATATAAACCCAAACAAATTATTATTATTATTTATATAAATTAAACTGACCATTTTAGGAAAAAAGAATTTTTATTTTTGGTAACGAATCCTAATATTAAACACAACATACGTATCATATCTGTAATTAAATAATAAAGAAATTCATTGTTAAATATTTAAATTAACCGCCAATTTTAGACGCTTACCACGTGACTTTATCGACTGCCAATATGTGTATGCTAATCGCCGATTTTAATATTAAATATATATATATATACGCTAAATTAATCTTTAACGGAGGACCTTATAAAATATTCAAAGCGCACATTATTCTATTTCTTTCTACTTTATATACAACATGTATAGCTATCTTTTTCAATGTCGGCCAGCTAAGTTGTGTACATGCTAGAACCATAACAGTTAAAATTCGATATTTTATAGGATAGATTCGTTAAAGGTTAAACTAAAAATTAGATGTAATTAATCCAGTGGTGCACCCAAAGGGGGCCTATTATTGTTGGATACTAATATTCTCAGTTTAAGCCCCTTTTGGGTGCATTTGACTTAAATATGTATTACAAAAGTGTAAATAAATATTTTATGAATATATATATATGTGATTTGGTTTAAATAACACGTTCACTGCCAATGCACCAACAATATAAAAGGTAAGACTATATATATATGGAATAAGAATGATGTTTTTGGAACTGGTGCGTTTGTGATGAATTCTGGAACAGATCGCGGCTATTCTAGCTATGTTTTTCGAACGGTTATAACCGTATTACGTGAGTAATCTTTGCAACGAACGTTATAAAAAGTGAAATTAGTAAAACTATTGCACAAGTAGGCATTGCTGCCCCGAAAATAATTGAATAATTGCACAAAACATTGAGCAGAAAGGTATGTCATATTTTGTTAAACAAAAATTCCAAAATCTCAATAACAAAAAAATAACTTAACACACAAATTGTTTTAAAAAATGAACCAATCTTGTTTTAACGTCAATTTGTCGCATAGAATATGTCACAATTCCGAATAATACGTTTAATAGTGTCAGTTACAAGGATGCCGGTCAACAATTGTCGTGATTTTGGTTTTAGCGAGGCCTACAGTTAACAACCGGGTGACATTCGTGACACTCACACATATTGTGTGTGTGTGTGTATTCCTGAAAAATGCCTACTGAGCAACTGAGTATGTCGAACGACCCTTACAGCAGCGAAAGGGCGGTATTAAGGTATTTTTTTTTACGAGTTAATTTACCTAAATACACCATGTACAATCCCCGTGGAGTACAACTTTTATTCGTGTCGACGTTGAAGTTAAATTCCCAACACTTTTTAATTATTTCATTCTGTTTTAACTACATTTACATTTTTCAAACGTGTTCAACAATTTTATAAAATGGAGGCTCATAATTTACGTCAAAAATGGCTGCATTTCTACGTTTCACCGCATTATTTCACAATATCGACTAATTCAGCTTCAAATCCTAGCAATATCCGTAATTCCCCTCACGAATTTCGAACAAGACGTGTAATTTTACACAATGCGAGTAAAATTTTAGTAAATTTGGTAATATTAGATTGATTTTCGTTTAGTAAACGTAAAATTACAAATAAAAATCTTGTAATTATACAGAATTAGAGTAAATTTACTAAATTTGGTAATATTACATTGATTTAGTTCAGTAAAAGTGTAAATTTACATTCATGTCGTTAATGCTACTCACATATTTCGAATTAGGTATTGTAATATTATAAAACTAGTGGTTTACTAGTGGGCACTATGTGCCCATGCCATATACAGTCCATTCTTCATCGATTCCAAATAATTCACGGTGATAGTTTAATCGCAATGTACTCATGTACAGATTGATGTAAATTTACAAGGCTGCCAATGCAAAATTCTTGTAATTATATAGAACTATAGTAAAAATACATTAACATTGATGTCAATGTATTAAATTGAGTAATATTACATTGATTTTAGTTGTATATATAAAATTACAATTAAACATCTTGTAATTATACAGAATTGGAGTAAAATTACATTAAAATTGTAGTAAATTTAGTAATGTTAGATTGATTTAGTTATAATTGTAAAATTACAATTAAAAATCTTGTAATTATACAGAATTTGAGTAATATTACATTTACATTGAAGTAAATGTATTAAATTGAGTAATATTACATTGATTTTAGTAGCAAATTTAAAATTACAATTAAAAATTTTGTATTTATTCAGAATTAGAGTAAAATTACATTAACATTGTGGTAAATGTATTAAATTAAGTAGTATTACATTGATTTTAGTTTTAATGTAAAATTACAATTAGAAATCTTGTAATTATACAGAATTAGAGTAAAATTACATTAAAATTGTAGTAAATTTGGTAATATTACATTGATTCAGTTGTAATTTTACAGTAAAAGTGATGTAAATTTACATTTATGTCGTTAATTTTCTACACAAATTGCGAATTAGGTATTATAATATTATAAAACTAGGTTTACTAGTGGGCACAACGTGCCCAGACCATATACAGTCCATTCTTCATCAATTCAAAATAATTCACAGTGATATCTTCCGTTTCCTACCAATACCATTTTGAATTTTTACAAAATATTATAATATTTAAAATAAAACGTTCTACACATAATCGCAATTAGTCTGAAATTAATTGTTTAGCGCCTTAATATATATATATATATATATTTATTTATAAAAGAAATATTTATCCTATATTCTAAGCGTAAACAATAGTTGTAAAATCAATAGAGCGAATTCAATATGTGCCGCTTCATAAAAATACATTCCTCGTTTTCCTCATAAAAAGACTTTGTTCGTCCTCTTCCCTAGCATTCCTGATATGCAAATAAAGCAGGAGCAATCCGACTCGAAAAACAGTGATATTATGATTTTGAAAGAAATTGAAAGATTAACCAATCCGGAAGAATACGCGATTAATTCGGACGAATTGATTTCCACCGAAGATATGTGTATGTCGCCCATAGATTCCGAACAGGTAATATATAATCTGTTTAACAATGTTGCCAACCAAATAAAAATAAGTTAATGTAGTATTAGGTTATCTAATATCTGTCACTGTTTAATAAGTTAAACGTTGATTAACTCAGTAGTTTTGAAAATGACTGATTTAATAGTAATAAAGCGTTAGGCACGTTTAAAGAACACTTTAACTGTCAAATGACAGATCAGAATGGTGTATATACAATGGCGCCAACGTCTAGTAATAACATTACCTTATTATCTACTTGCAATGTCTTAAACTACACTTTCAAAACATCAGGAAAGCATAAAATCATAAATCCTTAACGGGAATTCTTTTAAAAATGCATATCTCTTAAATTAGAGCCTTTAGGTTCGCTCAAAATTCCCCTGAAAGTAAAAAATCACTGTTGATTTTTAGCAATTAATGTCTGATTTCAATAAAATGCCGGTGGAATTGGCGGTGCCGTGCAAAAATGAAACCATGAAATCAGAGAAATCCCATTTTGTCAAATACGTGATGAAAGATGGTAAACATATGAAAATCTGGGAATGTGGAATATGTATATATTCTTATATTTACGTATTACAAGGGTATAACATGCTATGTCACAATATAATTGCAAATATATCAATATTGACTCTTCTTCTTTAATTCTTAAACCTAATCTAAAAAGATTTAAACAGAAGTTTACATTTTATTCGTTAAATAAATTAATAAATTTAATATTCCTGGAATTTCAAAAGCGATTTTCCAATAAATCTAGGGCCGTATTTATAAATAAGCCTTATCGAAAAGGATAGGCTTATCTTAAAGAACCAACGCTTAGATTAAAATATCTTTTTAAACCAATAGTAAATTTACAAGGATTTAGTTAATTAATCAGCATTTGAATATATAGAGTTACAGTGACATAACATTCTATTCCCTAGTAATTATATTACGTAAATTTGAAATCCCAATTTATCCAAAATGTCCCAATTAGGTTCCAAAGAATTTGGGCACCAATATACCCTAATGAGGCACTTGCCTACACATACTGATGAACGTAAATTCAGGTGCAATACCTGTGGCAAAGGTAAGCATAAACCCTCTAGTCAATTGTTGAAGTATCAGGGTAAAATAAACTATTTATAAAAACGTGTTTAAAAACGGTAAAAATCGTCCGGTTTTAAAATTTAAATAGCATTTTGATTGATGCATTATTAACCGTAATATCCGGTTTGCTTGCAAATACTTCTTTTTAGTAAAAATGCACAGTTTTTGTCAAACGTGATATGGTTGAGTTTCGGCACAAATTGAAAATCAATAATTTAAATTATTCAAATGCGTTTTGTTTGTAAAACAAACACAATTTTATAATGCTTTTTGGTGTAATACTTTTATTTCACAGATATTCGTACATTATAAGGCGAGCTGGAGGTACAGGTGCTTGCACCAGTACTGTTAAGCTCACCGTACGTAATATAGATAAGCTAAAACGTCGGTTGTGTATCTGTAACATTCTCGAATAAAAAATAAAAACATATATAAATGCAGAGCTTCAAATTTAGCCTTAATACTGCTCTGAGACAAATTTTGAAAATACTAGAATAAAATACCAACATTTCTAAGATATTTTATATCTATAAAGTTTCTTTATATTTTGAACCATAAGGCAGTAAAAAATTATTATGAAATTTATAATTTTTATATACATATTTGAAATAATTGTTTTTTATCATTGTATGTTTTTAAAATTCATTGGTTATAAATAGATTTTCTTTATTAATGTAAACAGTGGTTAAAAATAGACCAACGGCGAGCTGAAGGCATTAGTGCTTGCCCCTGTGTTTGTTATTTTAAATAATTATTCAACAACAGTTTGCAACGTATGAAAACTAATTAATTGCTTAATTATTACTTTTACCTAAAAATCTTTTATGTACTAAAAATCATTTATTCCTTGATATATTCAAAATATTCCTATCATATTATCTAGAAAAATCACTTTGGCCTTTATTCCAAAACATAAAAACAGTCCTATTACAAAATAGCGTCTATTTCGGCCGTTATTATAAACATTACCGATACCCGCATCTGGTTTTACCTATCATAATCACGCATATGTTCCTAACCCCATTCCAAAACCTTCCGTAGCATTCCGACAGATGTCAACATTGTCACAACACAGAGCAATCCATTCTGCGGAGCGACCCTACATTTGTGAAATATGTCGGAAAACTTTTAATAGAGTTTCCACATTGATAAGTCATCGGAAAACTCACACTGGACATAAGCCTCATCGGTGCCATTTGTGCAATAAAGCTTTTCACCAGAAAGGTAAACCTATAGAGCGGTTTACATGTGTTCCGCCTCTTTGAAATCATATTTTTCTGCAACCAGTATTTCATTAAAGCAATATTGGACACGTTTCATATTATTTTCAACAAAAGAAAAATATTATTTACGTTACACTATAAAACGTATTATTATAATTAATATATATATTTTTTTTTGTTATTTAGGTAATTTACGAAACCACATTTTCACCCATACCAACGCAAGACCCTATAAGTGTGACGTCTGTGGCAAAGGGTTCAATCAAATGTCGAACCTAATGTGTCATAAACTGAAGGTAACTTATTATATATCAAAATATTATTTCAATAATGCGGCACACTAATAAACCGCTCTATTGATTTAATAAAAATATTGCAAGCGAATTCCCATCTGAGCTAAATTGGCTAAAGCAAAAAAAAATCAATCTATCTAACAGAAATACAGTGTACTTAAAAAAAACTCAAATTAACAGTGTGGCTCTCAATTTGTATTTAGAAAAAAACACATTTTTTTGTATTTATATAGATAAATCAAGCCAATTTATTTGTGTTGAAACCGTTTTTAGTTCGGGTTAATGAAAAATGCTGGTTTGATAGTAGATAAAAAGCGATTTTATTGCGTACGAAAATAATGGATTGTAACCCCGGCAATTGTCAGCGTAGCTTACCCGCAGTTCACCTCTGCCACGCCGGTGATTTTATCTGAACCACCGGCGGTTATTTCTATGCGAATATTTTTGTTTCACTGGTCAAAATCACTAGGTTAATTTTTAAATATATGGGTTTTTGTTAGTTTATAACAATTAAATGTAAATTAATTTTTAACAAATTCACTGATCTTGGATTCTTAAACTAGTCTTTATTTATTTATGAAGTAGTTTACGTGTTAGCTACAGTTAGAGAAAGATGCAACATCAGTCTACCAGTGTGTGCAACAAAGAAAGAACTACACAATAGTTTTATTTCAATTTAAAACTATCTTTTCACGATATTAACATAATATATGTTTAAATTTAGTGACTTAAATTCAATATTTGTTAGTTTTAAACCGAATATTATTGAAATTTGACTGTTTAAAGTAGTTATACTGTGGTAATTAATCTGATTCGATTTATATAGAAAGTTTTGTGTTTAATCTAAGCCGGCAAAGTTGCAATTTGCCCGCAACTGAGCCGTCACTTGCCGGCAAAGTTATTGCTTTTACCGGGGTTTACAAATCGATATGTTTGAATACAAAATATTATTTTCACCATCCAGATTTAAACAGTGCTTCTCAAACAAAGGCACTAGAGGTGCTATATTAATTAAATATAATTATAATTGTGCAAACAAAACTATTTTTTTAAACTAATAACGCGTTGCGCGTCGTTTAAAGTAAACCAGGTTTAAAATATACACATTATTAAAATATATAAATACTAAGGGATATTTTTCCACGGTATTTTTGAACTAGTTGAGCTTAAATATTATTTTATAAAAAGAAGTGAGGTTTATTTTTAATTTAATCGAATTTTCTGCCATTTTGTAAGCAACTTTTCCACTGTATTTTATAAAGTAGATGAGCTTCTTAAATATTATTTTATTATCTTATACGTAGTACTAAATTGGTAATTCATTTACATATAGTTTTGGGACAATTTAACTTCCCGTTATGTGATTTAAGGATGTAAATGTGTTTGTAGTTAATCTCGCATAAACTAAATACACAATTCACTAAACCAAAACTACATGTTAATCTGTTGTAAGCTAAATTAAATGCACAACGCCGTAATCTAAAAATGATGCATATTTTAAAACGAATTAATCATTTTTCCGAGCCATAATACTATATAAAATAAAATAGTATTTCAAGTACGCGGCACACGTGCGCACCGCTCAATAGAAATAATATTTTAAGGCGCACCAGCGAGCTGATAAGCCCCGATACAATTGCCAGGTGTGTGGCAAAGATTTCCCAAAACGCATGGCACTGCGCAACCACGAGCAATACCAGCATGGGGTGACCGCGATTGGGGATGATCTCCAACTACCAGAGCCCCCCACCTTGGAGCAGTGTCCCAGTGTCGACGGGAACACCCCAGCTCGAGTCCGGTATTACATTTACTACAATGTAAGTCAATGCGTTCCTATTTCTTCACTGTGTTTATAGTTATACAAATGGAGTATTGGTTGAGCCAATTAATACGGATGCTATGAAGTTAGCGCTGAAAACAAACCAAACGCCATTTGCACTACTGAGACCGCTAAATGGGATCCCAGTGCTTGTTAGAGTGCTGGCTGCTGGAGACAAACAGGTACTATCTTGTTACGACAATATGATTTTTGTATCTTGCATAAAGTATTTTATCTTCCCGCTGTGAGCAGTGGTGCTTGCACACATCCCCTGAACACTTTGCTACTACACAATTGTAACTTTAAATTAAAAACTGAGCTCAAAAAAAGGAGCAAAAAGCCGTGTCTATGTTCCCGGATTGCACAGATATTCAAATATCCTTGGTTGGAATTTCGTAGACTTTCAAACGATAGACTTGGTTGGTGTTTGGGGTGTTAAGGGATGGGGGGGATGAAGCACCGGAAGGAAATAGGGATGGGGAAACGGAAATTGTTTGTCTGCTATGTTTGAAACGTATTATAAAATCTGGGTGGAACACGCTTGATGTATATTGGAATATTTTGGGAATAAAATCGATATATTAAGCATTTTAATTATCCGGAAATTGCGCATCAAACTATAAACAGCAAAAAAACCAGACGTTCAGGAAACTCAAAACGTGTATATCCCTAATTAACATTTTCATAATTACAATACTTCATTTAAGACTTCCTCCAAGAACGTAAAAGACATAATAATAAACCAAATATTTATTAATAATTTTTTTATGGTGATAAGCGATAATATTCGTGCATATATCGTATGTCTGTAACAAAAAGTGTTTATTTCGTCGCCCTGAATCCAAAAATATATATAACTTATATACTTGGTGCCCGATATGAGCCCTCTTTTACTCTGAAGGTACCGAAGCGATTTAAACCAAATTTGCTACAAATAGTCTTTAGTATTCCATTTGAATTCGTGCACAGTTTAAATCCAATCGCCTTTATACTTTCAGAGTTATAAGGCCCCAAAATCAAAATCAAATTTATGCACTTTATTACTCTGAAGGTACCGAAGCGATTTAAACCAAATTTGCTACAAATAGTCTTTAGTATTCCATTTGAATTCGTGCACAGTTTAAATCCAATCGCCTTTATACTTTCAGAGTTATAAGGCCCCAAAATCAAAATCAAATTTATGCACTTTATTACTCTGAAGGTACCGAAGCGATTTGAACCAAATGTGCTATACATAGTCTTTAGTATCCCATTTGACTTCGTGCCCAGTTTAAACCCAATCGCATGTATACTTCCCGAGTTATAAGGCCCCAAAATCAAAATCAAATTTATTCGCTCTATTACTCTGAAGGTACCGAAGCGATTTAAACCATATT